>CM038120.1:18606199-18633997 GCA_001642375.2 Mentha longifolia | reverse complement strand
CAACATAATAACATTTGAATGAGCCCTAAACGAGTAAAAGGTTTCCTCGGAATCAAGAAAGGACAAGAAAACTAAATTCAAGTATAATTGGATTGCACCAAATAAAATTAAAACAAGAAATGTATTTTTTAAAGAGGAAACAAGAAACGGTTGAAGAACTTCTTTGGTGAATTTTCGGAAGCATAAGTAGTATTCATCTCAAATTGATCAATACTCCCTCAGCCCATTATCTTTAGATACACTTTCATTTTTCGTCTAACCACCATAGTCGAAACCTTTCCATTTTAGGACATAAACCCTAAATAAATAGTCTTCACCCAAACTCTATTTAACATCCACTCGTTACAAAAATATTAACGCATGCGGCATGCCTAAGAATTGGATCCAAAGATTGTGAAGGGAGGGAGTATAATTCAAGAACAATTTGCACTAAGACAAACCATTCAAAAAATCCACACCTTAATTACAGTCCACTTTAAAATCATTTGGAAAGCATTTCACATCAATCTTAGTTGAGGATTCAATCAAGATTTTCCGTATGCATTGATAAGTAATTCATCATTGTATTTCATTCCAACAATTACACAACAGTGAGAGTATTAATCAAAAGTAACATGAAATACTTGATAAAGACTGAAGTCTATGCATTCAATAAGTGAAGCAGTTAATCAATCAGTGAAAGAAGAGTAACTTACCCCCGAAAACAAATGTGTACTAACTGGCAACCCCGATCCACGAAACAGTGCTCAAACTGGCCCAGTGCGGCGGTAACGGAGTGCTCCACCGTCCACCCCGTTCCGTCGACACCATGTATATAGACTTAGTGCCGGCCCTTACGTCCGTTAAAGGCTCGCCGTCTATCTGAGGAGACAGCTCATTTCCACTACCACCACTATCAGAGGCTAAACTCGCTGGAAAGTCGGAAACAGTCATTTCAGCAACAGATCGCTCAACCACGCGGCTAAGTTTCCGGCCGGACCGTACGGCGCGAGCTCTGGACCAACGGTTCAGTTGCGGGCTTGATTTAATTCGGCGCGACTGCGATTCGGGAGAGGAAAGAGAATCGGAGGAGGAGGTCGGTGATATGGCTTTCAGGTCGGAGAAGGAAGGGGCGGTCGCCGGCGACGGTGGGATGTTCGACAAGGATAAGGTTGAGGTGGAAATCATTTTTTTTTTCTTTCTTTTTTTTCCTTTTCTTTTTGGGATATGTATTTCTGCTTCGTGAGGAACTCGGAAGCGGATTGTGGCTAAAACACAGGATGATGTGAAACGGCACCGTTTTTGTGGCCAAAAAATTCTTATGAAATGAATTGCAGCACCTTTTACTATAGACGGTTCAACTGCTTTAATATAAACATTAATTGCTTTAATATTGTTACTATATTTGTACATTTAAAAAAATTGCGTGAGATAAAATTCAACTTTATAATATTAATTCAATTGTTTTAATAATTATAGGCTATTAAGTTGTTTTGACAACATATTTCTTTTAGGGAAAATCGACTTTGTATTAATAAAAGGGTTAATTACCAAAAAAATCCTAAACTATTTATCTTTTATCAAAAATACTCTAAACTAATGAAAATAACAAATTAAATCATAAACTATCAATTCCTTATCAATTCTACCATATGTCTAATTTTCCAGCGACAATGGCACGCCGGAGCTACATTGGTCTATCGGACATTTTATCAAACATATTGTGTGCATAGACAAAAACTCTCTTGCTCTCCATCTCCTCTTCGTCTTCATCCGCTCGATGATATGAACACTTGAAACCGATTAATGATTTTTTCCTTTTCCGCTAACGCCCATTCCAACCCGCAGCTGTAGTGGGCAAAGCTTCAGAGCAAAAGGCAAAAACTTTGAGAATTACACGGGGCCCAGCAAACACCAAGCCGTGGTCCTCCGCAGCGGCGCCGACTTCTCTGCCTTCTACCAGTGCAACTTCGTCGCCTACCAGGACACTCTCTACACCCATTCCCTCCGCCAATTCTACCGCTAATACGACGTATACAGCACCGTCGACTTCATCTTCGGGAACGCCGCAGTCGTCATCCAGAACAGCAATCTCTACGCCCGCTGTCTGGACCCTAACCAGAAGAACATCTTCACCGCCCAAGGCCGCGAGGATCCGAACCAGAACACCGGGATCTCAATCCTCAATTGCAAGGTCGCCGCTGCCGCCGATTTCCTCCCCGTCCTCTCCAATTTCTCTACCTACATCGGCCGCCCCTGGAAGCAGTATTCACGGATGGTGTTCATGGACTCGAACATGGAGAGCGGTGCATCCCAAAGGTTGGCTGGAGTGGAACAGAAATTTCCCAAATTCGACTCACACAATGTGTTCGATAAAATCACACAATTGTGTAAATTAGAAAATATAATTTCACATAATAATTTTTATATTTAAAAAATCAGAATATAGTTAATATTGAATTTTTCTTATAATTTACATAAAATTCAAATACTCTAAATCGACGTATAGTTTTAAATATAGTGCAAAGATGTGCACAAACATATACTAGCGGTATGTGTTAATGGTTATATATACCCAAACAAATAACTATATAAGTTTTATATCCACCACTTTAAAAGTATAAGTTTTATACCCAAAATCAAATGAAAAGACAAAATTACCCTTAAAAAGTAAGTGGTCCCTCTCGACTCTCTCTCTTCTCACGGTTTAGAGGATGAAGAAACCGTTTAGCACCAATTTCACGGTTGTGCCTGAAATCAACCGTGAAATTGGTTTGTGAATAAGAAAAATATTAATCAATAAATTCGGAAATTCATTTATTTACCAAATGAGCAAAAGGTGCATTTCATTAATTGAAATAACAGTAAAAGTGAACAAGAATTCTTCAACAACAACACAATTCAAATTGTAAAAACACACTGAAGAAAGAAATAAGCTCTTCAATTTTGTTGAAATTTTGCCTGCGAATTTGGTGAATTTTTTCGAAGATATTCTGGGTTTTTGGCGTGTTGTCGAAGATATTTTGTTTATATTAAAGGTACGTTTGGTTTATTTTTTCATTTTTTGCTGTTTTTATTGTGTAAAATTGGAAAAAATCGTATGAATTTGAAATATAGTTATTATTGAATTTTTTTATAGAAAATCATGTTTTATTTACTTTTTTGATATGAATAGTGGTTAGATTATATGTTTATAACCTATTTATCGATACTTAAAGTAATTACTTCCATTAATAGGTTTAGACTGTTAGATATTACAGGGATTAAGATTAAATTAAAGAATTTTAGCCTTAAAAAAATTATTTTCCATTCACGGTTTAAAACAAATATGCACGGTTGTATAATATTTGAACCGTGAAAAATGTCTATTTTATAATAAATTTAAACCTCCCTCACGGTAAGATAGATCACGGTTAGAACAATTATTTAACCGTGAAACTCACGGTTACAACCATAATTAAACTGTGAGACTCACGGTTAGAAGCATGATTTAACCGTGAAAAATGTGAGTTAGAAGCATGATTTAACCGTGAAAAAATATTTTTCACGGTTAAATCATGCTTCTAACCGTGATCTTTCAACCGTGAAAGAGGTTTGAAACCGTTACATTGTATTTTTTCTTTTCTTTTCTATTTTTGATTTTTTTGTTCATTTTTCTGCAGCTATGTCTCAGGTGAAATTATTTATTCGTCACAATGGGCATTTTGAGAGAACCACTTATGTAGGGGGCGATCGTGTTTTGATGCATATGGCATCGACAGAAATTACACATGCGAATCTATTACAAGCGATTCGTGAACAACTAGGTGAAGACTCTGATTATTTGTTCTACTATTTGAGTGACACCGAGGACGGGAAGAGTAAGGTCATTTTGAGGACCGACACTGATTTGTTGAGATTGATTGTGGAACAGAACACTAAGGCAACTATTTTCGTCGTCAACAAAGATAAGGGAATCGCCCGGAGCACTCCTAGGACACAAGGTTCTAGGGTATTTACGGGTGTGAATATCGAGGAGCCGAGGTCGGAGGCTCTATATTCGGAAGAAGAAAGGATTGAGGAAGACGACGAAGAGAGGGTTAAGGATGATGAGGTCGCCCAAGATATGCTTGAGGAAGTACGGGATGCAGCGGATCGCTCCGACTTATTCGAGTCACTTACCATGGAGTTCGGTGCATGGATCCGAGAGCCAAGACGGATTGATAGGATCATTGGGCATCACAATATTCATTCAGAGTCCTAACCTACCTAAGACGACGTTGCCACGGCCGATCCGGATGCTATCCGAGATTGGTTGATTCCTCACGTTCATCTAGATACCACGTTGCCGCTGGGGTTGATCGATCCAGATTATTACACGCCCTCTGCTAGTCAATTGCGAGAGGGCGGCCTATTCAAGAGAAAAGATGATTTGTCGGTAGCAGTTGGATTGCATCAAATGGAGAACCGGCAGCAGTGTAGAGTTGAGAATTCGGACACTTATCATGTGGGGTTCAGATGCAAGAAGGAGGGGTGTGAGTACCTCGTGCGGGCAAAGCACATTGGGGGTATATGGCGCATCGGCACATACCGTGGCATCCATACATGCTCATTCGATATAGACGGGACGACATCACTCCAATACCCCGTGAATGTTCTAGGAGCATTCTATGCTCGGAGATTGATCACAGATGGTGTCGTGCTTAAGCCGAAGGAGATGGTTAACGATATGCGAGCTGAGTACGACATTCAGATTGACTACAGTTTCGCACT
Source organism: Mentha longifolia (assembly GCA_001642375.2). Classification (NCBI taxonomy): domain Eukaryota; kingdom Viridiplantae; phylum Streptophyta; class Magnoliopsida; order Lamiales; family Lamiaceae; genus Mentha; species Mentha longifolia. The sequence goes on along the minus strand of CM038120.1, from coordinate 18,629,266 downwards.
GCGAGTGAGGAACATTGCGATAGAGATGACGTATGGAGGATTTGTGGAGTCGTACACGAGGCTCCCATCTTATCTATACCTACTGAAGCAGAAGAATCCAGGTACTGTGTACGATATATCCACTTCCCCGGTCGACGATCGATTGTGCTATATGTTCCTCGCTCTAGGACAGTCCTTGCAAGCATTTCACAATAATTTTCTCCATTCGGTTATCGTAGTCAACAGGGCACACCTTAAGGGAAAGAACAAGGGGACTCTTTTCATGGCTTGCACGAAGGATGGGAACGAGCATGTGTTTCCACTTGCCATTGGATTTGGGCCGATCGAGGACGATGATTCATGGACTTGGTTTCTTACTAGGTTGCGTCATTGTTTAGGAGCACCTCGGGACCTTCTGATAGTCTCTGATGGCCATATCAGCATCGCAAATGCCATTAGGAATGTCTCCACATGCGCATCATGGTCTTTGCTTTCATCATCTCATGAAAAATCTGGTTGGATTTCGGAGGCGCGCACTGGGCATATTTGAAGCTGCGGCATACGCACACACATTTAGATTAACATTTTGACCGTGACCTCACGGTTTCATTTTCTCTTTGCTATTTTGGTATTTTCAAGATTTGTGAAGATTTACTTTGAAGAATCAAGATTGAAGATCATATTCCTTTTCCTTATTCATTTCTCTATCTTTTGATTATGATTTCATCTATTTCTTATGGTTTATTTTCTTTAATCATGTCTAGCTAATTTCCTTTGTGATTCCAATTATATGTAGATTAGGATTAGGTGATGGGTTTAGGCGTTAACCTATGAATTTACCTTCTACTTCATGTTCATTTCTCTTGGTGCTATGTTTTATTGTGTGTAATTATGCTTGATCACCATAGTTGCATATCAAGTGTTTGATCTAATGCTTAAGAGGCTTAGATTAGATGCTAGGAAACAAGAGAATTGCATGCTAGAGATAGTAAGGTTAAAGAACTCATTATGCTATTGGGAGTTAATGAATTACTTGATGTCCTAGTCGGAATTAGGTATTTTATTAATCTACTTGATTTCATTGCAATGAGAATTGAGTGAATCATAGTTAGGAGGTTTCCCACATGAAGTTAGATTAAAATGGTTAGTTCTAGTTAGAGTTCTAATCGCCCATCACTTAGCCTAATCAAAGTATAGTTGGAATCACTCTTGTCTATTATTGAGTTTATGTTACTTGTTTACTTGTTAGTTCACTTGCTCTAGTTTAAAGTTAACTTGTCATTTTAATCTTTAGTTGATAAAAACCCAAAAATATGTTATTTGTGAGCTTGGATAGAGATTAGATAATCGAGTTGCTAGTTGAAATTATCACGCATCTAACATTCCCTGTGGATTCGACTCGATATTTATCGATTATTATTACATTTTCCTACCTTAAAAGTAGGGCGATCAGTTTATAACATGATTTATGTGTGATATATGATGGGCATATATCATTATCATCATTTTAGGTTCTTATAAACCAAAGGGGGAAAATATGAATTTTTGTTAATTTGTTGATAGAGAAATTAGAAATTTCATCCTGGTGTAAATTCGCTTTTCTTATAATTCGCAAATCACAAACATCGATTTCTTTACGAGATGTAAACGCCAATAGAGTGGAAATGCAATAAAGAAGATGAAACATTGCTGAGAAGTTTTAAATTTTCTCTCTTATATCGTATTTTTCTTTGTTTATGATACACCTCTTTATTTGCAATTTTCCGTTAAATTGAGTGCATTTTTTTATTCCATGAATTTGATATAATATAAAGTATAATAAATATGCAAGGATTATTATTTTTAAGAATAAAATAAAATACTCCATAAATTATTGGTGAGATCTATAATACATCAGCTAAATTTTATGTGGATTTTGTAATTCAATATTTTTTTAGTTTAATTTAATAGTAACATACTTCTATTACAAATGGTGATAATATTTGGATACAAAACATTATATATTTATATTATATTTTTTGAATATTAATATAACTTTGAATGATAAAAATTGTAATTGTAATGTATAAAAAATAAACCATTTAATTATTTAATAATTGCAAATTGCAATTACATGACAAAATGAGTTTTAAAACCCAATTACACATGACACATCTAATTATAACCTTCCAAAATGTTAAATATAATTCTCGCATAATCTACTATTAAATATTTTCATCACACTTTAGAACTATAAAATATTAAATGTTATTTCCGAGCATGGCTTGGGTAAACGTTCTAGTTGGCATAAATACATAAACTATTACATACTAGTATTTATTATGACCGGTCACGTTATAGTCGAATATCATCACTCTTAAAAATTAATGCATAAATTTTAATAAAATAATAATTTTTAAGAGAACTCCTTTTAAATATATTTTTTTTCAAGAGATATAACCTAATTATATATATTTAAATAAAATTTTGGAACTCCTTTCAAATTCTCACTTTGTATGACAAACAAAAATTATCAAGTAAGAATGGGGCGGACTTTTGTTATATGATCAAATATGATTGCGTCACAAAAACTTGGTTCGAGAAGAAGGGTGTCACTTTGAAAGGGTTGAATGCTCACCATCGTAGATTGTGCTTTTGCTAAGAAACATTATGTCGATTTATCAATGGCCACATTGAGCGCATTGTTTGTTGTCATGTTTTGAGAATATGGTACTAACTCCGTTGAAATCTACTCTTTTAACCATTAGTGGTGATTATGCCATATAGTATATTGTAATCAAGTGAATCTGGAGGAGGATCACGTGAGAGAGAAGAAAGTGATGATGAATGTGAAGAAGAAGAAGAAGAGCCGAGTTGAAGGTTGAAGATTCATGCAGGAGAAGAGTCGCGCTTCTAGTTATTACGTTTTATGTATTTTCGCTTTTCTATTTTCTATTTTATTTTTTGCTGATGTGGCACATTAGGTTAGAAGTGGGTAGTTAAATACTGTAGCACTGCACATTTCTTCAAGCTTCAACGGAAATATTTCTCCATTCAATTCTCTCTTTTACAGTATGAAAATTTTATCTTCTTAGCTCGATGTTCTTCAAATCACAATTTCGATATGGTATCACGAACTTAAGTTACTTTCGCAGCATCACTTTTTACAGTCAATCTTCTTGTTTCGGCGCAACAATGCTGCCTCGCCAACCACCTCACGAAGTGGGAAATTTTCCCGATGATCCAATTCCTCCGACTAGCCCTTTGTATCTTCATCCGAGTGATAATTCGCTATAATTCTCGTTACTGAACTCTTGAATGGGTCTAATTATGTAAATTGGAGTAGATCTATGAAAACTGCGTTATTAGCTAAGCATAAACTTGGATTTATTGATGGTTCTGTGAAGAAACCTACGGATGTTTTAAATCCAAATTTGGTTCAATGGGAACATTGTAATGGGATGGTGGTCTCTTGGTTGCGAAATGCTTCAATTCCGCAGATCCGTTCTAGTTTGATGTACTTAGAAACTGCTTCACAAATCTGGGTAGATCTTAGGGATCGTTTTTCTCAAGGAAACATAGCTAGGATCTATGAGTTAAAGGAACAATTATACAACCTCAGACAGGGATCTAGTGATGGTAACACTTATTACATATATTTGCGAGTAATTTGGGATGAATTCTTAGATTTTCAACCAAAAGTTTGGTGTGAATGTGTTGCTCCCACTTGTAGATGTAATAGTTCTCAGAAATGGAGAGATCATCAACAACAAGACTTTGATGTACACTTTCTCATGGGTTTAAGTGATTCTTACTCAGCTATAAGGTCCCATTTTCTTAGTCTGGATCCTTTTCCACCTCTCTCAAAATTTTTCTCATTGGTTATTCAAGAAGAAAGGCAGAGGAGTATTGGAATACCTACTGGAACACTAACTTCTCCTGTGAGTGAGCCTCCAGGTTTCATTAATGCATCGCAAGGTTATGGTGGCACGGGCAGAGAAAGGTTGTTCTGCACTCACTGTCAGAAGACTAATCACACCATCGATAAATGTTTTCAGCTTCATGGTTATCCTCCTGGATTTGGAAGGGGAAGATGCCGTGGTTTTGTAGGTGAATCTTCCTCACATATGCAAAAGTCAGTGCATAGTGTAGGTGCTTAGTTGAATAATGATGGTGGCATTCAAACCCAATCTCAGCCTTCTAATCTTGTTTCCCATCCCCCTAACTCTAACACACTATCTGTAGAACACTGTCAATAGCTTATCTCTTATCTACAGTCATAAATTCAGGGTCAAGCCCTTACCTCAGAGAGTGCTCTAGCTAACTCTTCAACTGGTTCTTGTGATTTTAGCTCATCTTTCAGTTGTATGTTCTCACTGACTTCTCTTGTTACATCTTTTTCATATTCTAAATCAATCTGGTTGATAGACACAAGTGCAACAAACCATGTGTGATACACCTATAGCTCTTTTGGTGACTTCACTACACTTACTGAAGCTTTTATTACCCTTCCTAATGCTTCCACTGTACCCATCTCTAGTGTAGGCACTGTTAAACTCACACCTTCCCTTACTCTCCATTTTGTGTTCCATGTTCCAAGTTTTTCTTACAACCTCCTTTCTGTCAGCTGTCTTTCTTCCACTAATAAATGTTCTGTGTCTTTTACTCATGATCATTGTCTGATTCAGGATGCTTCCAAAGAAATGTTGATTGGGATGGGTAGACGAATTGAAAATCTCTATGTGCTAGATCCAGCTCAGTCTCCTGTTCCTGTTCCATCCTCTCTTCCTGTTCCAAGTGTGTCATCTCTAGTTAGTTCAGATCTATGGCATTGTAGACTTGGCCATCTAGGGCCTGATAAACTCAAGATCTTGTCCTCTTCTATTCCTATGAAATTTGTACCACAAACTATATGTGAATTTTGTCCTCTAGCCAAATAGAAAAGGCTTAGTTTTCCAGTTTCACACAGCATTGCTTTGGCTACTTTTGATTTAATACATTGTGATGTTTGGGGGCCTTTTCACCCTGTTACTGTTTCTGGTCATAAATATTTTCTTACTATAGTGGATGATTGTTCCCGTTTTGTCTGGACTTATTTGCTTACTACCAAAAATGAAGTGGTCATTTTCTCAATCAATTCTTTCAACAAGTGCAAACACAATTTCACAAATCTGTTAGAGTCATTAGGTGTGATAATGGGACAGAGTTTCATCTTCCTCATTTGTTTGATAAATTTGGGACTTTGGTTCAACATTCTTGCGTGGAGAGGCCATAACAGAATGCTAGGGTAGAAAGGAAACATCAGCACCTATTGAATGTTGCAAGGAGTTTGTTTTTCCAATCTCACATACCTATAGGTTATTGGGGTGACTGTATACTCACAGCCTCATACCTCATAAACCGTATTCCATCCTCCATTCCACAACTCTCACAGCACACTCCTTTTGAAATCTTGTTCAAGAAACCTCCTAAGTACACACATCTAAAATCCTTTGGGTGTATGTGCTATGCTTCCACCTTAAATAGAGATCAGACAAAGTTTTCCCCTAGAGCAGTTAAGTGTGCATTTCTAGGCTATCCAGCTGGTTATAAGGGATACAAACTCCTGAATCTGACTACTAATAAAGTGTTTGTTAGTAGAGATGTGCTCTTTCATGAACACATTTTTCCTTTTCACTCACTGAACACACAACTCACAGACTCTTCCTTCCCATTGCATCTTCCATCATCTTCCCAATCTTCACATTCTATACCTTCACAGACTCCCATCACTGATGATCTTCCAGCCTCTGTCCCTCCTTCAGCTAACATACCAATTAGGACCTCCTTTGGTAGAACAGTTAAACCACCACATTACTTAAATAATTATATCCGTGGAACTGTTCAATCCAACTGTGACTATCCTTTGAGTAACTTTGTTAGTTTTTCCAATCTTTCTTCTTCCTATTCATCTTTCATTGTTGCCATCAATGTTGTACATGAGCCATCTACTTATGCTCGGGCTTCTACATATGCTGAGTGGATGGAAGCTATGAGAGTTGAGCTAGCAGCCTTGCAAAATAATAAAACATGGTCCATTATGCCATTACCTCCTGGTAAGAAAACTATAGGCTGTAAGTGGATTTATAAGGTGAAATTTCTCTCAGATGGAAGTGTGGAATTGTACAAGGCACGTTTAGTGGCTAATGGGTATACACAACAAACAAGTATAGACTATCTGGATACCTTTTCTCTTGTAGCTCGATTAGTCTCAGTTAAAATGATGCTCACAGTAGCTGCTGTCAAAGGTTTCTCTCTTACTCATCTTGATATAAATAATATTTTCCTTTATGGTGATTTGAAGGAAGACATATATATGGAGATACCAAAGGGGCTTCCAATTGAGGGAGAACAGAAAAACCTTGTGTGTAAACTACACAAATCACTCTATGGGCTTAAATAGGCTTCTAGGCAATGGTATTTAAAGTTCACTGAGGTTTTAGTTGGTTTTGGCTTGAAACAATCAGCTGCAGATTAGTCTTATTACTTCATGCTTCATGAAGGAACCTATTTGGGAGTGATCATATATGTTGATGATATACTTTTGGCTAGCACCAATACTAATATTGTGCAGCAATTCAAGAATTACTTAGAACATCATTTCAAGTTTAAAGACCTGGGGAAGCCTAAGTATTTTCTTAGTTTGGAAATTGCCCAGAATCCTCAAGGGATTTCAGTATGCCAGAGAAAGTATGTTCTTGACTTACTGGAAGATAGTGGGCTTCTTGGGTGCAAACCTGCAGTAACACCCATGGATTCTAAAACTCAGATACAGCAAGTAGGTTCACCACTTTTGCAAAATAGTAAAGTGTACAGGAGGTTGATAGGCCGGCTTTTGTATCTATGCATAACCCGGCCAGACATTACATTTGTTGTTCACAGGTTAAGCCAATTTGTGTCTCAGCCATCTGAACACCATCTCTCAGCAGCTCAACGCATCCTACGTTATTTGAAAGGTAGTGTTGGCCTTGGTTTATTGTACTCTTCTACATCTGATCTTGAGCCTAGTATATTTGTAGATGCAGACTATGGTGCATGCCTAGATACCCGTCGTTCTATATCTGGCTTCTGTCTCTTTTTGGGCACATCTCTCATTTCTTGGCGTTCTAAGAAACAAAGTGTAGTCTCTCGTTCCTCCGCTGAGGCAGAGTATTGTCACGCCCCGAAATCCTAACCACGAGATTAGCTCGGAATCCGGGACGCGACTAAATAAAAGTAGAACTAAACAACAACCTGTAAAGAACTCAACTCTTTCGAAATAATTCGAGATGAAATGGCTAGAACAAAAACAAGTACCTGTATCCAATTACTTCAATATAATTCGAGACGGAATGGAAAGAATAATTCTTTATACTAACTCCAATGATTTGACATCAAAATAATTCGGAACTAATACCATAAGTCGAGGGAAAACAAACTCGATTTTTCATTTACAACCAAAGGACAAACCTCGTTCAACAACATTAGTCTCATTCACTTCAAGTTACAACAAGCAGAACTATGTAACTCAACACGATCAACAAAAGGAAGATCATCAAAACAACGGTACAACTAGTCAAACGAATTACATCCTTAACAAAGTTTACTAGAAATACATATACTAAGTTCAGAGTGTGGCAACAAAAGGGTAGCTACGACATATGTATGAAGACATACACCGTTGGGCATACTTTATTTACATCAAAACAGACTCAGCTCAGCACCCCACTCCACTCATCGTCAGCTCCAACTCCAAACTAACCTGCATGTTTAGAAATACACACAGGGCTGAATACAAAATTGTACTCAGTGAACACATGCCCAAATAATTTAAAGATGCTTCTTAGAGCTATAGAATGACTTGCCTTGCGAGCAACACACAGGGTTTGTGTAAAATCTGTGCTTGCTAAAATAATTACAACATACTTCTATCATGTTCATATACTTATGCATCATGTTTCTCATGTCTGCAGACAATTAATCTCATGTATGAATATACCACATCTACGCACAATGTGTTGAGAAGTAGGCCTCCTTCTCAAACACTAAACAATTTTGTGTACACACCCTAAAGACATCTTGATTCAATAGGGCCGATATCGTAATTCTCTCGTAGATAGGCAATATGCATGATGCAGAAACGTTGGCAAGTCAAAACAATTCTTATAAAATCATATGCATCAAGTTTCACATTTTTACTTTTATAAGAAAGCTCACCTTTAGCTTGAAATTCTTGATCTTTTCCTTTCTCGGTTTTCCTCACTGAACTTGCACCTTCAAGTATGAAATACTAATATAAGTACTATATTTAACTCAAGGCAAAGTATTTCTGATTCTTTGTTGTTAAGTTAATATAAATTCTAGTGCTTAATATTTACTTATAATTAATAAAATACTAGGAGCTTAACTTAGGTGCTTGTACAAAAATTATTAGAGTTTCTTTTTCTATTGTTCAAATATACTCTACTATACTTGAATGCTTCTCATCATCTATATAGATAAACTTATAATACGTTTTTCACACTTATTTAATAGGATAGTATTTCTAGCTATATTTGCTTACTTAAGAAAATATCATTTTAATTGCATATTCTATATAGATGTATATCTCTATGGTTTAGCTCAAGTAATATTAGTTATTAGTTGCTTAATATGCTATAAATAAGCATCTTATACCTTCTTTAAAGTTGAGAGGCATTATTTAATTTAGCTCTTTTACAAATTTTCGTAGTACTTAATAACAGTATTTTGACAGCTTGACCACTCTGTCTTCTTTTGATCATATCTCTCTCGTCCGAACTCGGTTTGAAATTCCGAAAATACCGTTGGAAAGTTAACGAAGAGGGGTTTCCGATGGTACCGGTTTTACAGTGTTTTGGTAAACTAAAATGCCCAGAATTAGGGTCTTAAAACAGGGCAGATTCGGAATCATAAAAATAGCAGCAGATTTTTGACACTAACTTCGAAAAATCATAACTAAATCATCCGAACTCCGAATGAGCATCCGAAAATACCTACAAAAAGTTAACAAGACGAGGTTTCATATGGAATAAGGTTAAAGATGATATAAAATGCAGATTTTTCCAGAATTCGGTTCGAAGTCCACTGATTTTTCAGCACAAGGATTTAATAACGATAATTTAACTTCTCAAGATTCTAAATACTAAACTATAACTTAAAATACTTATTCAAGCATGAAAACATAAAATTAACAAGGTTTCCTTGGCCTGCAAAGAGAGGAAAGGGTCGGCCATCATGAGCTCTTAGACAAGGGTTCTAGTTTATTACACTTTTCTTGCACCAAACACTACCAATAGATTCAATATATACATAATTATCAAGAAATAGAGGCCAATATCCAAATTCTACCAACTCAAGCTTGAAGAGAAGGTCCGTCTATCTACAGTTTATGGAAACAGGTATATATCCATAAATAATCAACAAGTTCGTACCTAATTATCAACATAGAGCTCATAAACAACAAGAATTAAATGAAGATAATCGATTCTAGCAAGGGGATGAGACAGTCGGTCTCTAGGGATTTTGCAGAAGATGTGAGAAGCTGAAAATCTCAACTCAATAATCATACTAGGTTGTAGAATTACCTTGCGTAGTGATTTCCCAAGTTTTTCTCCTTTAAAATCCAGCTGAAAATCGAAGAGAAAAGAAGAGGTGCAATATGCGTGTTTTCTGCGTTTTGAAGAAGAAGAGGAAGAGTGTTCTGCGTTCTGTTCTAATCCCGTTCCTTCTTTTCCTTTTTCTTTTCCCTTTTCTTTTTTTTTTTTATTAGTAATAGTAGTATTAACAATTATCTTCCCTTTTCTTTCTTTATATATTATTTTCCTTTCTTTTCTTTTGGTTTCGTTTCTTTTATTCTCTTTTTCTTTGCTTTACATTTGTTTTGTTTTTAGTTTATTTAATTAGTATTGATTAGCATCCTTTTTGCTATATAAACTACAAAGAAATTTATTATATAAATTCCTTTATTGCTATGCATCTAATTATTTATTGTACTCATGTAATAACAAGTTCGAATATACTTCTATAAACTCACATAAATTATGTTATATATTTTCTACCTTCGGTACTCTTCTAGAAATTATTCTCAATAAATTCTTCTCACTTACCGCATAACGGTAGATATCAATTAAATTCTAAATTTCAACTCACTAAGTTAATCTCTAATTCATAATATATTTCTACTTATAATATTTTTAGCTTAATATATGTATATATATTTTTCCGGGATATTACAAGTATAGAGCCCTAGCCCAAGCAGCCTGTGAAGTCTCCTGGATTGATATCCTTTTGAAAGATTTTGGTATCTCACGTACCAAACCTGTACCCTTGTTATGTAATAACGAATCTGATGTCTACCTCACTTCCAATGCCACCTTCCACGAGCGCACAAAACATATTGAGGTTGATTGCCACACTGTGCGTGAGCGATACTTGCAGGGCCTCATCAACCCCTTTATGTTCGCAGTGAACTTCAGCTTGCGGACATTCTAACAAAGCCACTCTACATCTTTACCTTCAAATGTCTCTTGGGCAAGATGAGTCTGAATAACATTCATACCCATCTTGAGGGGGAGTGTAATCGAGAGAAGAAAGTGATGATGAATGTGAAGAAGAAGAAGAAGAAAAAGAAGAAGAAGAGCTGAGTTGAAGGTTGAAGATTCATGCAGGAGAAGAGTCGCGCTTCTAGTTATTACGTTTTATGTATTTTCACTTTTCTATTTTTTATTTTATTTTTTGTTGATGTGGCACATTAGGTTAGAAGTGGGTAGTTAAATACTGTAGCACAGCACATTTCTTCAAGCTTCAACGAAAATATTTCTCCATTCAATTCTCTCTTTTACAGTATGAAAATTTTATCTTCTTAGCTCGATGTTCTTCAAATCACAGTTTCGATATATATTAACAGGTACATGATTCATGGAAGTCATGCGGTTGGTTGACCGGTTCCCATAATAGAGGAGCAATCTTCATTTATCATTGGATCTACAAAAATTGAAACATAACCTTATATTATTATATTAGCCTTTACTTTTCAGGTATTTAACTTGAGAAAAAAAATATTGGGAGAATTTGAGAAAATAAACTTGCTTAGTGGTGGTCGAGAGGGACTGTTGGTCGTGATTGTCGGAGGAATGACAAGCAGGTATGACCACATAACTATTACTTTAATGGGAACTGTTTTAGGGTTAAAGATTTTTTTATTGTATGTGATTTTCAACTTTATTTTTGTTTTCTTCTACGATTTTTGCATGTGGGTTTTACTGAAATTTGAGAAATTTCAGTGTGGTATAGATTTTTTTCGGATTTGGATTTTTGAATTTCCATGTATATTTGGGGGACAAATACATACACATACAAAGACAAAATTCATGATAAGTTCTTGAGAGTAAAAATCACATCATTTTTCATTATATATAAAGGAAAAAATAAAATCTCTCATCAACTTGCCTTTTTAAGCACATACAGATCCTTGCAACATCTATTCTAAGAGCTGAAACATCACTCTATCATTATGAAGAATGACGTCGCCAGAAAATATCTTCGTGACGTCCTTCATCCTGAAATGTGTATCTAACAAAACGCGAATCTCATCGATTCTGAATAAATTTTAGTTTGTAGCCTTAGAGTACTTTCGGAACGCTCGGATCTTCACGAACACCTGGATCTCTAAGCGAACCCAGTGAATAATGTCTAGAATTTGGATGAGAGTATTCACCAGCAACCCAAAATCTATTTAAGAAGGAGAAAGAAGTTAAACTACGTGTATTTCGTATACATATACATATACATATATATATATATATATATATATATATATATATATAGAGTTTGGTTCATATAGATTTAAATCCTAGTGTGCGAAGTACGAATTATGCTTAAAGCTATACAGAATCATGCTTAAAGCTATACAAAATTATGCTTATGGTGCATTTTGTGCTTATAAGCATAAAATAAGCCATAAGCACAATTATGTACCATAAGCATAATTTTATATAGCTGTAAGCATGATTTTGTATAGCTTTAAGCATAATTCGCACTTTGCACACAAGGATTTATTTTCATGTGAACCCTTCCCTATATATATATATGAAAGGATGATGTTATTTTAGGAAAAATCGAATAAGACGACATCTTTTACTAACCTTTTTACAAAATTAGGGTCGAGATACATACAAAACAACCAAACATTCGATTTGGGTTCATAAAAGTCAAAACCCTTGATTCCAACATTCTTATCAAGTTCTTACCGGTTTCAACATTCGATTTGTCAATATTTGTGTTGTCGCAGTGTAAGGGGTCTTGAAGGTTTTGTACTGTTGTCTCGCTTGGTGGTGGTCCAGAGGGAGTGTTGGCTGTGATTGTCGTAGGAATGGCAAGCCGGTAAGACCACATAACTATTACAATGGGAACTGCTTTAGGTTTAGAGTTTTTATTGTAATTGCTTTTCAACTTTATTTTTGTTTTCTTCTACGATTTTTGCATTTGGGTTTTACAGAAACTTGAGAAATTTCAATGTGATATGGATTTTTTTCAGATTTGGATTTTTGAATTTCCATGTATGTTTGAGAGATAAATACACACACATACAAAGACAAAATCCATGATAAGTTCTTGAAAGTAAAAATTTTATTTCAGCATCACTACACCTCGCTCGGTTGAGGACGCCGTCGCCGCAGCCAGAGCCTTCACAAACATAGCCAAGCCGCTAGAGAGAATGTCAAAGCTGCCAGAAACCTTGCCCGAGCATCAACCAAAGCCTCCGTGCCGGGGCCTATTCCGCCACCCTAGAATGCCATAACAATGTCGTCATAGCTTGTTGTGACCGCAAGGGCAGTGCTCCTGCCTCTCTTCGAAGTTAAGACCTTGCGACCGCAATCCCCCTTGCGATCGCAAGGTCTGGGCTGTTGTCCACCTTCTTCAATTCTTCTCTTCTTTCTCTCTTTTCTTGACTTCGACTTCTTCCCTTTTTTGTTTCTTGCTCACTTTGCTCGTTTCTTCATTCCAAAGCCTCTTTTCTTCTCTTCTTGATCCAAACTTCCCAAATCCATACTTTAACTAAAACACACTCATAAACACATCAAAACAAACAGAATATAACAAAACTAACGCATACAAACTTAAGAAAAATCACACAAAAACACACTAAACACTTGCGCAGCCATAGTCGAAGCCGCAGCCAAGACCGTCGAAAAATTCGCTGTCACAGACGCTGCGGCTACCACCACTAAAGACGATGCCGCGGCCACCAATGTCACCAAAACCAAAGCTGATGACCTCACCATAGCCAATAAAATGGCCTCAGCCGCAGCCGGTCCAGTGGCTCCTCTGTCCTCCACGAAGCCCGCGAACCCGCTGGAACCCTCCCAGTCTGATAGAGATGCACCACCGAAGAAACAAAAGATTACTGATCGGGGGTCGACTTCAGCAGCAATGGAAATGTTTTGTTGATTGTGGGAAAACATTAGAGACTAATCTAGATGTGAATGAGAAAGATGATGAGAATGAGATATGGAATAATGATGATAGAGAAGTGAAGTTTAATTTTCAATAAGTAGTAGTAGATGATGCATCTGGAGTTGATAGTTCTGAGGAAGATGATGATTACTTGCCTAATGAGAATGAAGACTACACTACTGATGAAATGTAAGATGAAAAGCTAGGGTTTGATATGGAGTACATAGATGCTAGGAGAGCTCTAAGGGGTAGGTCTGACAAGGGCTTATGTGAGGAAGTCTTTGGTAAAATAGGAAGTGAGTGTGAGTATTCAGACTATGAGTGCTCTGATGGAGATGTCTATTCATCAGAAACTGATGAAGAAGGGGATATGAGAAGAAACGAGATTAGGATGATAGTTTAAGATCCTAGGATTGATCACAAACATCTTAAGCTTGCAGGTATGAGGTTTGAAGATGGACTACAAGCTAGAGATGTTATTAAGGAACACTCCATAGAGGATGGGAGGGGAATTCACTTCATGAGAGTGTCTAAACATCATATGGAAGCCTACTACAATCTACCTTGCAAGTGGAGGTGTTATGGCAGTGTAGTTTGGAGGTTTAATTGTCATGTAACTTGTTGGAAGTTGTATAAAGCAAAAGAGAATGCTTTTAGAGATGTTGAGAGGGATTGTTGAAGAGCACTATGCCAATCTTTGAGTTGAGAAGGCAAGATGTAGAAGGCAGATTTGAGCTTTGGCTTGATGTTGGGGCTGTTTTCAAGGGGATTTACATAGGATTTAGTGGTTGAAAAAGGATTTCCAAGGTCGTTGCAGGAGAGTAGTAGGAATAGATGTGGTATTTAGGAGTAGTCTTGCTATATGTTATGGAAAATGATGCAAATAACCAGATGTATCCAATAACATGGGCAGTAGTGGAAATGGAGAATCAAGAAAATTGGAGCTGGTTTTTGAGAATTCTAATTGAAGATTTGGACCTGTCCACTGGTGTCGAGACTGTACTCATATCAGATCAACAAAAGGTATCCAACTTGTTTCTACAATTTATTTTATTGAAGGCATTCATTATTTATTGTATTTTAATTTTAATTTGGTTATGTGTTTGTTGTAGGGCTTGTTAAAATGCAGTGGTTGACTAAGCTCTCATTGCAGAACACAGAAACTATGCCAAACATGTCTTCATCTACTGGAAAAAGAGCAACAAGGGGATGATTTTGAAGAACATGTTCTGGAAGATTGTAAGGAGCACTTACATGGCAGAATTCAATGAGGTTTTGGATACTCTAAAGGCTAAAGATATAGTTTCATATGAAGATTTCATTGGTAGAGATATTACCAAGTTCTGCAAGGTATTCATTAGCCCTTATGTAGTAAGTGATATGATTTTGAACAACACTAGCGGAACTTTCAATGAAAACATTATAAATGCAATATGGAAACATGTAATTCATATGTTAGAGGAAATTAGGACTTCTATGATGGAGAGGCAACATAGGAAAAGTGAAGAGTTGATGGCCATGAGTACTTGATTTGTCCTGAATTTTGAAAAAAGGTAGAGGAAATCAAGCATTTTAGTAGGTATTGCATACCCCATGTTGCATCTGATATCTTGTTTGAGGTTGAGAACTATGGGGATAGGTTTATTGTTGATGTTAGGTCTAAAACTTGCACTTGTAGAGTTTGGAATATTACCGGTATCCCATGTATACATGCATATGCTGTAATACATTTAATGCGCAAGGATGCATCAGACTTCTGTCATCATGTTTACTCTGTGGCAAAGAACAAAGAGGCTTACAAGTTTGGTTTGCCACCCTCAAATGGAGAAAATGTGTGGCCAGTAGCAGAAGGTTACCCTGTGATTCTCCCTATTGTGAAGAAGATGTCTGGCAGGCCAAGAAGAAAAGAAAGAGAATTTGCTTGAGAGGAAAACCCCAAAAACTCATCAAAGCTTATGAAGACTAGAATTAAGATGACATGTCAGAAGTGTTTCCAAGTTGGCCATAACTAGAGAAGCTGTAAAAATCCAGAAGTTTCTAATCCTAATTTGAAACAGGTTAACTCAATACTTATTTCTAGCAATCTTAACATGTTTAAATTCTGATTTCTTATTGTGCTTTGTAGGGAAAAGCTGGTAGAACTAAGAGTGCAAATTCCAGCAATGAGAGGTACTTCTACAACCAAAGATACACAATCAAGAGGGAGTCTCAATTCCAGCAGAGAAACTATGGGAAGATATGGCATTGTATCTGGAAGAATGCCAGCAGAAAAGAGAACCATTTTCATACCACCAAGACCAGGTACAAGTGCTGCTTCAAGGAAGAAAAAGATGAAGGAGAAGGCGACCCCAACACAAGAGAGTTGCAGTTGAATAGATGACTTGTGACTTTGTGAGTTTCTGGATGACTTAGATGTTGGTTTTTAAATTCTGGATTTTATAGGGATGTTTACATGTGATGTATTCAGAATCCTAGTAGAATATGATGTTTTTTGTGAAATTGGCACTTCGGATGTTATTTCGAAACTGACACTTGGATGTCTTTAAATTTGATAAAATTGCACTAATTCAAGTGATGTTTTGATACAATGTCATTCACATTCATTCAAGTCCATTTATTCAATGTTGTTCAATATCGTGTGTTCCGGTTTAAGTTGAGTTTAAAATTAGGTCAGGATATCTATTGCTATGCACTTCAGATTTGTAAAGAATGCTGCAAACCCTAAATTACCATTAAAACAAGATGATCTATCTTACATAATAGTGCTTCAAAACAAGATCAATAATGAAGATGTATTACATGCATGTATATTTCTAAACTAGGGCACAAAACACCATGCAAAGAACAAAGATCAAAGACATACTATTCCATTTTTTCAGCCATTCAGCTTCTTCCTTACTCTTCTCAAGTTTGATCTTCAAGTGCTCATACTTCTCGTTCTTCTTCTTCTTCTTTAGTTCCTCCAGTTTTTCCTTAAGAAACACACATTCTTCAGTCTTCAACTTCATCTTCTCAGATAAGACACTCTCTGCCATAGCTTTGCGTTGAAGTTGCCTTTCATACTCCTCTTTCTCAATCTTTAGTTGACGAGCACAGTAGTTGCGGCAGAAGGATGCCGGGGTCGGAGCATCGACCCACTAGAAGAAATCACAATCATCCCACTACAACATTCATATGTAATAAAATTGTAATATTTATTCAAATCAAAATCTGCTCAATAAATGGAACTACCAAAAAAACAATAAAGGAAAAAGGTTCTGCCATTGTAGCTTAATAGACGCCAAAATCTAAGCTTCTTCAACCCCAATTTAAGCTGTTGCAACCATAATGGACTACAACTGCAAATATTCAAAGTCAAAGTTAATGAGAAGATTTGACACTTACCTTCTGAACTTGGCAACAGAAGAAGCGCCGACTCGGATTCCTTACCGTGTGCCAAGGATGTCTATAGACAGCTCGTGCTCGCACAATGGAGCACAAGTCATCAGCATAGAAATTGAAGATGAACTCGACCTGATAGAAGTCATGTCGTGCGATGTGTGAGAAAAGTGAAGAATGATTTGTAGAACCCTAATTTGATTTGTGTTCATTAATGCTGAAACGACGTAGTTTTATTTAGGTTATAATCGACGTCGTTCAAGTCGCCGTCGGTTTGAGCCACATAGACAGCTCCGGTTGCCAAGTAAGATTTCAATTGGGGGAAATTGAGATTCACGGAATTATTGCACAAAATCAATAGTTGATGTATTAATTGACAATTTTAAAAGTTCGTGTTAAAAAGCAAAATTGGGGCAAAGTTGATGTATTTAGATGTCAATAACACTTTATTTATTTTTTAGTTTTTCCAGCGTAAGCTTCTAAGAGAATTGAGTACGTCGTACAATAGAATTGAGATGTACTAACAATGAAAAAAAATAAAATAATATATATATATATATATATATATATATATATATATATAGATAGAAATGATATGCTACTCACCTCCCGGTGGCACCTTCGTGGGCACCTCGTTGTTTTATCACGTTTGCATTGCTTTTTTTTATTTTTTATTTTTATTCTATATTCTAGTATCTTAGAAATTAATTTAGAAATCATAAAATCTAAAAAATACATAAAAATCAAAGCTCGATTTATTTTATTACTCATTTTTTGAAGTTAAAAATAAAAAATAACAAATTGAACATTGATTTTTTAGATTTTATGATTTTTAAATTAATTTCTAAGATACTAGAATATATAATAAAAAAAAAAATAAAAAAAAAGCAATACAAACGTGATAAAACGACGAGGTGCCCACCAAGAGGTGAGTAGCATATCATTTCTCTCTCTCTCTCTCTCTATATATATATATATATATATATATCATGGGCTTAACATGAATGATGCTCAAGAAAAGTACCATCAAAGGTGGACATATTTTCCTTTAAAAGTGGTTAGTACAAAAATATAGGTAGGATATACAATAAAATAAAATAAAATTGTAATCATAATTTAATTAGGAAGAGATTTGTAATATAAGAAATATACATTTTATACATGAGCATGTAAGATTTCTAATGGATCATACCAAACACATTGATCATACCAAAATTAACCCGATCATTCAAAAGAGAAAAGTTATGTATTGTGTTTGCAGCTTTAAAGAGCATTCCACAAAGAATTTTGATCAATTTCTACTAGCTCAAGAAATGGAACCAATCACAAGCAATCCGGGAAATGATGTTACTCTCAACATGTTAGGGTCCCGATTGTTCGGGCTCAAGAAACAGTTACAAGAACAAACCTTTATATCATCTAGTCTTGTCCTTCCTTTGCTTAGCATCAGAGATGTGAAACATCAACTGCACATTATGCATTAGATTGAAAATCAATAAATTGCACCAAGAAACTAAAGATTTGCTTAGATTATTTATAATTATTGTACCTTGGTTCCAACATAAAATGAAAAGAACAAGCCGCCTAGTGTGAGAAGACCTGCAAACGTATAAAATGTAATAAAATCCAGACACATAAATAATAAGATGAAAGTAAAGAGACCAACCTCCTTCCTGAAGGAACCCCGAAACCAACCAATTAATGCCTGATGGGCCGATTACAAAACCGACAAGATTAGCCACCTGCAGTAGCATAACTTCACGTCATCACCCACTTCAGATTCATAAAATCACAATCATTCATATGCAGAAGATAAGTTCTCATTGATCTGTAAATTCTACTTGGGCTTTATTAGATGTATAGCTATATGCTCTACGAACAATTTTAAGATAATAAGCCATTACTGCAGTGTTACAAGAGCAGAACGAGTGCCTCTTCTAGCATGCAGTTTATCAAATTATATTCTATATCTCCGTGAAATAACTTCAGGAGCAAGAAAATAATCAATCATATCTACAATGAGAGTAGAAATCAAAACAACTTTTTGCAAAGGAAATAATATTCATATAAAAATGCTCTTGCACAGGAACAATATCCAAATTCCAGTGACCAAATTATGTGGTTTACTTCTCATCTAGACCCTCCAACTTCAACCTTTGCCAAACCAGCTGCAATATAAGAAATACTAGCCTCGTGCTCATTTTACAGCATAAGAGTACTAGCATGATAATTTTTGGAATGAGCTAGCAGAAGACAAACCATCAGGCAAGTGATCGTTACTGCACCAGCAACAGCACTGAGCTCACGAAAAATAAATTCCCCAAAAGCACCCTCAACCTGGTATGAACATGATAGAATAACCAATGAGAATCAGGGAGAGTTAGCAGTAGAGATGTAATAGTTCACATGTTACATTGGGCATACAGCCGTAAACAGATATTTTATTTAACAAATCGATTTTACTTCATCTAAGCATTCCTAAGGAGGAATGGGAAGTCCAATATGAAAATCCTCTGTAACAATAACTAAGAAACATGCATGCCTATCAGAAATTGCGGAAAGGAGGTATCCGACTTGGTGGTAGTTGCCATTGGAAGGCCACTATATCATAATAGATTTTTAGGTATTCATGAAATACAAAGTGCTGAAAAAACTGGCTTGAGATAGAATTGCTCAAAGCAGAGGGTCCTACTGTTGTATGACACTCATACTCAGTTCCAGAACAAAGATAGGATGAGGTAAAGAAAGTACCATCCTAAACAGGCTCTAATATTTTGACCAAAGAGAGTTATTTTTCTTCTTAAACATCACTAAAACAGTAACATGACTACATGTCCTAAATCTGATTCAGCAAAGCACTTTGCCTGTGCCAGAATACTTTTTTGTCCTTTGCATGGAATTGCTTCAGTAGTGTTGTGTGACCACTGGGTTGCTCTTTCCATTAAAGTTGTTTTCTTTGTCATTTCCTTGTAATGTAGGATCAGCAATCCTCACATCCTGTGAAGTTCTTTTCGTTATGTAATCATGTGTAAGAATTTGCTATTTACTCAGCAGTTAAAAACATAGTTCTCAATTTGACCATGGCATACAAAGTCATCACGAAAAGGTTGTGATAACATCATTGCCCATCATCACCGTCAAAAGAGAAGGAAGCCAAAACAGAAGAGTCTAGAAGCCAGCTTCCACTGGAGTCTCTCCATGTCACTAACTCTAAGCCCTTGAGTCTTTCAATTCCGTTACTTCAGTTAGTATAGTGAGCTGGTGGTCGACTGGTCGTATCTAATTAGTCTTAGTGTCAGAAGGGCACGATTTAGGATAGTTACTGAGAATTCTCAATTCTCTGGTCAGGAATTTTGCTGGGAACTCTTACTTGCTATTTCAGTTTACTTCTCTATGCTCGTGCAATTCGTATATCTTATTTTCTTTCTATCAGGATGGCAACAGAAAAAAGTAGGCGAAAATAGATAGGTACCTGAACGGCATTAGCTGCTGATTTTATCAACATTTCTGGTATAAAAAATATACATGTCAACCACGCCCAAGAAAGAAGCTTCCTGGAATCAACAAAAAAAGTCATGATAACTACTCAGGGCTCTGACAGCGGAACAAAATATCTTATGTTTTTGGAAATTTCTGAGAGACTTATTTACCACTCTAATCATGCCACACAGCTACAAAGGTGAAGACAACCCAAACATTCAGCAGTTTCTTTTGGGAACCCCAAGAGGTATATAAACATACCTAATTAAATTACAATTAGACATAGTCATGTGGCACAATAATGAATTGCAAAAATAACCATGATACAAGACGTCAAGAAAAATGTACCTGACAAGCCACTTGTTGAATGAAGCATGCCAGTTTTTCCAAAAACTTTCCAAGTTGTGGCAATTGTTAATGCACCTTGGCATATTCTCTGGAGGCACAATGCCATTAATCTACATTGATATGTTGGTTGATAATACATTTTCTATCCCACACGTGTTAAACATGGAAATCAGCATTAATAAGATAGGAATTGATTTGGAGAAGCCTACCAGTGACCAGAATCGGAAGTAGCGCCAGATCAGGAAAAACTTTAGCCACATGAAGTTCAGGACCTGTTTGTATCAATGTATTGCGGCAGATACAACATTATATTCTGACATACGCGGCAGTACTTATCTGATATTATGCTTTGATGTAGAAGGAAATGCTAATGTTTAAAACTTCTCCCATAGGGTTCTGATGTCACATATATTAGTCCAAATGGTGTAATAATTGAGGAAACCACAGGTACCTACTACAATCATGATTTGCATTTCTAGCTATAACTGAATATATACATCAATACTTTAGTTCTAAGAAAAAACGTGCTTATACTAAGGAAGGTTAGAATATGTTTCAGATATTGTTTTTTGTAGCCCTGAAGTGCACCTCTAAGTTGGATGCAAACTCAACTTTCCAAAAGGATACACACTCATGATGGGATCCTTATTCAAATCACATTTAAGTGATAAACACCTATCTTTCCACACTTCTCATAAGGCTAGACTAATTTCAATAGCTAGAGTATGCTAGAAAAGAGGTATTCGCAACAGAAGAACTGCTTTCAGTTATAGGAGAACCAGAGTATATCATAATTATAACTTACACCATATCCAATGATAAAGATGTCCACTGGAGACAATTGCTTCCACAAACCACTGCAGACAATAATTCAATTCTCAATATAAAATTTAATACCTAGATGTTATCTATAGCTATGAATTTTAAACTACTCACCTAATAGCAAAGGCATTATAGAAAAAGAACTGTGTCATGAATTCCATCAGGAAAAGACAAAAACCCAACGGAATCCATACCAGGCAACTTCTGAAGATGAGTATATGTTCTGGGGAGAATCCAACTGCCACAAAGATGAAAAATATATTTACAGATTCCTTCTAAATAAATCATTCATAATAGCAGGATATGGTTTGTGCAGAACAACATCTGTCTTTAGGAATATTAAGCTAGAACAAAAGAGATAAAGGAGTTATCATTGAACAATGGTAGCCAGTTACATTACTCTATTGTTGAGTATCTACATTCCCTATTTTGCTGATGCTTCACTCCTGGTTAACAAGCGGAATAGTGCGTGGAGAACCTTTTAGTGACAAAACAATACTGATCATAGATCCAACGCAGACAAGTTACAAAACAAAATACACTTACACATAAAATATATACTGGAACACTATGTATAAGAGTATTGACAGAGAACAAATTGAATTAGTGCAATCTTTACAAAACAAAACATCTTTAGTGAGGTGAATGCCACAACAAACCTGCGAAGCAAATGCATTGAAGCTAATGATTGGTCCAGCAATGTAAAGAGGTGCGTAAACCAAATAGCACAAGTATATTGGAAACGAGAACTTGTCATTGCTACTCTTCTTTCCTGAAAGAATATCGAGTACCGATCAGAAAGAAAAGCCAAAGACTTAAGAAGATATTTAAGTTGAACTAATTGTGAAACATTTAATGTTTGGTAGTTGAGATTAAGGGCTACCTGTAAGACCAGGTAGCATGTCTTGCATTGAACAATGGTCACAGCGCTGAATATGCTTCTATAATAAACAAGAATCTTAAGGTAGAAAGATTGAAGAAAGTACATATTAGAATAAATTTCACCTTATCAACATAGCTGAACCATAAAATATCACCAGCAGCACAAGTCGATAATGCAAATAGAACCAATCTTATCTTGAAAAGTTATCAAACAAGCAACAAATTACAAGTTATGCATACCATCTAGCTATTTTCAACTAACAAACAATAATGCTGCTTTTAGTATGATATCGGTAATGTTTGTACTTATTGATAATAGCTGTTTGCAGATAGTACTATCAAAATAAGTACACAAGAAGACACCCAAATATTTAAACTTTGTATCGAAATGACAAATCTCAGCACAAATTATACATGTATACCTTTAGTATTTGAATATACTGCATGTGGCATCACATCACACGCATGCTTTCATGATTCGCAGCAGCAGTTCCGAATCACTCAACCCATTCAAACTTCAAAGTAGAGTCTTTAAAATAATATTGGTGTAGGTTGACCATTTAAATATCAGTGAGAATTCTTTTGGTTCAAGAATCACATCACTACATTCAGAGTTTAGGTTCTTTTCTATTAATCAAGTTTCTCAGTCAAGTATCTATAGACTCTAGTAACAGACAGACAGGGAGGGAAAAGACTCAGACACAA
>CM038120.1:18502844-18601542 GCA_001642375.2 Mentha longifolia | reverse complement strand
AAACTCAAGATCTTGTCCTCTTCTATTCCTATGAAATTTGTACCACAAACTATATGTGAATTTTGTCCTCTAGCCAAATAGAAAAGGCTTAGTTTTCCAGTTTCACACGCATTGCTTTGGCTACTTTTGATTTAATACATTGTGATGTTTGGGGGCCTTTTCACCCTGTTACTGTTTCTGGTCATAAATATTTTCTTACTATAGTGGATGATTGTTCCCGTTTTGTCTGGACTTATTTGCTTACTACCAAAATGAAGTGGTCATTTTCTCAATCAATTCTTTCAACAAGTGCAAACACAATTTCACAAATCTGTTAGAGTCATTAGGTGTGATAATGGGACAGAGTTTCATCTTCCTCATTTGTTTGATAAATTTGGGACTTTGGTTCAACATTCTTGCGTGGAGAGGCCATAACAGAATGCTAGGGTAGAAAGGAAACATCAGCACCTATTGAATGTTGCAAGGAGTTTGTTTTTCCAATCTCACATACCTATAGGTTATTGGGGTGACTGTATACTCACAGCCTCATACCTCATAAACCGTATTCCATCCTCCATTCCACAACTCTCACAGCACACTCCTTTTGAAATCTTGTTCAAGAAACCTCCTAAGTACACACATCTAAAATCCTTTGGGTGTATGTGCTATGCTTCCACCTTAAATAGAGATCAGACAAAGTTTTCCCCTAGAGCAGTTAAGTGTGCATTTCTAGGCTATCCAGCTGGTTATAAGGGATACAAACTCCTGAATCTGACTACTAATAAAGTGTTTGTTAGTAGAGATGTGCTCTTTCATGAACACATTTTTCCTTTTCACTCACTGAACACACAACTCACAGACTCTTCCTTCCCATTGCATCTTCCATCATCTTCCCAATCTTCACATTCTATACCTTCACAGACTCCCATCACTGATGATCTTCCAGCCTCTGTCCCTCCTTCAGCTAACATACCAATTAGGACCTCCTTTGGTAGAACAGTTAAACCACCACATTACTTAAATAATTATATCCGTGGAACTGTTCAATCCAACTGTGACTATCCTTTGAGTAACTTTGTTAGTTTTTCCAATCTTTCTTCTTCCTATTCCTCTTTCATTGTTGCCATCATGTTGTACATGAGCCATCTACTTATGCTCGGGCTTCTACATATGCTTGAGTGGATGGAAGCTATGAGAGTTGAGCTAGCAGCCTTGCAAAACAATAAAACATGGTCCATTATGCCATTACCTCCTGGTAGAAAACTATAGGCTGTAAGTGGATTTATAAGGTGAAATTTCTCTCAGATGGAAGTGTGGAATTGTACAAGGCACGTTTAGTGGCTAATGGGTATACACAACAAACAAGTATAGACTATCTGGATACCTTTTCTCTTGTAGCTCGATTAGTCTCAGTTAAAATGATGCTCACAGTAGCTGCTGTCAAAGGTTTCTCTCTTACTCATCTTGATATAAATAATGTTTTCCTTTATGGTGATTTGAAGGAAGACACATATATGGAGATACCAAAGGGGCTTCCAATTGAGGGAGAGCAGAAAAACCTTATGTGTAAACTACACAAATCACTCTATGGGCTTAAATAGGCTTCTAGGCAATGGTATTTAAAGTTCACTGAGGTTTTAGTTGGTTTTGGCTTGAAACAATCAGCTGCAGATTAGTCTTATTACTTCATGCTTCATGAAGGAACCTATTTGGGAGTGATCATATATGTTGATGATATACTTTTGGCTAGCACCAATACTAACATTGTGCAGCAATTCAAGAATTACTTAGAACATCATTTCAAGTTTAAAGACCTGGGGAAGCCTAAGTATTTTCTTAGTTTGGAAATTGCCCAGAATCCTCAAGGGATTTCAGTATGCCAGAGAAAGTATGTTCTTGACTTACTGGAAGATAGTGGGCCTCTTGGGTGCAAACCTGCAGTAACACCCATGGATTCTAAAACTCAGATACAGCAAGTAGGTTCACCACTTTTGCAAAATAGTAAAGTGTACAGGAGGTTGATAGGCCGGCTTTACATAACCCGGCCAGACATTACATTTGTTATTCACAGGTTAAGTCAATTTGTGTCTCAGCCATATGAACACCATCTCTCAGCAGCTCAACGCATCCTACGTTATTTGAAGGGTAGTGTTAGCCTTGGTTTATTGTACTCTTCTACATCTGATCTTGAGCCTAGTATATTTGTAGATGCAGACTATGGTGCATGCCTAGATACCCGTCGTTCTATATCTGTCTTCTGTCTCTTTTTGGGCACATCTCTCATTTCTTGGCGTTCTAAGAAACAAAGTGTAGTCTCTCGTTCCTCCGCTGAGGCAGAGTATTGTCACGCCCGAAATCCTAACCACGAGATTAGCTCGGAATCCGGGACGCGACTAAATAAAAGTAGAACTAAACAACAACCTGTAAAGAACTCAACTCTTTCGAAATAATTCGAGATGAAATGGCTAGAACAAAACAAGTACCTGTATCCAATTACTTCAATATAATTCGAGACGGAATGGAAAGAATAATTCTTATACTAACTCCAATGATTTGACATCAAAATAATTCGGAACTAATACCATAAGTCGAGGAAAACAAACTCGATTTTTCATTTACAACCAAAGGACAAACCTCGTTCAACAGCATTAGTCTCATTCACTTCAAGTTACAACAAGCAGAACTATGTAACTCAACACGATCAACAAAAGGAAGATCATCAAAACAACGGTACAGCTAGTCAAACGAGTTACATCCTTAACAAAGTTTACTAGAAATACATATACTAAGTTCAGAGTGTGGCAACAAAAGGGTAGCTACGACATATGTATGAAGACATACACCATTGGGCATACTTTATTTACATCAAAACAGACTCAGCTCAGCACCCCACTCCATTCATCGTCAGCTCCAACTCCAAACTAACCTGCATGTTTAGAAATAAATACAGGGCTGAATACAAAATTGTACTCAGTGAACACATGCCCAAATAATTTAAAGATGCTTCTTAGAGCTATAGAATGACTTGCATTGCGAGCAACACACAGGGTTTGTGTAAAATCTGTGCTTGCTAAAATAATTACAACATACTTCTATCATGTTCATATACTTATGCATCATGTTTCTCATGTCTGCAGACAATTAATCTCATGTATGAATATACCACATCTACGCACAATGTGTTGAGAAGTAGGCCTCCTTCTCAACACTAACAATTCTGTGTACACACCCTAAAGACATCTTGATTCAATAGGGCCGATATCGTAATTCTCTCGTAGATAGGCAATATGCATGATGCGGAAACGTTGGCAAGTCAAAACAATTCTTATAAAATCATATGCATCAAGTTTCACATTTTTACTTTTATAAGAAAGCTCACCTTTAGCTTGAAATTCTTGATCTTTTCCTTTCTCGGTTTTCCTCACTGAACTTGCACCTTCAAGTATGAAATACTAATATAAGTACTATATTTAACTCAAGGCAAAGTATTTCTGATTCTTTGTTGTTAAGTTAATATAAATTCTAGTGCTTAATATTTACTTATAACTAATAAAATACTAGGAGCTTAACTTAGGTGCTTGTACAAAAATTATTAGAGTTTCTTTTTCTATTGTTCAAATATACTCTACTATACTTGAATGCTTCTCATCATCTATATAGATAAACTTATAATACGTTTTCACACTTATTTAATAGGATAGTATTTCTAGCTATATTTGCTTACTTAAGAAAATATCATTTTAATTGCATATTCTATATAGATGTATATCTCTATGGTTTAGCTCAAGTAATATTAGTTATTAGTTGCTTAATATGCTATAAATAAGCATCTTATACCTTCTTTAAAGTTGAGAGGCATTATTTAATTTAGCTCTTTTACAAATTTTCGTAGTACTTAATAACAGTATTTTGACAGCTTGACCACTCTGTCTTCTTTTGATCATATCTCTCTCGTCCGAACTCGGTTTGAAATTCCGAAAATACCGTTGGAAAGTTAACGAAGAGGGGTTTCCGATGGTACCCGGTTTTACAGTGTTTGGTAAACTAAAATGCCCAGAATTAGGGTCTTAAAACAGGGCAGATTCGGAATCATAAAAATAGCAGCAGATTTTTGACACTAACTTCGAAAAATCATAACTAAATCATCCGAACTCCGAATGAGCATCCGAAAATACCTACGAAAAGTTAACAAGACGAGGTTTCATATGGAATAAGGTTAAAGATGATATAAAAGGCAGATTTTTCCAAAATTCGGTTCGAAGTCCACTGATTTTTCAGCACAAGGATTTAATAACGATAATTTAACTTCTCAAGATTCTAAATACTAAACTATAACTTAAAATACTTATTCAAGCATGAAAAAATAAAATTAACAAGGTTTCCTTGGCCTACAAAGAGAGGAAAGGGTCGGCCATCATGAGCTCTTAGACAAGGGTTCTAGTTTATTACACTTTTCTTGCACCAAACACTACCAATAGATTCAATATATACATAATTATCAAGAAATAGAGGCCAATATCCAAATTCTACCAACTCAAGCTTGAAGAGAAGGTCCGTCTATCTACAGTTTATGGAAACAGGTATATATCCATAAATAATCAACAAGTTCGTACCTAATTATCAACATAGAGCTCATAAACAACAAGAATTAAATGAAGATAATCGATTCTAGCAAGGGGATGAGACAGTCGGTCTCTAGGGATTTTGCAGAAGATGTGAGAAGCTGAAAATCTCAACTCAATAATCATACTAGGTTGTAGAATTACCTTGCGTAGTGATTTCCCAAGTTTTTCTCCTTTAAAATCCAGCTGAAAATCGAAGAGAAAAGAAGAGGTGCAATATGCGTGTTTCTGCGTTTGAAGAAGAAGAGGAAGAGTGTTATGCGTTCTGTTCTAATCCCGTTCCTTCTTTTCCTTTTTCTTTTCCCTTTTTTTTTTTTTAATTAGTAATAGTAGTATTAACAATTATCTTCCCTTTTCTTTCTTTATATATTATTTTCCTTTCTTTTCTTTTGGTTTCGTTTCTTTTATTCTCTTTTTCTTTGCTTTACATTTGTTTTGTTTTTAATTTATTTAATTAGTATTGATTAGCATCCTTTTTGCTATATAAACTACAAAGAAATTTATTATATAAATTCCTTTATTGCTATGCATCTAATTATTTATTGTACTCATGTAATAACAAGTTCGAATATACTTCTATAAACTCACATAAATTATGTTATATATTTTCTACCTTCGGTACTCTTCTAGAAATTATTCTCGAAAAATTCTTCTCACTTACCGCATAACGGTAGATATCAATTAAATTCTAAATTTCAACTCACTAAGTTAATCTCTAATTCATAATATATTTCTACTTATAATATTTTAGCTTAATATATGTATATATATTTTTCCGGGATATTACAAGTATAGAGCCCTAGCCCAAGCAGCCTGTGAAGTCTCCTGGATTGATATCCTTTTGAAAGATTTTGGTATCTCACGTACCAAACCTGTACCCTTGTTATGTAATAACGAATCTGATGTCTACCTCACTTCCAATGCCACCTTCCACGAGCGCACAAAACATATTGAGGTTGATTGTCACACTGTGCGTGAGCGATACTTGCAGGGCCTCATCAACCCCTTTATGTTCGCAGTGAACTTCAGCTTGCGGACATTCTAACAAAGCCACTCTACATCTTTACCTTCAAATGTCTCTTGGGCAAGATGAGTCTGAATAACATTCATACTCATCTTGAGGGGGAGTGTAATCAAGAGAGAGAAGAAAGTGATGATGAATGTGAAGAAGAAGAAGAAAAAAGAAGAAGAAGAGCTGAGTTGAAGGTTGAAGATTCATGCAGGAGAAGAGTCGCGCTTCTAGTTATTACGTTTTATGTATTTTCACTTTTCTATTTTTTATTTTATTTTTTGTTGATGTGGCACATTAGGTTAGAAGTGGGTAGTTAAATACCGTAGCACAACACATTTCTTCAAGCTTCAACGAAAATATTTCTCCATTCAATTCTCTCTTTTACAGTATGAAAATTTTATCTTCTTAGCTCGATGTTCTTCAAATCACAGTTTCGATATATATTAACAGGTACATGATTCATGGAAGTCATGCGGTTGGTTGACCGGTTCCCATAATAGAGGAGCAATCTTCATTTATCATTGGATCTACAAAAATTGAAACATAACCTTATATTATTATATTAGCCTTTACTTTTTAGGTATTTAACTTGAGAAAAAAAAAAATATTGGGAGAATTTGAGAAAATAAACTTGCTTAGTGGTGGTCGAGAGGGACTGTTGGTCGTGATTGTCGGAGGAATGACAAGCAGGTATGACCACATAACTATTACTTTAATGGGAACTGTTTTAGGGTTAAAGATTTTTTTATTGTATGTGATTTTCAACTTTATTTTTATTTTCTTCTACGATTTTCGCATGTGGGTTTTACTGAAATTTGAGAAATTTCAGTGTGGTATAGATTTTTTTCGGATTTGGATTTTTGAATTTCCATGTATATTTGGGGGACAAATACATACACATACAAAGACAAAATTCATGATAAGTTCTTGAGAGTAAAAATCACATCATTTTTCATTATATATAAAGGAAAAAATAAAATCTCTCATCAACTTGCCTTTTTAAGCACATACAGATCCTTGCAACATCTATTCTAAGAGCTGAAACATCACTCTATCATTATGAAGAATGACGTCGCCAGAAAATATCTTTGTGACGTCCTTCATCCTGAAATGTGTATCTAACAAAACGCGAATCTCATCGATTCTGAATAAATTTTAGTTCGTAGCCTTAGAGTACTTTCGGAACGCTCGGATCTTCACGAACACCTGGATCTCTAAGCGAACCTAGTGAATAATGTCTAGAATTTGGATGAGAGTATTCACCAGCAACCCAAAATCTATTTAAGAAGGAGAAAGAAGTTAAACTACGTGTATTTCGTATACATATACATATACATATATATATATATATATATATATATATATATATATATATATATAGAGTTTGGTTCATATAGATTTAAATCCTAGTGTGCGAAGTGCGAATTATGCTTAAAGCTATACAGAATCATGCTTAAAGCTATACAAAATTATGCTTATGGTGCATTTTGTGCTTATAAGCATAAAATAAGCCATAAGCACAATTATGTACCATAAGCATAATTTTATATAGCTGTAAGCATGATTTTGTATAGCTTTAAGCATAATTCGCACTTTGCACACAAGGATTTATCTGCATGTGAACCCTTCCCTATATATATATATGAAAGGATGATGTTATTTTAGGAAAAATCGAATAAGACGACATCTTTTACTAACCTTTTTACAAAATTAGGGTTGAGATACATACAAAACAACCAAACATTCGATTTGGGTTCATAAAAGTCAAAACCCTTGATTCCAACATTCTTATCGAGTTCTTACCGGTTTCAACATTCGATTTGTCAATATTTGTGTTGTCGCAGTGTAAGGGGTCTCGAAGGTTTTGTACTGTTGTCTCGCTTGGTGGTGGTCCAGAGGGAGTGTTGGCTGTGATTGTCGTAGGAATGGCAAGCCGGTAAGACCACATAACTATTACAATGGGAACTACTTTAGGTTTAGAGTTTTTATTGTAATTGCTTTTCAACTTTATTTTTGTTTTCTTCTACGATTTTTGCATTTGGGTTTTACAGAAACTTGAGAAATTTCAATGTGATATGGATTTTTTTCAGATTTGGATTTTTGAATTTCCATGTATGTTTGAGAGATAAATACACACACATACAAAGACAAAATCCATGATAAGTTCTTGAAAGTAAAAATTTTATTTCAGCATCACTACGCCTCGTTCGGTTGAGGACGCCGTCGCCGCAGCCAGAGCCTTCACAAACATAGCCAAGCCGCTAGAGAGAATGTCAAAGCTGCCAGAAACCTTGCCCGAGCATCAACCAAAGCCTCCGTGCCGGGGCCTATTCCGCCACCCTAGAATGCCATAACAATGTCGTCATAGCTTGTTGTGACCGCAAGGGCAGTGCTCCTGCCTCTCTTCGAAGTTAAGACCTTGCGACCGCAATCCCCCTTGCGATCGCAAGGTCTGGGCTGTTGTCCACCTTCTTCAATTCTTCTCTTCTTTCTCTCTTTTCTTGACTTCGACTTCTTCCCTTTTTTGTTTCTTGCTCACTTTGCTCGTTTCTTCATTCCAAAGCCTCTTTTCTTCTCTTCTTGATCCAAACTTCCCAAATCCATACTTTAACTAAAACACACTCATAAACACATCAAAACGAACAGAATATAACAAAACTAACGCATACAAACTTAAGAAAAATCACACAAAAACACACTAAACACTTGCGCAGCCATAGTCGAAGCCGCAGCCAAGACCGTCGAAAAATTCGTTGTCACAGATGCTGCGGCTGCCACCACTAAAGACGATGCCGCGGCCGCCAATGTCACCAAAACCAAAGCTGATGACCTCACCATAGCCAATAAAATGGCCTCAGCCGCAGCCGGTCCAGTGGCTTCTCCGTCCTCCACGAAGCCCGCGAACCCGTTGGAACCCTCCCAGTCTGATAGAGATGCACCACCGAAGAAACAAAAGATTACTGATCGGGGGTCGACTTCAGCAGCAATGGAAATGTTTTGTTGATTGTGGGAAAACATTAGAGACTAATCTAGATGTGAATGAGAAAGATGATGAGAATGAGATATGGAATAATGATGATAGAGAAGTGAAGTTTAATTTTCAATAAGTAGTAGTAGATGATGCATCTGGAGTTGATAGTTCTGAGGAAGATGATGATTACTTGCCTAATGAGAATGAAGACTACACTACTGATGAAATGTAAGATGAAAAGCTAGGGTTTGATATGGAGTACATAGATGCTAGGAGAGCTCTAAGGGGTAGGTCTGACAAGGGCTTATGTGAGGAAGTCTTTGGTAAAATAGGAAGTGAGTATGAGTATTCAGACTATGAGTGCTCTGATGGAGATGTCTATTCATCAGAAACTGATGAAGAAGGGGATATGAGAAGAAACGAGATTAGGATGATAGTTTAGGATCCTAGGATTGATCACAAACATCTTAAGCTTGCAGGTATGAGGTTTGAAGATGGACTACAAGCTAGAGATGTTATTAAGGAACACTCCATAGAGGATGGGAGGGGAATTCACTTCATGAGAGTGTCTAAACATCATATGGAAGCCTACTACAATCCACCTTGCAAGTGGAGGTGTTATGGCAGTGTAGTTCGGAGGTTTAATTGTCATGTAACTTGTTGGAAGTTGTATAAAGCAAAAGAGAATGCTTTTAGAGATGTTGAGAAGGATTGTTGAAGAGCACTATGCCAATCTTTGAGTTGAGAAGGCAAGATGTAGAAGGCAGATTTGAGCTTTGGCTTGATGTTGGGGCTGTTTTCAAGGGGATTTACATAGGATTTAGTGGTTGAAAAAGGATTTCCAAGGTGGTTGCAGGAGAGTAGTAGGAATAGATGTGGTATTTAGGAGTAGTCTTGCTATATGTTATGGAAAATGATGCAAATAACCAGATGTATCCAATAACATGGGCAGTAGTGGAAATGGAGAATCAAGAAAATTGGAGCTGGTTTTTGAGAATTCTAATTGAAGATTTGGACCTGTCCACTGGTGTCGAGACTGTACTCATATCAGATCAACAAAAGGTATCCAACTTGTTTCTACAATTTATTTTATTGAAGGCATTCATTATTTATTGTATTTTAATTTTAATTTGGTTATGTGTTTGTTGTAGGGCTTGTTAAAATGCAGTGGTTGACTAAGCTCTCATTGCAGAACACAGAAACTATGCCAAACATGTCTTCATCTACTGGAAAAAGAGCAACAAGGGGATGATTTTGAAGAACATGTTCTGGAAGATTGTAAGGAGCACTTACATGGCAGAATTCAATGAGGTTTTGGATACTCTAAAGGCTAAAGATATAGTTTCATATGAAGATTTCATTGGTAGAGATATTACCAAGTTCTGCAAGGTATTCATTAGCCCTTATGTAGTAAGTGATATGATTTTGAACAACACTAGCGGAACTTTCAATGAAAACATTATAAATGCAATATGGAAACATGTAATTCATATGTTAGAGGAAATTAGGACTTCTATGATGGAGAGGCAACATAGGAAAAGTGAAGAGTTGATGGCCATGAGTACTTGATTTGTCCTGAATTTTGAAAAAAGGTAGAGGAAATCAAGCATTTTAGTAGGTATTGCATACCCCATGTTGCATCTGATATCTTGTTTGAGGTTGAGAACTATGGGGATAGGTTTATTGTTGATGTTAGGTCTAAAACTTGCACTTGTAGAGTTTGGAATATTACCGGTATCCCATGTATACATGCATATGCTGCAATACATTTAATGCGCAAGGATGCATCAGACTTCTGTCATCATGTTTACTCTGTGGCAAAGAACAAAGAGGCTTACAAGTTTGGTTTGCCACCCTCAAATGGAGAAAATGTGTGGCCAGTAGCAGAAGGTTACCCTGTGATTCTCCCTATTGTGAAGAAGATGTCTGGCAGGCCAAGAAGAAAAGAAAGAGAATTTGCTTGAGAGGAAAACTCCAAAAACTCATCAAAGCTTATGAAGACTAGAATTAAGATGACATGTCAGAAGTGTTTCCAAGTTGGCCATAACTAGAGAAGCTGTAAAAATCCAGAAGTTTCTAATCCTAATTTGAAACAGGTTAACTCAATACTTATTTCTAGCAATCTTAACATGTTTAAATTCTGATTTCTTATTGTGCTTTGTAGGGAAAAGCTGGTAGAACTAAGAGTGCAAATTCCAGCAATGAGAGGTACTTCTACAACCAAAGATACACAATCAAGAGGGAGTCTCAATTCCAGCAGAGAAACTATGGGAAGATATGGCATTGTATCTGGAAGAATGCCAGCAGAAATGAGAACCATTTTCATACCACCAAGACCAGGTACAAGTGCTGCTTCAAGGAAGAAAAAGATGAAGGAGAAGGCGACCCCAACACAAGAGAGTTGCAGTTGAATAGATGACTTGTGACTTTGTGAGTTTCTGGATGACTTAGATGTTGGTTTTTAAATTCTGGTTTTATAGGGATGTTTACATGTGATGTATTCAGAACCCTAGTAGAATATGATGTTTTTTGTGAAATTGGCACTTCGGATGTTATTTCGAAACTGACGCTTGGATGTCTTTAAATTTGATAAAATTGCACTAATTCAAGTGATGTTTTGATACAATGTCATTCACATTCATTCAAGTCCATTTATTCAATGTTGTTCAATATCGTGTGTTCCGGTTTAAGTTGAGTTTAAAATTAGGTCAGGATATCTATTGCTATGCACTTCAGATTTGTAAAGAATGCTGCAAACCCTAAATTACCATTAAAACAAGATGATCTATCTTACATAATAGTGCTTCAAAACAAGATCAATAATGAAGATGTATTACATGCATGTATATTTCTAAACTAGGGCACAAAACACCATGCAAAGAACAAAGATCAAAGACAAACTATTCCATTTTTTCAGCCATTCAGCTTCTTCCTTACTCTTCTCAAGTTTGATCTTCAAGTGCTCATACTTCTCGTTCTTCTTCTTCTTCTTCTTTAGTTCCTCCAGTTTTTCCTTAAGAAACACACATTCTTCAGTCTTCAACTTCATCTTCTCAGACACTCTCTGTCATAGCTTTGCGTTGAAGTTGCCTTTCATACTCCTCTTTCTCAATCTTTAGTTGACGAGCACAGTAGTTGCGGCAGAAGGATGCCGGGGTCGGAGCATCGACCCACTAGAAGAAATCACAATCATCCCACTACAACATTCATATGTAATAAAATTGTAATATTTATTCAAATCAAAATCTGCTCAATAAATGGAACTGCCAAAAAAACAATAAAGGAAAAAGGTTCTGCCATTGTAGCTTAATAGACGCCAAAATCTAAGCTTCTTCAACCCCAATTTAAGCTGTTGCAACCATAATGGACTACAACTGCAAATATTCAAAGTCAAAGTTAATGAGAAGATTTGACACTTACCTTCTGAACTTGGCAACAGAAGAAGCGCCGACTCGGATTCCTTACCGTGTGCCAAGGATGTCTATAGACAGCTCGTGCTCGCACAATGGAGCACAAGTCATCAGCATAGAAATTGAAGATGAACTCGACCTGATAGAAGTCATGTCGTGCGATGTGTGAGAAAAGTGAAGAATGATTTGTAGAACCCTAATTTGATTTGTGTTCATTAATGCTGAAACGACGTAGTTTTATTTAGGTTATAATCGACGTCGTTCAAGTCGCCGTCGGTTTGAGCCACATAGACAGCTCCGGTTGCCAAGTAAGATTTCAATTGGGGGAAATTGAGATTCACGGAATTATTGCACAAAATCAATAGTTGATGTATTAATTGACAATTTTAAAAGTTCGTGTTAAAAAGCAAAGTTGGGGCAAAGTTGATGTATTTAGATGTCAATAACACTTTATTTATTTTTTAGTTTTTCCAGCGTAAGCTTCTAAGAGAATTGAGTACGTCGTACTATAGAATTGAGATGTACTAACAATGAAAAAAAATAAAATATATATATATATATATATATATATATATATATATATAGATAGAAATGATATGCTACTCACCTCCCGGTGGCACCTTCGTGGGCACCTCGTTGTTTTATCACGTTTGCATTGCTTTTTTTATTTTTTATTTTTATTCTATATTCTAGTATCTTAGAAAGTAATTTAGAAATCATAAAATCTAAAAAATACATAAAAATCAAAGCTCGATTTATTTTATTACTCATTTTTTAAAGTTAAAAATAAAAAATAACAAATTGAACATTGATTTTTTAGATTTTATGATTTTTAAATTAATTTCTAAGATACTAGAATATATAATAAAAATAAAAATAAAAAAAAAGCAATACAAACATGATAAAACGACGAGGTGCCCACCGAGAGGTGAGTAGCATATCATTTCTCTCTATCTATATATATATATATATATATATATATATCATGGGCTTAACATGAATGATGCTCAAGAAAAGTACCATCAAAGGTGGACATATTTTCCTTTAAAAGTAGTTAGTACAAAAATATAGGTAGGATATACAACAAAATAAAATAAAATTGTAATCATAATTTAATTAGGAAGAGATTTGTAATATAAGAAATATACATTTTATACATGAGCATGTAAGATTTCTAATGGATCATACCAAACACATTGATCATACCAAAATTAACCCGATCATTCAAAAGAGAAAAGTTATGTATTGTGTTTGCAGCTTTAAAGAGCATTCCACAAAGAATTTTGATCAATTTCTACTAGCTCAAGAAATGGAACCAATCACAAGCAATCCGGGAAATGATGTTACTCTCAACATGTTAGGGTCCCGATTGTTCGGGCTCAAGAAACAGTTACAAGAACAAACCTTTATATCATCTAGTCTTGTCCTTCCTTTGCTTAGCATCAGAGATGTGAAACATCAACTGCACATTATGCATTAGATTGAAAATCAATAAATTGCACCAAGAAACTAAAGATTTGATTAGATTATTTATAATTATTGTACCTTGGTTCCAACATAAAATGAAAAGAACAAGCCGCCTAGTGTGAGAAGACCTGCAAACGTATAAAATGTAATAAAATCCAGACACAAATAATAAGATGAAAGTAAACAGACCAACCTCCGTCCTGAAGGAACCCCGAAACCAACCAATTAATGCCTGATGGGCCGATTACAAAACCGACAAGATTAGCCACCTGCAGTAGCATAACTTCACGTCATCACCCACTTCAGATTCATAAAATCACAATCATTCATATGCAGAAGATAAGTTCTCATTGATCTGTAAATTCTACTTGGGCTTTATTAGATGTATAGCTATATGCTCTACGAACAATTTTAAGATAATAAGCCATTACTGCAGTGTTACAAGAGCAGAACGAGTGCCTCTTCTAGCATGCAGTTTATCAAATTATATTCTATATCTCCGTGAAATAACTTCAGGAGCAAGAAAATAATCAATCATATCTACAATGAGAGTAGAAATCAAAACAACTTTTTGCAAAGGAAATAATATTCATATAAAAATGCTCTTGCACGGGAACAATATCCAAATTCCAGTGACCAAATTATGTGGTTTACTTCTCATCTAGACCCTCCAACTTCAACCTTTGCCAAACCAGCTGCAATATAAGAAATACTAGCCTCGTGCTCATTTTACAGCATAAGAGTACTAGCATGATAATTTTTGGAATGAGCTAGCAGAAGACAAACCATCAGGCAAGTGATCGTTACTGCACCAGCAACAGCACTGAGCTCACGAAAAATAAATTCCCCAAAAGCACCCTCAACCTGGTATGAACATGATAGAATAACCAATGAGAATCAGGGAGAGTTAGCAGTAGAGATGTAATAGTTCACATGTTTCATTGGGCATACAGCCGTAAACAGATATTTTATTTAACAAATCGATTTTACTTCATCTAAGCATTCCTAAGGAGGAATGGGAAGTCCAATATGAAAATCCTCTGTAACAATAACTAAGAAACATGCATGCCTATCAGAAATTGCGGAAAGGAGGTATCCGACTTGGTGGTAGTTGCCATTGGAAGGCCACTATATCATAATAGATTTTTAGGTATTCATGAAATACAAAGTGCTGAAAAAACTGGCTTGAGATAGAATTGCTCAAAGCAGAGGGTCCTACTGTTGTATGACACTCATACTCAGTTCCAGAACAAAGATAGGATGAGGTAAAGAAAGTACCATCCTAAACAGGCTCTAATATTTTGACCAAAGAGAGTTATTTTTCTTCTTAAACATCACTAAAACAGTAACATGACTACATGTCCTAAATCTGATTCAGCAAAGCACTTTGCCTGTGCCGGAATACTTTTTTGTCCTTTGCATGGAATTGCTTCAGTAGTGTTGTGTGACCACTGGGTTGCTCTTTCCATTAAAGTTGTTTTCTTTGTCATTTCCTTGTAATGTAGGATCAGCAATCCTCACATCCTGTGAAGTTCTTTTCATTATGTAATCATGTGTAAGAATTTGCTATTCACTCAGCAGTTTAAAACATAGTTCTCAATTTGACCATGGCATACAAAGTCATCACGAAAAGGTTGTGATAACATCATTGCCCATCATCACCGTCAAAAGAGAAGGAAGCCAAAACAGAAGAGTCTAGAAGCCAGCTTCCACTGGAGTCTCTCCATGTCACTAACTCTAAGCCCTTGAGTCTTTCAATTCCGTTACTTCAGTTAGTATAGTGAGCTGGTGGTCGACTGGTCGTATCTAATTAGTCTTAGTGTCAGAAGGGCACGATTTAGGATAGTTACTGAGAATTCTCAATTCTCTGGTCAGGAATTTTGCTGGGAACTCTTACTTGCTATTTCAGTTTACTTCTCTATGCTCGTGCAATTCGTATATCTTATTTTCTTTCTATCAGGATGGCAACAGAAAAAAGTAGGCGAAAATACATAGGTACCTGAACGGCATTAGCTGCTGATTTTATCAACATTTCTGGTATAAAAAATATACATGTCAACCACGCCCAAGAAAGAAGCTTCCTGGAATCAACAAAAAAAGTCATGATAACTACTCAGGCTCTGACAGCGGAACAAAATATCTTATGTTTTTGGAAATTTCTGAGAGACTTATTTACCACTCTAAATCATGCCACACAGCTACAAAGGTGAAGACAACCCAAACATTCAGCAGTTTCTTTTGGGAACCCCCAAGAGGTATATAAACATACCTAATTAAATTACAATTAGACATAGTCATGTGGCACAATAATGAATTGCAAAAATAACCATGATACAAGACGTCAAGAAAAATGTACCTGACAAGCCACTTGTTGAATGAAGCATGCCAGTTTTTCCAAAAACTTTCCAAGTTGTGGCAATTGTTAATGCACCTTGGCATATTCTCTGGAGGCACAATGCCATTAATCTACATTGATATGTTGGTTGATAATACATTTTCTATCCCACACGTGTTAAACATGGAAATCAGCATTAATAAGATAGGAATTGATTTGGAGAAAGCCTACCAGTGACCAGAATCGGAAGTAGCGCCAGATCAGGAAAAACTTTAGCCACATGAAGTTCAGGACCTGTTTGTATCAATGTATTGCGGCAGATACAACATTATATTCTGACATACGCGGCAGTACTTATCTGATATTATGCTTTGATGTAGAAGGAAATGCTAATGTTTAAAACTTCTCCCATAGGGTTCTGATGTCACATATATTAGTCCAAATGGTGTAATAATTGAGGAAACCACAGGTACCTACTACAATCATGATTTGCATTTCTAGCTATAACTGAATATATACATCAATACTTTAGTTCTAAGAAAAAACGTGCTTATACTAAGGAAGGTTAGAATATGTTTCAGATATTGTTTTTTTGTAGCCCTGAAGTGCACCTCTAAGTTGGATGCAAACTCAACTTTCCAAAAGGATACACACTCATGATGGGATCCTTATTCAAATCACATTTAAGTGATAAACACCTATCTTTCCACACTTCTCATATGGCTAGACTAATTTCAATAGCTAGAGTATGCTAGAAAAGAGGTATTCGCAACAGAAGAACTGCTTTCAGTTATAGGAGAACCAGAGTATATCATAATTATAACTTACACCATATCCAATGATAAAGATGTCCACTGGAGACAATTGCTTCCACAAACCACTGCAGACAATAATTCAATTCTCAATATAAAATTTTAATACCTAGATGTTATCTATAGCTATGAATTTTAAAACTACTCACCTAATAGCAAAGGCATTATAGAAAAAGAACTGTGTCATGAATTCCATCAGGAAAAGACAAAAAACCCAACGGAATCCATACCAGGCAACTTCTGAAGATGAGTATATGTTCTGGGGAGAATCCAACTGCCACAAAGATGAAAAATATATTTACAGATTCCTTCTAAATAAATCATTCATAATAGCAGGATATGGTTTGTGCAGAACAACATCTATGTCAATTTAGGAATATTAAGCTAGAACAAAAGAGATAAAGGAGTTATCATTGAACAATGGTAGCCAGTTACATTACTCTATTGTTGAGTATCTACATTCCCTATTTTGCTGATGCTTCACTCCTGGTTAACAAGCGGAATAGTGCGTGGAGAACCTTTTAGTGACAAAACAATACTGATCATAGATCCCAACGCAGACAAGTTACAAAACAAAATACACTTACACATAAAAATATATACTGGAACACTATGTATAAGAGTATTGACAGAGAACAAATTGAATTAGTGCAATCTTTTACAAAACAAAACATCTTTAAGTGAGGTGAATGCCACAACAAACCTGCGAAGCAAATGCATTGAAGCTAATGATTGGTCCAGCAATGTAAAGAGGTGCGTAAACCAAATAGCACAAGTATATTGGAAACGAGAACTTGTCATTTGCTACTCTTCTTTCCTGAAAAGAATATCGAATACCGATCAGAAAGAAAAGCCAAAGACTTAAGAAGATATTTAAGTTGAACTAATTGTGAAAACATTTAAATGTTTGGTAGTTGAGATTAAGGGCTAACCTGTAAGACCAGGTAGCATGTCTTGCCAGTTGAACAATGGTCACAGCGCTGAATATGCTTCTATAATAAACAAAAGAAATCTTAAGGGATAGAAAGATTGAAGAAAGTACATATTAGAATAAATTTCAACCTTATCAACATAGCTGAACCATAAAATATCACCAGCAGCACAAGTCGATAATGCAAATAGAACCAATCTTATCTTGAAAAGTTATCAAACAAGCAACAAATTACAAGTTATGCATACCATCTAGCTATTTTCAACTAACAAACAATAATGCTGCTTTAGTATGATATCGGTAATGTTTGTACTTATTGATAATAGCTGTTTGCAGATAGTACTATCAAAATAAGTACACAAGAAGACACCCAAATATTTAAACTTTGTATCGAAATGACAAATCTCAGCACAAATTATACATGTATACCTTTAGTATTTGAATATACTGCATGTGGCATCACATCACACGCATGCTTTCATGATTCGCAGCAGCAGTTCCGAATCACTCAACCCATTCAAACTTCAAAGTAGAGTCTTTAAAATAATATTGGTGTAGGTTGACCATTTAAATATCAGTGAGAATTCTTTTGGTTCAAGAATCACATCACTACATTCAGAGTTTAGGTTCTTTTCTATTAATCAAGTTTCTCAGTCAAGTATCTATAGACTCTAGTAACAGACAGACAGGGAGGGAAAAGACTCAGACACAAACTAAGATCTTAAGAGATTACATTGCCAGAAAATCGGTACCAAGACCATACCTTATGATCAAAACCATTGTATTCATCAGTCCAATGATAATCATGACCAAAGCTTATCATGCGCAAAACAACTGCAAAAAGAAATATATAGAAAAGGAGAAATATAGTAAGCTTCACTGTCATAGAAAGTGTAAGACTTGGTATATAGTCCACGTGATGGACGCATAGACATGCTAAAGTCTATCCTTTTCCCAAAAATACATCTATAATAAACTATTTCTGCTCTCACAGAAGAGGACTACAGTTTGAAAAGAAATCCATTTTTCACATGGAGAAATGCCATTCAACAACAGTATTCAATATCTTTGCATCTGAATGTAGGATTATTTGTCATTGACATTCATTTTTCTTTGTATCTTCAATAAGCTTATAATAACTTTAAGGAAAATGAATTATTCATACGTTACTGAATCACTTGCCTACAGCGATGTGCTGGTTTACTTTGAAAAACTCGTGTGGTCAACATAACTGAAGAAAAAATCACACGTGGAATGACAATATGACATCAAATACCCAGAAGAAAATGTGGAAAGGCATAATTTACTGTCAGACACTAAGCAATAAATTGGCATCGGTAGTTAAAATAAGGACTTAAGAGGAATACATGTCTAGATAGATCACGTGTACGAATCACACACATGAAGATGCTGCTTAAATCTAAGATCAAGAGAAAGTTTACCAAAATTGAAGCAGATATGCCATCTGAAGGTACCGCGGAAGTCATCCAAATAAGCCCAGCGTTCTCTAAACCAAGATAAACAGAAAGTAAATATAAGTACAACCACTTGAGGTTGAATCAATAAATATGGTATGATCCATCTAAGCCCCAAAGGAAAACTTACCCAAAACTAGAGAATTGATATCCCTCGTAAATGCGATTACATACAAGAAATGACAGGTTAAAGATCCAGAGCAAATACAAGAAGTATTTTGTCCTTCCAAGTATCTGCATAAGCAAATATCTGGTGAACGTGAGAGCATTAGAAGTTTTACTTTAATAGCGTGATCGATTGTAAAAACTTCAACTTGAAGTGCACAAAATAATGAGATTAAAAGAATGAACTATAGACAATCATTGAAGTCAAAAGAGAAGGAAAAGAACACACAATGTGAAAATGTAGTCGCAATTTATCAAAAGAAGGAAACAGACCTTTACAAGGGAAAAGTTAGCTGAAGCAATACCGATGATAAACAAGATGCTGCAGTATGGATAAGAAAAATTAAATTGTTACCAGAACAATTAACAGCTCAAAGCATCGATATGTCTATTATTCGAACAAATCTAGGAATTACCAGGCTCCATGTAGGTAAAATAAATAAACCAAAGAGATCAAAATCCAGTAGAAAGACATTCCATTCGCCCTCAAAGAAAATGATCTCTTAAGGAGATTGGCAACCAATGTAAAAATCCCGAACACACCAGTAAGAATTGGTAAATTCTGCCTGAAATTTCTCCATTGCGAGTCAGAAGCATCCTGCTCGATAAGTCGAATGGAAATGTTACTAAATAATCCAGATTTCAATCAACGAGAAATTAACTTCAATTTGATGCACATTCAGTCCTTACGGTTGATTGCCAGGTTTATAGTGACCATCATTATTTAATTATAAAACAAAAATGCCCGGTTTCTCTTGTTCTTTTTCTTTAAGGAGTGCTGCCATCAGAGTGTGATACTCAAACCAGAAGAAAAATGAACTGTCTGCTACAGTTTCAGTTCGAAAAGCACAAGCATGTCAAATTTGTACTCCAATAAAAAGATGCATTTCCAGGAAATCGGAAGAACAACTGCAACGCAATTAACTTTAAGAAAATGTAGGAAACGAGTCACTCTAATTGAAAAAAAAAATGATAAACAAAGGGGACGTACAATAAGGCGACCGAAGATCCAACCAGAGCGCAAACCATGTAGCTTTGCGTGATGATCTGTGGTTAGATTGGCAGAAACACAGAGAATCAGCGGGAAAAGTTAGGAAAAAAAAGAGCAGAAATAGATGGATGGTGGAGGACGTGAAAGTGTACCATGGGAGAGCTGAAGAGAACGACGGATGACGAGGGCGTAGAAAACGGCAGCGTATAGGACGCAAAAGAAGAGTTCCTTCTGCTTCCAGGAGGAGCTCTTCATCACTGCTTACTTCAATTTTGGCGAATCCACTATTCAATAAATTTCTTCAGTGAATTAAAAGCAGACGGAATGAATACTCGCGAGAGAGAGAGAGAGAGAGGAGAGAGAGTGCGTTTCTTTTAGTTGAACTAACTAAAATAACAATTGTAACGAAAGACGTCTCTTTTAATTTTGAAAGAAGAACAAAAAATATGTCCCCTTGCAAAAAATGAATCACTTGTTTTACTTTTTTAACTCGGCCAAATATCAAGTAATTTTTTTTTGGGACACACTTGGGTCAGCCAGAGGCACCGTGCGGACGGCTAAAATATTGACACTTTTATTTGTGTAGATTAGCATTTTTCTATATAAAGATTGACACTTTTAAAAATTGACATTTTATTCGTAAAATAATTATGTTAAAGATTGACACTTTTATTCGTATAGATTATCACATTTCTGTATAAAGATTGACACTTTGACCTGACCACACTATATGGCCGACCTCACCCAAGTTTTTGTCTTTTTTTTTTTTTATGGTGTCCAAACTCTGTTTATTTGAATAATGGTCTAAACATAGGGTTTGAATTCGGATGGTTACATGAAATTTTACGAATAAATGATATTTTTTCACTAAATTACATCATGATATTCTTTATTTACATTAATCAAATTACTTGTATTTAAAAATACCTGAAGAGTAAATCAAATTGGTATAGAGAACCACATTCGATCCAAACCCAGGCCATGAAATACTGTGAATTGTCAATGATTTCTTGATTTTGTGAAAGAAAATGTCGATGGTTTCTTGTTTTGGTGGGAATAAGAGTTCAACAATTGTTTGTTTATTATTAAGGGTGGAATGGTGAAAAAAGTGAAGTAATTTGGCCTTTGAGATATTATAGTATACCTAGCAGTGCCAACAATGGGTACAAGAAAGGTTCCATCTAAGATATATACTCCTTCCTCCCATTCAAAGCATTCCCTTTATTTTCAGCACATTAATTAAGAAGAAAATGTAAAGTGTGAAAAAGTGATGAGATACACACTTTTTACAAAGTTAATTTTTTCCACAAAGAAAATTAAAACTCAAAAAGGAAATGGAAACGCTTTGAATGAGACCAGGGTATGCTAACAAGAAATATAAGCATTTAGGCAAAATTCTCGCATCTTTGCCAAGATCCTACAATTTTCCCATCCCAAGTTCAGCATATTTCCTTCTCAAAAAAAAAAAAAAAAAAAAAAAAAAAGGTTCTACGTGTTTCACAAATTCTACGGTTAGTTGCCAATTCTAAATCAGGTCACTTGTTTCACGGTAGAAGTTGCGGTAGAGAACACAGCTGCTGCACAAAGTGATAGATTAGGTGAATTACCACACTTGTACACCCACTATTTCTTTTTTCTGCCAGCTCCAGGCTTGGGCTTTTTGT
This sequence comes from Mentha longifolia, assembly GCA_001642375.2. Lineage (NCBI taxonomy): Eukaryota > Viridiplantae > Streptophyta > Magnoliopsida > Lamiales > Lamiaceae > Mentha > Mentha longifolia. The sequence goes on along the minus strand of CM038120.1, from coordinate 18,579,708 downwards.
TAGCAGAATTCTTCTCAGATGTCTCCTGTCATTAGGTTGAATAAGACAATCAGAGCAAGATACGCATATCATACAAATATGTGACAATAACAACGAATAGGCAGCATGATTTGTCACAAGATATAACATCAACACCAGAAAACAACAAGACAGCACCAGAAAATAACAAGAGAGTGAAACTAGATTTGTTCTAGAGCTGCAACACTGCACTCACTGCCACGACTTTTCCCCAAGTAACCGACTAGTACTTTGTACCCTCAAGTGGCATCAGAAACTGTTATTTGAGAGTAAGAAGAGGTCTACAAGAGAAGATGCATGCCAACAGTAAGATTATAATGATAATTTTGCACAATTCAAGAAAGAATATGTTGCATCTGGATTGAAGGGTTCCATTTGAGAGGTGATTGGAGGCTAAAGATTTCTAACTGGAATCATACCCAGAACAAAATTGAAAAAGTAGGTCAAAACATTTGGTGGTAATTTTGAAATCAGTTGTAATTAATCATACAATTAATTTGTTTGCACTTGAATTTCTTCAAGCCAAACTTATTTTACAGTCTCTTAGAAACTAGAAGCTAAACACCCCCAACATTAGCTGATATAGCAGACATGTATATTCAGGTACCTATACTTCCACATACTTTCCTTAATTTGGTGGCAATGCTTATAATTGTTAGATTGAGTCCTTGCACTTGTTACGAGCATTGCACATGATCTATACATCTTTATAAAATAAGAAATATATTGATCTCCATCGTTGTAAATTTAATTGGCAATTCCATTTCTTTTATTTCAATTCAATTTTTTTCTGACATTTCAATATTGGCATTAAATATGGTATTCTGGTGTGTATTATTAGTATTATTTTTTGAACTCATAATCATCACTCAAAGTTAGGCTATTAGTTAAACCAGCATTAATATATGACTCAAGATGTCATATGAAAATATCTAGAGAAAATTAGAACTATAATTAGATTACCTCAAATTTTACTACTCCGTATATTGTAGTATGTATTACTATCTCAAAACAAACTCGTTTACATGTTGGAGAATATCTTCAGCTAATATTGGTTATCAAATAAAACAGGATGAAAAACTACAGTACAATCCTTGCATATACTATTGACAAATACATATGAAGGAAAGAAATTTATAAAGTGCCAGGTATTACTTGTGAGCTTGCCTATCACTTTCCTAAATTTACCGTGACATAAATCTGGTTAACTTCGGATGAAGCAAGAAAATGAGGAAACGAATAAAATGCAGGAACATATATGTTCATGAACAATTAACCCTGATAGCCGTAGCCCACCGTCAAAGAATTTATCGCTGAGCTATTCAATTAACTAGATAATAGAATCTTTTAATTTTCAGAAGAGAGAAAAATACCTTTCTTTTAGCAGGAACTGATGTGTTTGATGTGTTTGCAACTGGTTTAAAGAATGATTCCAACCTGCTCACAGCAACAGAGTGAGAAAATGAACTATGATCAAGGATATTATGTTCCATGGATATATTATTCACTCAATCAATTCATACCGGCCCTGGGACGATTTGTTCTTGGCTGCCTTGATTTTTTCAATTGCCTAGACAACATGGATTGAACAACATATTAAAAACGGGATAAGGTTTGTCTTTTCCGACAGTTTTTTCGGCTGGTTAGTCCCTATTGATAGAAAAGGAAAATGGAGATGTACCTTGGTAACTCTGTCACTATTGAATCCATTTTCATTTACCAAAAAGGTTATCAATCCCTGAAGTTAAAAAAGACATATTTGTTATAAATAAAAATGCAAAACAAGATAAAGATGATTGCCAAAACCAATTACCTCTTCATCTGGAGGTGACCACTTGACCTCAGGTTGATCGTCATTAGTTAAAACCAATGGTTCTTTAAAGAGCCTTCGAGCTTCTTGATACGGCCACTCATCTGGTATCTGGTACCTGCAAGAATACAGTTAGAGATAATCAATGATTAGATGTCTAAGGTACTAAGCAGGATTATCAGAAACGGAAATTTTACTGGCATCAAATACTATGAATACAAAATCGGAGCATTCTTCATTATGATGTTATTCCTATCTATTGAGTCTGAGATTAATATTGGCAAAGTAATGCACTTTGACCATCTTTCAGAGAGAGCGCAATAAAGTAAATAATGTCCGGGAACTTCAAGAATCACTATAAAGATGCAGGAACACCTTTATGTGTGTGTGAATGTGAGTTTGAGATCGTGAGAGAGAGAGAGAGCATAATATTTTTAAAAAGCACATTTCTTTTGTTCGGTATAGCAGTAATTAGCCCATGCAGGCATTTTTTCCTATAGACCATAACCAGCAAAGAAAGCAAGAATAGTATCTTTAGCACAGTTGCTCTAATCATACCAGTTTGACTCCTTTCCTAAGACCAAGAATGTCTGGTGTTATATTTACTCGTCAAATGGGAGGTTAAACTTCAAGCATTCCTCAATTGCAAACTGCATGATTTTACTCATGCTGAAAATTCTCTTTAGAGAAAAACTTAATTCGCTATAGGGGAGAAAAGAAATTCTCCACAGTGAAGAACATTGCATATCCTTTATCTATTATAGTTAAATATGGTAAGCTTCAGCACTTGATATAAAATCTGAAGCACCTTTCTTTATTAATATTCTCCAGTATGTTCTCAATCGAGCCATGTTGGCGAATCAGCTTCAAAGCAGTCATTCCTCCAATACCTGAGAAGTGAAGCACGTCTTAGATATGATTGTAAATCAATGCAGTAAGGATTTACTTTTGAAATAAGCTGGTGGTAGGGGTCAGGATGTGAGAGATGCTACCATGAGTTGGAATGGATAAGTACTACCTAAGTTTATATTAAATTTAAGCAAAGGCAAGTGATTTTCTTATCCAGTAAAAACAGATGCAGAACAGAGCATTAAGGTGATAAGAGTGTCATTATGCAAGAAAATGGCCCATTTCCTACAGAAGAATGATTAAAGAGATTGTTTTGAGTTGGAAAAGGAATAAAAAGAACTGCCCAATAGAAATAAAGTACAAAGCAAAGGAAAATACAAGAAGAAAGGAAGCATAAATCTTTTCCAGGACGGAAGCTCATATTATTAGATTGACACTTATAGATCTCACAACTGCACTAACTCCATTTTATTGCTTCAGCTTTATGAATCAATTGGTACCAGCATTAGAGCTTAATCATTGGGTAGATTAAGTGAACTTCAGTTAATTGACTTTCCGGTTGAACAAACAGGACACACTGTATTTTTAAACAACGATGATTAAACCATCTAAAGGAGCAGGAATTATAAGGGTTGACTACCAACACAAACACACAAAAGGAGGAGAAAAATATCCTTGATAGCACTTGGGAAAAAGACAGCAATTATTACCTCTTATGCTATCACAGTAATCACAACCACAAAGAATACAAAGGTCAATGAATTGGTCCATTGTGAGATCAAGTTCCTCCAAAACCTGTAACCATCATTGAATCAGACACAAAAAGTTTAAAATTGACAGAGAACTCCTCAGTACCTTTGAGACTTCAAATTCCATCACCGGGATCTTCTTCGAAGTAGGATCCATTAAATGGCGCAAAAATTTCGGAGCTCCAAAAGTAAGGGAATCCATGTCCTCAGAAGCTACAGCATAAACCTAACGAGCAAATTAACTTTAGATATATTTCTTATTTTGTAGCTAAACTAATACACATGTTAGTTTCCCCAATCCTTATGGCAACACTTCTTATCATTACAATAAATATGTGTACCTGGCTTGTTTTACAAAGTGTGGCACATTGAGCCTCTGCTTCTGAAGGAGCCTAACAAGTTACAAAAAATACTATCATGAGGACTTAATTATGATCTCCGCAGGAAAAATGGGATCTCCCAAGAAAAATACAAGAGTAGTAAAGCACAAATTTGAAGGAACTTATTTCATTAAATCACCTCAATCACCGGAACACCCATAAGTCTAAGAAGCCTCTTGCAATCTTCGTTGTGTTGCTTTGTGACCTGAGTAATTCAAAGTGAATGTCCTCAATAACCTCCGGTCATCTATTATATAAATACAACTAAGAGAACCTATAATATGAGAGACGACTGTATGTTTCAAAGGCGAAAGAATATAAGCTCACCTTTACAGTTCTTTTACTGAATTTTTCAATATCCTCCTTGTTCCCAGTCTGCAACAATAAAAGCAATATGCTATGAGAGTTATCAGTACAACAGGAAAAGAAAATGAGAAGGGTTACTGGACTTCATCAAAAGGGAGCTAGGATGGGCTATAGATGGGTGATAGATATAAAATTAATTTTTGCGAGCGTCTAACTCATTAAATCAACCTCCTGAGCTTTGGTTAGGTCCTCGGTGGCATCAGCTCGTTTTGAGTATCTGCATTCAGAAAATTCAGTAGTAACCTACCATTCAAGATTAATAATTTACCAGAAAAAGAGCATCAATGGGGTATTTAATACCGTTTTGCAAGTTCTTGTTTCTTCAAGTCAGGTGGTTTTCCATCAAACACATAGCTGTGACAAAGGAGAACACCTTAGAAAGAGCTATGATAAATAAGAAACATGAAGCATGTACCATTAGGAGGGAAGGAAACAAATTACACTGGTTTAATTCCAGCCTCCAAAAGTCTGATTGTCCTACTGAACATCCCTTGCAAGTGGCTGAAAATTTTAATTAGAGAGGATATGAATATACATAAACAATAATGATGAGTGAAGAATGGAAACATATTGTAAAATTTTAACAATATAAACCACTCAAGTTACCATCTCAAATGTGTGCCCACATAAATGCACATACCAGCGATTGCAAGAATGCTTAGATGACATTGTTTGTGCAATAAGCTAAAGAAAAGCTGTTTTAACAATATTCTCTATTCACTTCTATGAGTATATGCAAGGTTGAGAGTATCATAAAGTACTAATATACTGGTACCTTAATTTTACAATACTATCGTGAGTATTTAGCAGCAAACTGGATGAGGATGAAAAATTTATTTATTTTTCAAACTTAACATGGAATTTTCGAATAATGTTACGACAAATTTGTTATGCATAACATTGCCCTAAAAATTTCAATGAATTGATAAATAATAAACCACATTTACATTTCGCTTAAAAAAAACATATGAATTTTGTCTTTCCACAAAACATGCATTAATTACCAACTCCTACGAACTGAAAAACTTGCATCAAGAAGTCCAATACCTAGTCACATCACCAGCTTCATTGGTGAGCATTTCGGTGCCGCTTCTTCCAACAACAATCTGCCATTGTCATCAAATAAAATTATATAAGCATTAAGTATGACTTCTAGCTGCAAAGCTTATGAGACTTCGTTCACTATAAGAGTATAGCCACGACGGAATCATAAATCCACACTATCAATGATAAGTACATTCCCAAGCGCATTAACGATGGAAAATTCTTATACTTGGAGTCCCATCATAAAGAGACCTAGTTATTCATAAGCCAATAAACAAATAGAGGCAATTTGCGTACAAGGAACTGGTATATGCTCATGCTGGCATCAATGGCGATTTTGCGACCAAAATAGCTCTCAAATTTCTGTTCTTTCATCGACTTCGGCGCATTGTCGGCCAACAGCTTCGTTAAACCCTGCAAATTTCGCGAAATTCAAATTTTGAGATTGTGTATACGATTATGTAATTATTGGTACTGAATTAGCGAAAGGAATACCTTTATACCCATTTGATCCGCAAGAACTGAAGAATTCGAAGGGAATTTGTGTTAACTGTTAGAAAGAATGGAAGGAAAGGAGGAATGTAGGGTTTTGGCCCTTCCCGCCTCTTTTAGAGAGCCTTTCCTAGATAAATAAATAATAATAAAATATACTCCACATATCCAAAAAAATATTTAAAAATTCAAAACTTATATCTTAACAAATACATTCATTCTCATGTTAATTATCTAACTTATTTTTATTTATTTATTTTTTTTTTTATCGGGCAAAGTTAGTAGTTAGCGGTTAGTAGTTATTATATCTCCCAAACTCCCAGAATTACTTCTCCTAGAATTCGTTCCCTCCAGGGATCGAACCTGGGACCTCCTGCTTTGCAGGCAAGTCCCATGGCTATTGGGCTAAACCCAATGGTTTCAATTACTTTTTTTAATTACTTTTGTTTTCAATTTAAGTTGACTCCAATAATTTAAATTTGTTTTAGTAAAAACATACCTTGAGTAAATGATAAATAATTGGCGATTAAAATAGAAAGGCAAACATATGACTTGGTCTCCAAAATAAAAGATAAAAAAAATAAAAAATTAAGATTATCACAATTCTTCACTAATTAAAATAAATGAAAGAAAAATACAGTAAGAAGTAAGAAAATAAAACACAATATGAAAAAAAATCAAAATCCAATCGTTCACAAAGCGAGCTAGGCATGAAAAAGTAGCGCCCAAGGCTCGCCATTGTTGGCCAAGCCAGGGAGAGGGGCGCTTGCTCATGTGGGCCACATAGCACTTGGGGTGAGAATTCAGGATGAGTCTAGTATTCGTCGAAAGATTTCATTCTCCTCCTCCTGCTAATTTTAGTACATTTCTGCTAACGGGTGTTAAGGGGAAGAAGTCATCGGAGAAAATTAAATTTGAGTATATTGAGTCAATCAAAGTTTTATCTAGTTTGTTCTGTCATGTTGAATATTAGAATGAGATGGAGAGCCGGACTGTAACCACTGATCCTCGAGCTTAATTGTAGTAGGCCAAAGGCCCAAAAGTAACAAGACAAATCGAGGGGGACGGAGTATATATATGTACATGAAAAATATTTAGATATCTGGCAGATGGAGAAATGAGATGCTAGTCACCCATTTATGGACACCTTCACGGGCACCTCGTGATTTTATCACGTTTGTATTATTTTTTATTTTTTTTTATATTTTAATATTTTAGAAATTAATATAGAAACCATAAAATCTAAAAGATCAATGCTCGATTTGTTATTTTTTATTTTTAACTTTAAAAATATGAGTAATAAAACAAATCAAGTTATGATTTTTATTTATTTTAAGATTTTATGATTTCTATATTAATTTCTAAAATAATATAATATAAAATTAAAATTAAAATTAAAATTAAAAAAAAAAATTGCAAACGTGATAAAATGACGATCTGCCCACGAAGGTGCCCACAAAGATGCCCACGAATTGGTGACTAGTATATCATATCTCCTGACGAAGTCTCTCATTGCTCCGTGCCTTCAAAGATGCCTCTAAACAATTTGAAGGTATATCTTTTTCTAAAAAGCTTAGCCGGTGAGAGACGGTGGAAACCTGTCAAAGAACATTGCGTTAGAGTGGATGTCGATGCTGCTTTTGATCCAACTAATGGCTGCTACGGAGTGGGTGTGATCATTTGGGACAGAAAGGGGAGCATTCTCAGTGCTTGGGCGAAGAAAATTTCTCCGACTCCTTCTGTTTATATCGCAGAGCTCACTGCTATTCAACTTGGTGTTCTTATTAGCTTGGAGGAGAAAATTGAACCAATTCACATCTTCACAAATTCGCTTCTGGCAACTTACCTTCTCAATGATCCTTCGCAGTTTGGAGACAATTTACCGGAGGAGCTTAGAGAGACCTTCTTGCTAATACCAAAAGGGATTGTTCATGTATCTCATATGTATCGCAGTGCAAATTCTACTGCTCAGCATGCTGCGACATCACCTTGCTCAACCAAGTGGTCTTCTAATTTTCCGCTTTGATTATTGAATGTTGTATCAGCGGATTTAGAATGATCGGTGATTAATGGATTGTTTTACTTCCCTTTTCAAAAAAATAAAATAAAATAAAAGACATAATTTAGATATATATGAATTTCTTCTGTATTTTTTTTTTGTTTCAATATGGTCGAAAACATTAAAATGGATAATATTTTGCATCATAACATATCGTTTGGGTAAAAATGTGTTGGTATCAACCGGTGAGATATACAGAGGTGTTCGCATAGCTCTGCACTGTGACAGCCTCTTTGAACACAAACGCAGCAGAAGAATTAAACAAAAACGAAACAGAACAGAGAATAACACATAACTGGTTTGTGCAAGATATTGTGAGGATATCTTGCGTGCCTCAAGGTGAAACTTTCACTATACTTCACGTAGAATTACAAACTAGAGTTGAGGAAACAAACTATGAAAAATTACTAACACAATTGTTAGTATTACTCAACTCACACAGCTATTTGGAAATCTCTATGAACTCTCTATTCTTTCTTTTCTCCCAAAAAGCGTAAGATCCATCTACAAGTACTTGAGGTATATGTTAGAGTTATTTAACTCTAATAAAAATTATATTTTGTTTTGCTCTTTCTTCACATATTTTTTGTAGGTTAATACGTAAGAAGAAAAGGAGTTTGTTGAGAACTCCTATTTTCAAGGAGATCAAATCTGATGGATTCTTTATGTTGGATAAGATGCTGACCAAGTCAGACTTTGAAGTTGAGTGGTAACTGAATTAAGTGGGTTATGCACATCGAGTAAACCACCCATGTTTCAAAGATGGAGATCATGGAACGTGGAAGTTGGAAGTCTGGCCTCTGATCCTTAAAAGAGAATTGAAGACTCCAAATGAAGGAGAGCGCTTACAGAGAGAATATCCGAGAACGAAGAGAAGAGAAGAGTCAGATTTGAGTTTTCTTACTGAGAGTATTTTAGTAGCATTCCTCATAGCATTCTAGTTTATACTTAATAGTTTGTGAGGAAGAGCGTGTTCTTTAGTAACTCTCATATTTGCATCTTCGGTAAACTTTGTACTGGAGATTGTTTTTGTAATTCACGTGCATCTAGTGGATTCTTTCGCCTTGAGGCATCCACAAGTTATTTTAGATAACTTGTGGAAAATTTACTTTTTGGCTTCTGTGTTTCAACTTCCGCTGCAAAATTCTGTGTGTTGTTGATAGTGTTGTTGTTTCAACATTATCAGCAATATCGTGTTTTGGATCCAGGGTGCAACACTTACAATTGGACTCAGAGCAAGCACTTGACGGACTAAGTGTGATCCTGCGGAGTTGCTCGACATGGATCTGATGAATCCAAATTTCAACCGTCCACCGGTGTTGGATGGTTCTAACTACGCCTATTGGAAGGTTAGAACCAGATCCTACATCAAAGCCATTGACATGAGAGCTTGGGATGCTGTTCTGAATGGTTGGACACCACCAAAGATAGCCGATGTTGACGGAGATACCATTCGAACACGGCAAGCCCAATGGACCAGAGGAGAGATTGATCTTGCCAACTTCAATGAGAAAGCCCTCAATGCCATCTTTGCTGCGGTCGATGTTGCCATGTTCAAACTCATCAAGAACTGTGAAGCAGCAAAAGACGCGTAGGAGATTCTGCAAAGGCACTGTGAAGGTGATTCTAGCATTAAGGAGTCAAGGATTCGAATTCTTACCACGAAATTCGAAAACTTGAAGATGCACGAAGATGAGACGATTGGTGCCTACACGGAGAGGATTCTGGACATCTCAAATGAGTGTCAAGATCTTGGAAGCCCAATTAGTAACAAGCTTTTAGTCTCAAAAGCTCTGCGCACTCTTCCAAAGCGCTTCAAGATGAAGGTTACGGCCATCGAAACTACAAATACTGTAGCAACCTTGGAATTTACTGATCTCATGAATACTCTCAAGGTCTATGAGATGAATCTGGGAGAGGATGAAGAAGCGTCATTCAAGAAGAAGTCCATAGCATTTGCAGCAACATCAGCCAATGAGATCCAAAGTGATGACAATGAAGAACTGGAGGAGATAAATGCTGACGATGATGCTGCTTCAATAACCAGGAAGTTAAATTCCATGGTAAGGAGACTTAAGAAAGAATCGACATCCAAGCCAAGAGAATCCGGGTTGAGAATGTTAGAGTATCATCTGAGCCAACATGCTGGGAGTTCTTCACCAGTCAAGTCATCCTTTGGAACTCCACCAAAGCTTATTAGAAGAACTCAATCTGATGTTTTCAGGTACAAAGGTGTTGATATTGATAAGGTTCAATGTCATGAGTGCAAGGGGTGGGGACATTATGCGAATCAGTGTGCAAACACTCTTCGAAAGAGAAGAAAATCCTACTGGGTGTCTTGGAGTGATGATGAGGCAGAATTCTTTGAAGAATATGAGGACCCAATGCCGGCACCAACAATGTACGCTACTGTGGAAAGTACTTTGGCAGATGATGAAGATGATGTCGTGCCAGCAGATGTGATATCAGATAGGTATGGATCTGAATATTATTCAAATCTATTTTGTTTTAATGCTACTCTTGATGAGTCAGAGGATGATGCTGAGGAGGATGATCTCAAGGCATATTAAATAGCTATGGAGCTGAAAAAATTGTACGATGAACTTCTTGAAAAATGAAAGAAGCAGAGCCGTACAATACAAATTCTTTCCAATGAGAATAAAGACTTGAAGGAGTCTGTAGCAAAGCTTGAGGTGATGCTGACAAGGAAGGGCGTTGAGTTGAACAAGGTCACAACTTAATTGGGACTTGCAGAGGAAACATTCAAGAAGCTCAACACTGGATCCTCAAAGCTTGATGATGTTCTAGCATTGGGAAAGACGGATACTGCTGGACTCGGGTTACCAAAACTTTTCAATCTGTTTTCCCACAGATTGTATCCACAAATGGAAAACCATTCGTCAAAGCTAGAGAGATGGAAAAGCTTGCAGAATCTACCGAGAAAAAGAAGCATGTGTAGAAAAGGAAACGTAGGTATGTATGTCACTACTGTTTTCAACCTGGGCATATAAAACCTATATGCTATAAACTGCAAGATAGTAAGAGTAAAATGCTGCCTAAGATGATGAACAACACTGTGAAGGCACAACAAGGTAATAAACATTCTGAGAAAAAGATGTGGGTTCCAAAACGAGATGTTACTTGTCTTATTGTATACACCGCGTTAAAGTCTAACATGTCTGGTTCATGGTACTATGATAGTGGATGTTCTCGACATATGACATGCACGAAGGCATTTCTAGCAGATTATCAGTCTTACAAGGGTGGTAATGTCTCATTTGGAGGAGGCTCAAAAAGAAAAATTGTTGGGATAGGAACTTTAAGCATCCCAGGCCTTCCAAATCTGAAAAATGTTCTCCATGTTGATGGTCTAACAACAAATCTCATTAGCATAAGTCAATTATGTGATGATAATTTGCAAGTTAGCTTCAATAAGAACTCATGTGAGGTGTACGACAAAGATATTTGTCTTATGAAGGGTTTGAGATCATCTAACGATTGTTATTTGATTGATCAGAAAAGGTTGATGAAAGTTGAAGCATATCGTGGAATGTCAAGGGATGAAGAGCGTCAGAAGCTGCATTTGGAGGATGTTGTCTTGGATGTTGCCCCAACATTATGTAGAAAAATGAACCCAGAGCGGATTCTGAACTTTTGCCTTAGCACCAATTTTAAAGCCAAATCAAAAGCCACACATTTGAAAGCTTTAAAGTGAATGATGAGGTATGATGTCAACCTGATATCTCTTGGCTTTTATTTTCGTGAACACACCAACACTAGCCTCATAAATGATAGAAAAAGCACTAGTGTAGGGTCTGTTTATTTTGAAAATAATCTTATCCCGCAGTATAGTTGCAATCATAAAAATCATGTCCAATTTTCAAATATGAAACACATAGATATAAGACCTCACTTCATGAGAGATTTAGTTGAACATGATATAATTGAGCTTAATTTTGTCTATACTAAAAACCAAGGTGCTGATGTTTACACTAAACCCCTCAACCATGAGAGATGCATACACACATCTCTCAGCCTCTGTAGCCCTCAATAAATGAATGTTCTTTTTAATGTTGTACTAGCACAAGGTACAACATTTGAGTATGCTTCATCGCCTATACTTCTTGACTGTGTTGTTTTCGTTGCATCTGCTATAACATATCTTCAGCTTTGCCCCTATTATATACTGTATATATGAATTGTTATAAAGATACCGAAAATTACCAAAGTAGCTTGGGGGGCACGGCGTTCGCTGCGACGATGCTACCTTGCAAAATGGTGATTTGAGATTGTTTGGTTGCTGAGTAACTAGGGGCACGGCGTTCGCTGCGACGATGCACTCTCTTAAAAAGGCGATCAAGCAATCTTGGCACAGCGTATTAAAATATATATATATATATATAATAATAATAATAAATTAAAAATAAAAAAAATGAAAGGGGCAAGTAATGTGAAGAATATGTTATTGTGGATGGTGATTGGACAAAATGAGTCTCATTACGTACCTACCTACAAGTTAGCGCGGAACATTTATCCAAATTCTTCCCAGATTCTTATATCCTTTTACCCCCGAAAATAACCCAATATATCAGCAACAAGGTTGAAGGTATTGACTTAAATCATGCATGATTATATCTTATTCATGTTTATCTCTTATGGTTTGAAGTCATATATATACTGTGATTTGTTTTTGAATTTTGAACTGCTGATAGATGGTTATTTGAGCTTCTGGAGACAAGCTTATTTTCATTATTGCAATCCTCTCTAGTGAGTTCTATCATTTTTCTTCCCAAGGTTTCTTCCTTCCTTAAATCTCATATACCTCTCCCACCAAGTTAATCCAAGAGTTAGCCATCATACAAAAGTTTTTCATCCCTGAACTTTAGCCATTTACGAGCTGATTTTCATTTTGCTGCATAGTGTGTTGGGACATCATTGCAGACAACATCTCCTCTGCAGACAGATTTTGGGTTGATTCATGATGCTTTAAAGGTTAAGGTTAAGCACTTGTGCTTTATTTCAGGGGGAGACTGTATACTTCAGCCATCAAGTTGATTGTTTTTGTCCTTTCTTCTCATAAATGGGGAGAAAATATGTAGTTGATGGGTAGTTGATGCAACTGTTCAGGGGGAGGTGAGTACAATAGATATGATGGTATTCAGGGGGAGACTAACAGAGATGTTGATAGAGATACCACTGAAGCACTACGACATGTTGGTGGAGATGTTAGGGAAGCATCACGAGATGCTAATGATGTGGAGAAGCTAAACTTGGGGATAAACCTTTTTGGTGAATTGTTTCAGGGGGAGTACTCGTAGTTAGGGGAGAATAATCTCGATTATGGTTATTTTTGTGCCTAACGTATTTATTTTGTAGGTTTTGTGAAGAAAGGCAAAAAGGGGGAGTTTGTTAGAGTTATTTAACTATAATAAAAATTATATTTTGTTTTGCTCTTTCTTCACATATTTTTTGTAGGTTAATACGTAAGGAGAAAATGAGTTTGTTGAGAACTCCTATTTTCAAGGAGATCAAATCTGATGGATTCTTTATGTTGGATAAGATGCTGACCAAGTCAGACTTTGAAGTTGAGTGGTAACTGTATTACGTGGGTTATGCACATCGAGTAAACCACCCATGTTTCAAAGATGGAGATCATGGAACGTGGAAGTTGGAAGTCTGACCTCTGATCTTTAAAAGAGAATTGAAGACTCCAGATGAAGGATAGCGCTTACAGATAGAATATCCGAGAGCGAAGAGAAGAGAAGAGTCAGATTTAAGTTTTCTTACTGAGAGTGTTTTAGTAGCATTCCTCATAGCATTCTAGTTTATACTTAATAGTTTGTGAGGAAGAGCGTGTTTTTTAGTAACTCTCAGATTTGCATCTTCAGTAAACTTTGTACTGAAGATTGTTTTTGTAATTCACGTACATTTAGTGGATTCTATCGCCCTGAGGCATCCACAAGTTATTTTATATAACTTGTGGAAAATGTACTTTCTGGCTTATGTGTTTCAACTTCCACTGCAAAATTTTGTGTGTTGTTGATAATGTTGTTGTTGTTTCAACATTATCGGCAATGTTGTGTTTTGGATCCAAGGTGCAACACTTACAGTATATACTTCAGCAATCTTCAAACTCCCACGTTCTTCTCTTGGCACATTTCATCCCACGATTCTGCTTCTAACCTAGTCTTTTAGCAGCCACGGTAACCTCCAAGTAAATATCTTCCTTAAATATAGGAGATAGTTGTTGCTTGTTGGGCTGTGTATAGATCAACCCAAACTCCTTTTTAATCCAAAAAGCCCAATGCTCCTCCAAAACCGCAAGGCCCAACACATTAAAGGCGACCGTCGCCAAAGCCCATCAAATATAAGGCCCAAAATGTTTTCTCCTTAATCCAGTTTTTCTCTTAAATTAAACCTGCACAAAACATGCTTAGAAACACAAGTAAAAAAAGACAAAACCTAGGAGATGAAATCTAAGAGTAGATTCCAACAAAATGAAACTCATCCGTATAGTTCAAAAATTCAACCACGTTCCAATTGTGTTCGTTTATTGAGTTTGAGATTTGAGGTAAAAAAAAAAAAAAAAAAAAAAAAAGGACGGCCATTCCTTAATCCACAAACCATGGCGCTCCCGCCTATTCCATATTTTCAATGCGATAACTGATTCTTTACTTAATTCAAAAAAAACTCTTCCCTCTACAGAACAATCCAAATCATTTTTTGCCCTAATAATCAATCTCTACACCCCTCTTTCATGGCGGACGGGGAATGCCAGGTCTGCGGCTCGGCCACCATCCTCGTCCACAACGTCCCTCACCTGGGCGTATACGCCGCGCTCTGCACCGGCTGCGTGCTCCGCCACAAGCCCGGCAGTTTCTGCCCCGTCTGCTTCGACGCCTACGACGACGCTAACCGCCCCGCCGCCCACTCCCGTATCATGTGCCTCCGCTGCCCCGCCCTCGCCCACCTCACCTGCATCCCCTCCGCCCGCTCCTCCCCCGCCTTCCGCTACCTTTGCCCGCAGTGCTCCGACCCCTCTTTTTCCTTCACCGATTTGGACCCTACTGGTACAACCGCAGTCGTTTTCGCCAAACGACATCTCTGCGCCGCCAAAATCGCCGCCGCGTCTATGCACAGGGCGGCGGCCGTGGCTAGGGCGGATGCGGAGCAGAAAGTGATGGGAGCTCTATCGGCGAGACGTAACGCGAAAGAAGCTCTTGAGAGGGTCGCCTATTTGATGTCCAATCAGAATCAACAGGCGCAGGATCACTCCGATGTGGATGATGGGTGAATCCAGTTAGTAAGTAAGCCATGCGTCGTTTCTTGAGATACTATTAAGAACTGTTGATTCTGCTTCTATTTAGGAATACAGTTTGGTTTTCTTGTATGTACAGAACCACATTATTACATTCATTGGTTACTAGCTTGGTTTTTCCCTTATGTTTTGTTTGAAGAAGTATGCAGTTACAGTATTTCTCTTGAGTTAATATGCTAGGTGCAGAGCGTTTCTAGTGCCATAGTTGGGATAGGATTGTAGGAATCGATTAGTCAATTTGTAGATCAGCAACAAATTAGTTGACATTTGGTAACAACTTTGATTCTCACTACACTAGAAAAGTTGAAAATTCTCAAGTGGCTCTGTTGCATTGTGGAGTTTAGGTAGTGAGTTCTAATAAAGCGAAGTGGACTGGTCGACGATTTAGGTTTGGAAGAGTTCCACACTGTTGCATCTATGTGGCTCAAGAAAATTGATCTCATAACCAGCTAACTAATGATTATATTCAAAGAATTATGTTATTTTAATATGAATGACTAAGAAGGAATCTGCATGTTCTATTATGGAAATCCAGCGGTAAAGGTTTATTTTAGGAAGACGCTGAACGAGGATAATCCACGGTTTACACCTTAGGGTTGCTAGGATTTCTCAAAGGAGATCTTCATCATTGTATAGCTGAACCATTTCTCTTGAATTTGTGATGGATTACCAAGGTAATTTCGACTTGTTATCTTCTTGTGAAGACAAGTTTGACTTCAAATTTCTGGCTATAAATATCCTGTTATTAATTTAGCAGCTTTTTTTTTTTTTTCCTTCTGATTCTGGTGAAATCTTCCTGCATGTAGGAGTGTCTATTTTATCTAGATCAGAACGAGGTTTGTTTGTAATCGGGGTGCAGATAATCTAGGTTCAGGTTCTTGGTTGTGATGAGTGCTACATACTGTCTATAATTACTAATGCAAAAATGCCACAAGATTAAAGTAGAGAGCTTTGCTTGGGGACGATAAATTTATATGTTAATCTATGGACCTCGGCAGATTTGTCACTCCATTCCTTTTTCTTTTTGTAGTCTGTTACTCTGTTTCTAAGAAGCTGATTGATATCATGATGCTGAACTTGAGTTGATGTGCGGCACAATTTTCTTGGCATTTCGATTGATTGTTTACTTTGACGTCACAATGTTTTAGTTACTTGGTTTGTGTGGAATGAAACGCCTAGAGAGAGAATGTTCAAAGTTTCCTGCATTTTTCATGGACAAAGATAGAAACAACTTTATAAGTAGTGAATTCCAGGTAGGAAACTAGGAACAAACATTACACACATGTTCTCTGGGTTTGATAGAGTTGCTGTTTTCCAGGTAAAAGAATATAAAACACGACATCGGAAAAAGCATTATGTAGATAGGTTCATACCTCTGTTTCTGCAGATGATCAAAGTTATCTAATATTATTCCTGAGTTTCTGTTTTCGATAGTTTCTTGCAAATCATGTTTCGACTCTGGATTGGTGTAAAATGATGAGAAAGGGAACATTGTTGCCCTTTGGACTATTCTCCTTTTACCATTTATGCTGAAAACAAGAGAGCAGAAAGCTTACAGCGAAAACCTGGTGAAGTTCGATGACTATCACAGAGAAAAATACAAAAATGAAAAGGCGGATAACATCAAACTGAACCCTTGTGTGTTTTTACTAGGGTGGACATTAATTTTATCGGCCATAAATATTGCTGACATTTTTTGTATTTGACAGTAGCAAATGAGAAATTGTATCAATGATTTTACAACAAGAGAATTTGATGAAGATGAATTTGTTGGAAATATAAACAAAGTACATATTGGGAAAATATGTTTCGAGAAGCTTAATCAATATATTTATTTTCTCAAAATCGATTCCAGGAAAAGCCACAATCTAGCTATCTACTATATTCTTTCATAGCAGTGTTGCATTTTCAAAATTTGACTCCACAGGGAAGACCTCACATGTTATGCATTTCATTTGATCCGCAATTACATTTGGAATGGTCCATAGATGATACACATCATAGAGTGGATTCTAAAACCGAAATATTGCACTCCTCATGGACGATGTACTCCCTCCGTCCTATTAGTATAGAATTATTTTTAATTATTCAAATACGTCTACTAAAATAATGAAAATGCTCTTAATTAATGGACGGAGGGGAGCATAAGACTAGAGATCGATAAATTAATCTTCCACCACAAAATGACGGACAACAATACTACGGCATGTCTTTGATCAAATGTAACCTTTTATATTCTCATAAAAAAAACCACCAATTAAACCATAGACTAAGCATCTTTTGATGAGTTGCACATTAGCAGTGCCACTTCTACATAAATTAATATTACCTTGTAGTGATATTCTAATTAATTAAGTGAAGGAGATAAAACATAATTATATAGCTGTCCGAATCATGAGCAAGTGAGAGAGACAGATTGTTAACAAGAAGGGGCCTTCAACAGTATATGCCAACAATGGACGTTGTATACAACGTTGTTTAAGTACCTATATCTATCACTAACTCTCCTTTCTCACACCATCCATCATACTCTATACTTCTCTAATTACCAACTATATATCAAGCTTTTTATTTTTATTTTTTTTATTGCTCTTATATTTCAACCATGGTGAGTGTCTTAATACTTTTATGAAACTTAATTAATTTGTTGAGTAAAATTAATTATCTAATTCTATCTGCAAGCAGGGAGAAGAAGATGCTGAGAAGGGTGTGACGGCGATGCAGTCGGAGATCAAACGGAAAGGAGGCCTTAAAGCTGCATCTTTCATTTATGGTACCAAAAATATTCAACCTTTCTTTCAAGTCAAGAAAAATAATTAATTCATGATTAAATGTGATCTATCTATCATCTATTACTATTATAAAAATATATCTATTGCTACAAACATGGTTATACATGTAGTATTTTCACTTACTTTAATTTCTAGGAATAATAATAATAATGAAATATATACGTACGTGTAGGTTTGGCTGCGTTGGAAAATATGGGTTTCGTGGCAAACATGATGAGCTTGGTTCTCTTCTTCATGGCGAAGCTGTATTTCGACCTCCCAACCGCTGCAAACACTTTCACAAACTTGATGGGCACAACCTTCTTGCTAACCGTCGTCGGTGGCTTCATCTCCGACACTTACATCAACAGGTTCCACACCTCCATGATTTTCGGGGCCGTTGAACTCGTGGTACGTTATTTCAAACAAATTAATCAATAGGCATGCAGGGGCGGATCCATAAAAAATGTCGACATGATCTGGAAGCCGTGGTGCAATTTTTCAAAACTTTATCGATATTATAACTATAAAAAAATTATTAAAGAGAGAAAAAAATATTGGAGGGAGGCGATGCTTATTTTATAATAATGTTATAAGAGTTTATATATTTTGTCGAATACTTTTCAACAGTTAATAAGCTCTTAAACATCTTATAAAATATTTCAGGCTCTAGCGATGTTAACGATTCAAGCCCACTCCACGGAGTTGCTACCTACATTCCGTGGAAAGTTGAACTGCTTAGGAGGCGGGCAGGCGGTGTACTTCTACGCGACCATGTGCTTGCTGGCGCTGGGCGCCGGTGGGTACAGGGGGGCGTTTCCGGCACTGGGGGCTGACCAGTTCGACGAAAACGACCCCGAGGAAGCCAAGTCACTGGCCAGCTACTTCAACTGGCTGTTGCTCAGCATAGTTGGTGGTGCATCCGTTGGAGTCACTGTTATTGTCTGGGTTTCCACTGGCCATCCTGAGAGAAACAACTGGTGGAAGGGCTTCCTCATTATTACTATTGCCACCTTTGTTGGTTTTCTTGTTCTTGGACTCGGAAAGCGCTTCTATCGCATTAAATTGCCCGAATACAGCCCACTTGTTAGAATCGCTCAGGTACTTCTTGACCCATCTCAACTCATCAGATAGTCTGACTTATACCAACTCAATTTACTTCTTGCAGTAATCTTTTGTGTCACGTGAATAATTTTTTTATTTAAGATTTAGTTTTTTTTTAAATAGGTTTTACATTAGGTATACCCACGATGTTTATGGAGCATTATTCATACTTCTTACTTCTTATTATCAGGTTTTAGTGATTGCTATAAGAAATCGTGGTCTGCCTCATGCGGATAGCCCAAGTGAGTTGTACGAGATTAGCAAGAAAGATTTGGACTCCACCACTCAAACTATTGCTCATACCAACCAATTTAGGTACATATTTAGTTAGCTTTTGTTAGCTTTAAAATCTCCACTAAATACACAACATTTTGTTAGCTTTAAAATGTGTTTATAAATACATAACCTTTTAATTGTGTCTGATTTTGCATACGAGATCGATTTTTTTCCTAATTTTGTCAGATTTAATGCTGATATGGAAACCGAAAGTTAGAAACCATGTCATTCATTTATGTGAGAAAATTAGAATTTCACTAATATTTCGACAAATCTGACTTCCGACATAAGCAGGAAATTTGACGACATTGGAGAAAAATCAAGTAGACTTAATTAAAAGGTTATGTATTTATATATGTGAGGAAATTATAATCTCATTAATGGTTCGACAAATCCGACTTCCATATAATAACGGAAATTTGAGAAAATTGGAGAAAAATCAATATCATGTGCAAAACCAGACTATGTATTTATAGAAAGATGCAAAACTAAAATTTGACGAAAGGTCGTGCATCAATAACCCTACATTAATATTTGTAGGTGGATGGACAAAGCAGCAATCCTGGGGGAAAACAAAGAAGGCGGAGAATGGGAAGTATGCACCGTAACGCAAGTGGAGGAGGTGAAGGTTCTAACAAGAATGCTCCCAATCATAGCAAGCACCATCATCATGAACACCTGCCTCGCCCAGCTCCAGACCTTCTCCGTCCAGCAAGGCAACCGCATGGACACCCACCTCGGCTCCTTGGCGGTCCCACCTGCCTCCATCCCCATCATCCCCCTCCTCTTCATGGTCATCCTCATCCCCATCTACGACACCTTCTTCATCCCCTTCGCCCGCAAGATCACCAAGCACCCCTCCGGCATCACCCAACTCCAGCGCGTGGGCGTGGGACTCGTCCTCTCCGCCCTCTCCATGTCCGTGGCCGCCCTGGTCGAGGTCAAGAGGCGGGACCGGTCGTTGAAGAACCCGTTGACCCCGATCAGCCTCTTCTGGCTCTCGTTCCAGTACGGTATCTTCGGTATTGCGGATATGTTCACCATGGTGGGGCTGTTGGAGTTCTTCTACAAGGAGGCGCCTTCCGGGATGAAGTCGCTTTCGACTTCGTTCACGTGGATTTCGCTCTCGCTAGGGTATTTTCTTAGCAGCGTGTTGGTGGAGGTGGTGAACTCGGTTACGAAGAGGGTTACGCCGAGTAAGCAGCCGTGGACGCATGGCCTTGATCTTGATACGAATAATTTGGATCTGTTTTATTGGCTGCTTGCGGTGTTGAGTGTGCTTAACTTCTTCCATTATTTGTATTGGGCGATGTGGTACAAGTATAAGAATCACGCCGTCGAGGCTGAGGCGCTAGTGGCTGTGCCTGTGGCCGCCAAGGTTGAAAGTGGAGGTGGAGATGCTGCGGCTGAGGCTGAGGTTGTGGCTGTGGCGGCGAAGGTTGAAAGTGGAGGTGGAGATGCTGCGGAGGAAGACAAGAAAGTTGGCGAATCATTGATTTAAATATGATATGGTGTTCAAATTGTTCGATTTTCTTTTTATTTTTTTGTCTTTGTGTTTGAGATTTTTGATTGTATTATTATGTAAGCAACGTAGTTGAATTAATAAGAATGTAACAAGGCTACCTTTGATTTTGGAGCATAGAGATATGTACTTTTTTCTAAGCTATTGACTTCGCTATATAACTGCATCAAATAGTCACGTCAATCTTAAATTCTTAATTTTTTTTTTCCAAAAATTGATTATGAGTTTTGTTGTTGTTGTTGTTTTTATTTTATTTTGTTATTGTTTTAATTGAGTTTAACACGTGCCTAGTATTCGGATTGCCATATTCTCAACAGTTGATTTAGTTCTTATTATTATTTCCTCTAAAAATTTGATTATGACTGCCAAAAACCGAAAGGTGAACAATTTAGAGATGGTGGCTCAATAAAATGGTCGATAAGAAAAGGCATTCGGATCCTCTATTGCCTAACATGTGACATTTTCTATTGTACCGTTAGATGATTGTCACATGTTCACAATATTTTTAAAATCAGCAATAGAAAATGTCACACCAGCAATAGAGGATCCTAATCCAAAAAAAAGAGATAATTCGATGGCAAAACGTATTGGGAGTTAAAGATTTATAATCTGTTAGTATTTAATAATTGTACTCCATCCGTCCCGTCCAACTAGACGCGTTTCTTTTCGACACTAGAATTAAAGATAAATTATTAAGGGTTGTAAGTGTATGTGATTAGTATTTTTAATGATTTATATTTTTATAAATCAAATGAATTAAATAATTTTATAGTACATTATTTCACTTCTTATATTTTTTTTATCAATATATTTTATTTCATCACAAGAATAAAACATCAATTAATTTAATGAATAACATATGAAGAAAAAAATAATTTTGGGCTCTAATTTCTTCTAATTTTGGGTTGAAAATTTTAACTTTTTTCCATTTAAATGTGTTAAGTTGGGCGAGAAGTTGCTATAAGGAATACGGATCAAGTTGAATGAGACTTAAATTAACGGGAATTGTCGTAAGATAGAGGTTTGTTGCATATTTCCCTATTTCTTGGGCAAAATGAATTCCCATATATGTATGGGCCTATGTAATGAGCAAGCTATATTATTTCAAGATGGGCCAAGACAACATTTAAAGATGAATCTAGTATTGAGGAATAACATGCGCTCACTTTTATACTCCCTCCACTTCATAGTCTCATATATATTCAATCTAGAGGACTACTGAAGTGGGACGGAGGAAGTAGTTTATACGAGTACTACTCACTTTCAATTTATATTATTCAAAATTAAATATTTTCTAATACTACGAAATTATTAGAATATCATTAAGTTTAGGATTTCACAAAATTTGTCCGGCCTGACTTGTCTTGAATGATAGGTTGTCAACAAACTTGGGCCGGCCTAATTGCCATTTCTAATTAAAATCACAAATTGCATCTAGAGTATATTAACTTGATTTGTTTTTTTTTTTTTTTTTTTTCCCTTTAAACTTCAAAGAAATGAAAAAGGATATATCAAAATTTTATTTATTTTTATGATTTGTAAACTTAATGGTTCTTGTAACAATTTCAAGGTATTAGAATTAAAAAAAATGCATAAATAACAAAAAAAAATGCTAATGTGGATGTATTTGACTAGTGCTCATAAAAGGTGTTCGCGAAAAGCGAGCGGCATATAGTTCATCTCTACACGTATATTGTATATTTATATCATACTCCCTCTGTCCCGGTTAAATTGTCCACAAGGGATTTGACACAGAAACCAACGCAAATAGAGATAAATGATTTAAAATGGTATTAGTTATTTGTGAGATAAAAAAATTACTATTTTAAGTAAGTAGACAATTATATAGGACGTCTCAATAAGAAAATATGGACAATTAGAGTGGGATAGATGGAGTATTGCTATCTATAATATGATCTCTGCATCTTACAAATTGAAAAAAAAATGTTGCAAAGAATTGGGAGTTTCACAATTCATTCAAATCAAAATCTAGAGCCGAAAATGATGTCAAAATTTTAAAATGACTAAAAAAAAAGTTTATCCATTTGGCAGAGAAACCTTTATAATTTCGTTTTATAAACGTAAGTTTTATGATTGTGTTCGTAATTCGTACAACTTTTATAATACTCCCTCCGTCCCGTCGAAATGACCATGTTTCTTGAATATATGTGAGGTATAAAATATAGAAACATGACAATTTCGACGGGACGGAGGTAGTATCAAAAACGAAAATAAAAGAAAAGAAATTTCAATTGACTAATAAATTAATTCGAAATAGTGATCATTGACTCATAATATTTGTACACGCAGCAAAAAGGTGAATTCAGAAATGTCGAATCATGTGTGCCTGAATTATATAAAAACATCGCATCCAATCGCCTAAAGGCCAAAGGGTGGGCTCAACTATAATAACACACAACAATTATTTTGATAACAAAGGCTTAATAAATTAACTTTAACAAATATCGAACTAATATTCAAAGAATGAAACAAGAAAATTTGTACAAGAGCTGTCAAGATCATAGCTACAAATGTTCGATTCAGATTTTCTATTGCAATTCCGTATTACATCTCTTAGCCTATTGCGATGACAGATGGTCGTTATGCGTCATAAATATTTCCTAAACCAACTATAATTAAAGATTAAGTTTCCATAAATAAGAATTGTTGATTTAAAAAATGTTTATGACACATGCAATATGAAATGCAACACAGAATTGCAATAATGAATGTGAATCGACAAATGCCGACGGCTTACAAATTAACAAGAACGTCATTATCGAATATTATCCTAATTATTCTATAGTCCGATTACAAGGCCGCAATATACCACTCAACATGTGATAATAATGACTAATGTCTTCTTTGTTGATAATGATGCCATGAATACTCAATTTCCAGCTGGTGTGTGGTGCAAAGGATAAATCACATAGTTATGATACAATACATACACGCCCACACGATATAAGCATTCGAGATGACTCGAACTCTGGGTTGAATTAAGGTATTAACGGCATGGATGAATTAGAGTAATTTAAGTGCCTGTTGCAATGCTTGATTATTACTCCATCCGTCCTCCATTTCTTGACACTAATACTATTCGCATGTCTTTCCACCGAAACCTAGTACGAGTTTTAAAATATAATTTTAAAATATATTTTCTTTTAAGAGATAGTACGACACTCGTAGTATCCCGTAAAAGAAAAAAATACTTTAAAATTATATTTTAAAACCCGTACTAGATTTTGGTGGAAAAACGTGCCGAAAAGTTTTGGTCAAGAAATGGAGGACGGAGGAAGTAGTTTATGATACGATCCCACATCGGATCCACAAACCATTGTGAATTGGTACTTAAGTAAGGGGTCAAACCTCCACTCATAAGCTAGCTTTTGGGTGGAGTTAGGGCTTCTGGCTTGAGTACCTATCAATTGGTGCTTTCATTGAGAGTGCAGACGTGGTGCGGAAAAAGGCTACCTGGGAGAAGGCTACCTGGTGGGACCAAAGTGAGAGCCGCCCAGAGTGAGAGCCGTCCGTGGGCGTCCTGCAGACGTGGTGCGGGAAAAGGCTACCTGGGAAAAGGCTACCTGGTGGGACCAGAGTGAGAGCCGCCCAGAGTGAGAGCCGTCCGTAGATGTCCGGCTCTTAAGGGGGGTCGAATGATACGATCCCACATCGGATCCACAAACCATTATGGATTGATACTTAAGTAAGGGGTCAAACCTCCACTCATAGGCTAGCTTTTGGGTGGAGTTAGAGCTTCTGGCTTGAGTACCTATCAGTTTAGAACTTTAGATACATCATTTTTATCTCATCGATTGTAACATAGGTATATATGATTATTTGATTTGATATATTAGACTTTATTTAATTAGGTCTTAATCTTCAACTGGGTCCTTGAACTTAATTAATTTTGCTAGTTAATATAGACATTGGTGTCCCACAATCATGCACATGCATGTCACATTCTAATTAATGGCGGCATTCATGAATACCATTAGTACTTCAATTCACACTACTGAGATTTTGATATTTCAGGAACTCTTTCCATGTTCTCCCAAACAAAATACTTAATGCTAATTGCTAAATCAAGCTATTTCTTCTAATATGTGAGTAAATATTATATATGTACGTTTGAAAAAAGAAAAAAAAACAAATCAAAACACTTTACCTGAAATTAATCAGCAGTCGTCACATATTAATTTAAAGCTCCCCAACAATGGCGATGGGGCCAAAATTTCACGTTCTTTGTTATGTCACATGACCACATGCTATTGCTCACACTTGCAATGATAATCGGTTTGACAATATTGATTCACAAAAGTCACAAAGCTAAGAAAGTTATTTGGAGGATCATATGATGATATTGATAGCAATCATGGTAATTATTACTATCTCCATCTATATTCTTTCTATCCCTACTTTTTTCTATATGATTTTAGGGCTTTATAATAATAATTTTCAAGTGAATTTTCGCTATATAATTTTATTTTATTTTTTCATATGGTACTATATTCATAGTTCCCCATAAAGTCCCTTAATTATAAAACTCCAAGATTAGTGCAAAAAAAATTGGGATCCAAAGATAATGAACAGGGGCAGTATTACTTTATTTGAAAAGGATTAAACTTTTGTTTTTTCAAAAGAGCAAGTTTTAACAAATGTGAGGCCCGATTCACATCATTATGATCATAATAAAATTAGTTGAAATTTAGATATACTAGCATAACACGTTAAAATAATGATTTTGATAAACAAATTTTAATAAATTAGCAATTTTTCAAAAATCTTATGTGTGATCATGAAGAAAAAAGAAAGAATTAGTCAAAATATTTAATTATGAAGAATGGTCTCAAAGTTTTAATGTGTTTTTCATTTTTTTTAAATTACAAATGACTGCAATTAGTAGAAAGAAGTATTCAAATTTAGTAACTAGAGACTTTACATTTTAGCTTAATGTTTTTGTGACTATAAGATTGTCTTTAAATAGAATAAATTAATACAAAGTATTTGTAATAGTTAAATAGGACTTGAAATATTAATAGTTTTTTTATGAATGTTTTACAAGTATTTATGAAATGTAAGGTTAAAAAATATATTTAATAGAAAGATTATTTTAATTTGAATATATATTTGATATATTTTTCTAATATTAAATTTGTTAGGAATTGACACACGATATGCAAGTAAATAGAACAATGTCCATAGGAACATATAAAGCAAATGAATGCAAAGGGACAACAACGATGATGAAGTGCGACGGTGAAGTTTCAACTAGGGGTGGGAAAAAATACCGAAATACCGAAATACCGATGATACCGTACCGAAAAAAAACCGAAAATGTCGAAACTAACGGTATACCGAATTTTCGGTACGGTATTTATAACGTACCGAGAGATTTCGGTACGACACCAGTATTCAAAGTCCTGATACCGCGGTATTACCGATAATGCCGAAAAATACAGATACCGAGGTATTATCGATACCGCGGTATTACCGGTAATGCGGTATTACCGGTAATGTCGAACAATACCGATACTGATATGATACCGATATCGCGATAATACCGTTAAATACTGATATTTTGCCGAATATTTTATATATTTTTATTTATAATATTTTTATATTTGACTAAATTCGAATTTTAAATACAACCTTAATAAAATTTTAATACCAGTTAATAATATACAAGATGGTATATCAGAAAGATGCTATAAATATATTATACATAATTTTTCTTTTTAATCTTTTAATGATTATAATACATAAACTAACAAAGAAAATAATTGTATTATTTCCCAAGATTTGGCATAACTACGTCAATCGTCGACACATTGATAACTAATGAACTATGACTCTATAAAATAAAATATTATGAATAATTGGTATAATTTGGTAATTATCTTAAGATAAAAACTCCTTATTTATAACAAAGTACATATCAACAAACATGATAATTGTATTTAAGTAATATTTTCCAAGATTTGTCATAACTACGTCAATCGTCGATACATTGATAACTAATGAACTATGACTCTATAAAATAAAATATTATGAACAATTGGTATAATTTGGTAATTATCTTAAGATAAAAACTCCTTATTTATAACAAAGTACATATCAACAAACATGATAATTGTATTTAAGTAATATTTTCCAAGATTTGTCATAACTACGTCAATCGTCGACACATTGATAACTAATGAACTATGACTCTATAAAATAAAATATTATGAATAATTGGTATAATTTGGTAATTATCTTAAGATAAAAACTCCTTATTTATAACAAAGTACATATCAACAAACATGATAATTGTATTTAAGTAATATTTTTCAAGATTTGTCATAACTACGTCAATCGTCGACACATTGATAACTAATGAACTATGACTCTATAAAATAAAATATTATGAACAATTGGTATAACTTGGTAATGATCTTAAGATAAAAACTCCTTATTTATAACTTAGTACATATAAATACGTCAATCGTCGACACATTGATATCAACAAAGTGTTCATGCAGAAGGACTATTAAAGTGTTCATGTTTCTTTAATTTTGCATTTTATTAGTAATTGTTTAGTAGGTAGATCAAGATGTATGAAAAAAATATATATGAATTTTTGATATTTTTTTCGGTATTTTGATATTTTTTTTCGGTATTTCGATATTACCGTCCGGATCGGTATTATCGAATCATCGGTACGACATCGGTATCGAGAATTCGATACCGATCGGTATCGGTATCGGTATTGAGAAAAAATCTCAATATCTCGTACCGACCCACCCCTAGTTTCAACCAAGAAATTGAGGGCAAGTTGTGCAAGTGGATTGGTATGAGCTTATGTCCATAGATGGTTTTTTTAGCACAAATTTTAATTTAAATATATTTAAATGACGATTGTTAGGATATATGTTAATGACTTAATGAGAAACTTCTTGTGATTATTCTGATCTTATTCGTTTAAAATGTATTTTGGTTCGATCCCAAAACCATCATATATGTCTTTAAAAAAATATGTCTGACTATTACTTCATAAGTTAGAATAGTTCAAGTGTTAATGCTAACTTTTATTTTTTTAAAAATATGTCTAACTATTACTTCATAAGTTAGAATAGTTCAAGTGTTAATGAGCTAACTTTTATTTTTAAAGGTCTTCATTGCATAATGGCTGACAAGTATCAGACAAGTCAGATTAGCCGTTCATCTGAATTTTCACTCAATTGATCGACCGTGTGCAAGGAAGACCCCGATGAGTCAGTCATTATAGCTGTAAATTCAATCAATAAAATATTGCTGACAACTTATGGACTTTGGCATTCATTATGATCGCTATATTTATTGGATGCATGCAACCAATGAGAATCAAGTATCTTCTGACACTCTAAAATCAAAGCTGTTGGGATATAATGTTAAGGGGAAGTTGAATCAAGTTAAATAAATAATTTGTTTTGATTCGATTCCAAAATCCTAAATAGAATATTTCTCTTATTATACTTGATGAATCTAGACAAATTATACTTAGCAAAGCTTGCATGTTAGGAAGCTTTCATTTTGGTCTAGAAGCGCTAAGGATAAAACAGTCAGAGTTCGCGAAGCGTCAGGAAGCGAAGCGGCTCCACCAGTGAAAGCGTCATCAGTAATGTTTGACAAAACGTCATTGAAACGCTTCAGATAAAGATACCTAGAACGAAGCTTATGTTCAGTAGAAGTGAAACGCTCTTAAGTCAGCTCACCCAAAGCGTCTCTGATCTAGAGCTGAACTTGAAGCGTCCATATTATCAGTATGATACGTTGACTCACCAACCCTCCAGTTTGAATTTCAAACTCTGACGTGCGCCGCAGTTGCAGTTCACGTGTAATCACGTTATTGCCCAACTGAGCGGTTTGGTAGAAAAGTCACGACAAGATGCAGACCGCTATACCCTGATTCAACCACCATGCAGTGACTTTCCCATTATTGTAGGCGATGATAAAGCACCTGACAAATAGCAACTTTCCCACAATTCACGGGAAAGTGAGGAACACGCGCCACTTCTCTCCAACGGGAAGTAGGGTTCCTATCGCTATAAATAGAAGGAGTTGCACACACTAAAACGAATGCACGTACAAACAATTCAAGCATACTGTTAGGATCAAAAACCCTAACAACGATCGACGACGAGTCGATCGACGAACACGAACGATCCGGCGCCTTGTCGCACAAGGTCGGCGGAGAAAATAAAAGCCCGGCGCCTTCGACGTGAAGGTCGTCGGTGGATAAAGAAAGGCTGGCGCGGAGTCGCACTCCGTCGGCAGCGGAAAACACGTGATCAAGAGAGAAAACCTTAGGGCCAATAATTGTATTCTTATTCTTGATAATAGTTATGGGATTACAATCCTCTATTTATAATACTAGAATATCTAGCTAAACAAGAAAAAGATAAGCTAATGATAAATATGAATCTAAACAATTAAATAGAAAAGTTAATAACCTAAAATACTTGATGCTATCGTATCACATACTACTCGCAAGAACTCAAGAAAATTATCCTTTACATTCCTTTAGTTCTTTCGAAGCGCTTCACATTAGTGTGTCGTCAAGAAATTTGTTTTCTTGAGTATTGCAACTACTTTCTTTCTAAGTTCAACCTCATATATCCATAACCTAGCTTCGAGAATCCTTATCCCTTTACTTGTGATCTTAATTGTAAAGGATTCTCATTTACGAAAACCCAAAAACCCCAAAACCAAGTCTATTGTGTTAGATTGAGTTGTAAGGTTGTAAAATTTTTGTAGAAAAGATTTGTTGTTGTAAGACTTCTCAAAAGCCCGTGAAATCTCTGAGGATTCAAGTGCAAGTTTGTTACTAGCCTTGAATCACTTCCCCTTGGAAGTATAAAACAAGGGATACCGAGTGAAGGTATTCATCCCGTCGTGGATAGAGTGGACGAAAGAGAGGTGCTCCGAACCACTATAAATTATCTGTCTCTCTTTACTTTCAAGTTATTTATTGCTTTGATTATTTTGCATACACACACACACACGTCTTTAAATATACAGTTGGTTTTATTTGCAAGAAAAGGCTTTAAAGTCTCACCACATTCCGCACATCTCACACGAGCGAGAAGCTTCGAAAGCCTCACTAGCATTCGAAGTGTCTACTCAGTAAAAAGGACGAAAAACGAAAGAGAAGTTAAACACTTCTCAACACACGTATTCACCCCCCCCCCGCTCTACGCGTGTTAGTCACTTTCGGGACCAACAAAAGCAGATTGAGTAACAATGGTCCCAAGAATCAAGAGATAAAAAAAAGGGACGTTTTGCAGACGCTACATCATGACTTACCTCTTTTGATAAAGTCAGACCGGCAAAAGACTGACCGACTGAACTGCTTGTGCAAATAAGAAAATCTCAATTAATGTTGCATAGTGACCGTCCAACCAGCAAATATAGTAGCAGATTCAAGATTTCCCTCCAACGGCTAGTTTTGAATCTTTCCTTTATAAATAGATGGAATCCAACACTTGAAGAGGTTACAACAACGAAACATTCAAGCGAAAGAATCTCTTTCGAGTAGAAAATCTCAACGTCTTACAGTTCCCAACACAATAACACTCAAAGTTCATATTCAATCTTCAACTGTTCTTCATTTTCAAGAATAACATTCAAAGCGTAATTATGTACTCCTATCTTTTTATGTAACATAACTTGAATTTAGGTTTTTTAAGATTGTGGTTACAATTAATATTTTCTTAAGTTGAGTGACTATTTAGTATAATTAACATTTTTCTATAAAAAAATTGGATATATTATTATTATTATTATTATTAATTTTATTATTATTATTATTATTATCCAATGCGTAATTAATTAGTCAACATAAACGGTAATTGTACGTAGCCACTAGCTATTTCTAATGGTAGGCTCTTGTGAGAGCCGAGACCACCTCACCAACTAAACCGCTAGTATTAATATATAGTAGTTTGCAAGCATTATTCTAATTTGGTAAAAACATTTCCGTCTCGCTTAAATTTTGGGGCACTATATTAATAATGGGGAGCTAACGAAGGTACCAACTAGTTTAAAATTTAATACTTCGATTGAACTGCCAATATAAATGTCTATGTATGAATACCGTTTTATGGTTAGATATGATCTTTAGTTAAAGAATAATATTTTAAAAGAAAATTATGGTATGCCCAATAAGTATGTACTATGTACCGATAGAAAAACGATCTCTTAATTACTGTATTTATAAGAGCAATTGCTTATTTGACACGTTTTGGCTACATTAGTTAAGTTAAAGGGTGCTCCCGTTTTTCTACCCTTTTAAAACATGTATTGTAGAAATTACTCTAAATATATCTCTTAGGGCTCGTTTGGTAGCAATACCGAGAAAAGGGCGGATAAGAAAATATGTGATAAGTTGAGATAAAAAAAAGTATGATAAGTTGGGATAAAAAATATATTGTGTGTTTGGTACAAACATAGATAAGTTGGGATAAGAAATATAAAAAATTGATAATTAAAATTGAAAATAAAAAATTGATAATTAAAATAAAAAAATTGATAATTAAAATTGAAAATAAAAAATTGATAATTAAAATTGAAAATAAAAAACTTATCACAACTTATCCGGGGGTAGAGGCGGTATAGTATATGTCAGTGTAACAGTGAATTTAGTCCGGGCCCAAGCATTTTCGCGGGCCGATGTCATTATTTTTCTCGGATACCAAACACTGGAAAAGCCGAGATAAATTTTCTTATCTAAGCTTTTCCTAGGTTATATTGGCTACCAAACGGGCCCTTAATGTAAAAACTGCCCATCAAAAATTAAATAATGGGAAAGGCCCCACAATTTATTCACCACAGCTCACAGCTGGGCATTGAAACTCGGGAAAGGGAGTCAAATGTCGGACATTGTCGGACTAATGTGGTGTCGGACGAATTTTTGATTTTTTTTTTTTGTTTTTTTCCTTTTGTCTAATATTCCTCTCCCTCCTAAACCCTAATATAACCACCCCCCCCCCCCCCCCCCCCCCCGACTCCATACAAAAACCTACGATGAATAAAACCTGAACACTCCCTCCCAACTCCGTAACGCTGTGTGTGTCGAAGCACTATGGAATATTATTGATATTCTTCATCAATATATATCTACAATAATCTACCCAACCCTAAACACCCTCCCTCCCTCTCCCTCACCAAAGCAAAATCATCTCCTCATACTCTCCTTTCTCGACTCCAAGTATAAATTTTCAATTGCACCGGAGCGGAGTGATGTCGGCACAATATGTAATCGACTATGACCACAAGGACCACTTTGTCTTGCCGGAAAACGAATCGGGGATCTCCGTCGAAGTAATACCACGACGAATATCGGTATGTTTTCTGGCGAATGTAGTATTAATTTATAATATATGAATCTAAATTTTATTATTTGTTAGGATTTAATTGAATTTAATTCGCTTAGTGATTTTTTTTATTTAATTAAATGATTTTTATTTTGTTTAAATTGTATTAATTGTTATGATTTAATTCGAAATTATTAGCAATTTGTAGTTTTTGTCTTGTTAAAATTCATATATAGGTAGAGAAAAAAAAGAGAAAATATGTAGTATTAATTCGTTTATTGAATTTTTATTTAAATTAGTTGATTATTATTTGATTTTAATTAATTGTTTTATGTGATTAAATTCAAAATTAGTACAAATATGTAGTGTTTGTCATGTGAAAAATCATATTTAGGTTGACAAAAAAAGAGGAATTTTCGGGCATATCCGGCCGGTCGATCGGCGCTGAAAAAGTGTCGTCTGGCCGTGTATTCCGGTGGCCGGAAAAATAACTTTTCCGGCGACCAGATGGACCGGCCAGCTATGCCCGAAAATTCCACCTTTTTTTCTTAGTATGGATAGTAAATTACATGTATTTTATAAGTTACATAATTCGTTTATTAGTTTTTTTAATATTAGTTGATTATTATTTTATTTAAATTAATTGTTTTATGTGATTAAATTCTAAATTAGTTCAAATATGTAGTGTTTGGCATGTGAAAATTCATATTTAGGTTCACAAAGAAAGTAGAATTTTTAGGCATAGTCGGCCGGTCGATCCGGCACCGGAAAAGTGTCGTCCGGCCGTGTATTCCAGTCGCCGGAAAAATCACTTTTTCGGCCACCAGATGGACCAGCCGGCTATGCCCGAAAATTCCAATTTTTTTTCTTAGTAAGGATAGTTAGTCACATGTATTTTTTAATTTTATTAATTCGTTTATTAATTTTTATTTGAAATTAAATGATTATTATTTTATTTAAATTAATTAATTTAACTGATTTAATTAGAAATTATTACCAATTTTTAGTTTTTGTACTTGAAAATCTTATATTTGGTTTTAGAAAAAAAAAGTGAAAAATTCGGATATAGGCGGCCGGTCAATCAGGCGCCGAAAAGTGGCCGTCCGGCCGTGTATTCCGGTCACCGGAAAAATCACTTTTCCGGCCACCGGATGGACCGGCCGGCCACACCCGATTTTTTTTTTTTTTTCTCATTATATATAAATAGTGATATATAATTTATAAGATTACTAATTCATTTATTAATTATTTTTGGAAATTAATTGATTATTATTTTGTTTAAATTAATTAATTCTGTAAATAATCATTTGGTTAATTTTAATTTATCTTGTTTTACAGGATTCTCTGGCGCCATGGTACCGTCGAAGCAATTTGATCAACTGGAGATTTCATGTCGGCAACTATTATAGGGTTAAAATCTTGGAAGATATAAAGTTCGCACTGACCCAGGCATATGAAGGTGGTGAATTGGTCGATTAGTTTCAGTTGGGACCTTTCGGACATTTGCTCGATTGGGAGCCGGGGCAAAATATTAAACCCTTGCTCCACTCCGTGTTATCTCGAGCTGTCATTACGGAGGTGGGAATTTGGTTCCACATTAGGGGCCAGTACGTAGAGTACACCGTTCAGGACCACGCTCTGATCACATGGTTGAGATTTGGCCCTACAGATTTTGATCCCATGATTCAAAGGGAGCCAAGGGCATCGCGTTTTGTCAAGACGTCTGTGGCGGCCATGGTCAGAAGGCGGTATTATTACACTCCCATTTGTTGACACTCAAGTCTGAGAATGATCCAGACGGGCAACTTCGTTTGAAGCTGGCGAACTTGTTGATGGCCAATTGTTTTATCCTCGGTCATGACGGGCAGGCTCCACCCCACCAGTGGTTGTGGGAGTTGATCGACGACACTGATGAGTTCAATTCTTTTCTTTGGGGTGCGTACTCCTACAAGACCTTGCAGTACTACTTGAGGACATTTCAGGCGAGGTCTAGGAAGTATCACATTTATGGACCGGCATGGGCACTGATGATCTAGGCTTACGAGGTGATGCCAGGGTTCGGTGAGCAATTTGCAGAGAGGGCTTTCAGCGGCGTGTCCGATGCATAGCTGTACGCACCGTTCGATGATCCAGAGGGAGGTATTACCAGGATCGAGCCGGAAGATCAGGAGATTGAAGAAAGTTACTACCAATCGGTACATCAACCGGAGGCCTTACTGGTGAAGTTTCACATGCCGAAGACTTCGTACATTGTCGACAAACGCCCCCATGTACATCGAGCTGATCCCGGGTCCCAGCATGCCGTTGGAGATTTCTACGAGGGACCTCAACTTAGACGGAGTTCCCGGTCTACAAAATTCGCCGGAAATCTAGCTGAGGAAGGTACATCTTCATCCCGGCACCAACGTGGTTCTCAAAGCATGAGTGGTGGGCAGGAGCATTCTCTTCCCGGGATGTCTATGGAGGACTTGGTCAGTATTGTAGAGGACGTCACTCGTCGTGAAAATAAGCGCATTATGCAGACAATGAGGCAAGAGTACGAGGCAAGGGAAAAAAACCTCATGACAAAGGTAAAGAAGTGGCTCGGTAAGGGAATCACGAAGGGCATTGACATCGTAAGCTGCGGGACTTCCTCTATGTCTATTCCAGTTCACTCGCCCCGACGTTCGAGCCCGCCTCTCAATGTTTTCTCAGCACGGGCATCGGATTATGCAGCCACTGCTGTTTTGACGAGCCTTGAAGCGATCGAGTCCCTTGAGCCTGTAGGTGCTCGAGCAGACACCTCTCTCCCTCTCTACACGGGTGCCTTCACTGACCCCTACATTGGCCAGGACCCGAGCACTGTACACCCTTCGGCATTCACTTCCATTTTAGAGCAAGTATGATATATCAGAGTGTTGTCTTTCTTTCACATTTAGTTTCATTGAATTTTGTATTTCGTGCATGCTTATTCGAATATTCATTTATCGTACATGACACTGAATTCTTGCCAATGACTATTAGCGGGCCCTTTTCGACCTACATTCCGCCGTTCGGTCAGAGTTATGTACCGATTCCCGAAAATACACATGAACCGCTGAGGAACTCTATGGCGGAGTTCTCGTCCAGCACGCCTATTTTCTCGACTCTAATCCCGACATCCTCGACTGCCACTCACCCGAACATTACAATTCTTGAACAGCCGAGACGTGCTTCGTCGGTCGAGCTTGGGTAGGTATTTTTCAAAATTGATGTCAGTATCTGATTTAATTGCAATCTATATCTATTGTTAAATTATACTCTTACATCGTATACTTTGGATTACTGATCCGCCCTCACTTTAGGTGTGAGGGATATGCAATAATAATCGATTGAGTAATCGAGTCGAACCACAAGGAATGCTATGGCGTGAGAATTTCAACTAGTAATCTAGCTATTTAACTATTATCCAAGCTACCGAATATCATGTTTTTGTATTATTTTTTTTAAATAATAACACCAAAAAATAATTATCAACTTCAAACTTAACTAAACAAGCAACAAATAAGCAAAGGATATGAAATCAATAGGAAATAAACGTGATTCTAATTATACTTCGATTATGTTCAAGTGATGGGTGATTAGAACTCTAACTAGAATTAACCAATTTAATCCAATTTCATGTGGGAAACCTCCTAACTATGGTTCACTCAATTCTCATTGCAATGAAGACAAGTAGATTAATGAAAGGCCTAATTCCGACTAAGACATCAAGCAATTCATTAACTCCCAATAGCTCATGGAGTTCCTTAACCCTACTATACTCTAGCATGCAAATCTCTTGATCCTAGCATCTAATCTAAGCCTCCTAAGCATTAGATCAAACACTTGGTATGCAACTATGGTGATCAATCACAATTACATAATAAAACATAGCCCCAAGAGAAATGAACATAAAATTAGAAGGTAAACTCACAATTAAAGCCTAAACCCAATCACTTAATCCTAATCTACATATAATTGAAATCACAAAGAGAACTAGCTAGACATATTTAAGGAAAATAAACCATAAAAAGTAATTGAAATCATGCTTAAAAGAAAGAGAATTCAATAAGGAAGAAGAAGATGGTCTTGAATTTCAAATCCACAAAGTATAGCTTCAACAATCTTCAAAATACTAAAGAGGAAAAAGGGAAAAATATTCTAGGGTTCTTGAGGAGTTAAAATAAGTAAAAATTATCCAAATGGGGTGAATTATAGGATTACATACATTAAAAATCAAGTTTGAGTCGAATCGGAGCGAAACGGGACGAACCGGGGCGAGTTTGGACGAGCCGAACTCGCCCCTTAAGTGAAGAAGGGCGGCTGACCGGCGACCGGCTGGACCGCCGGCTGGGTCGCCGGCCAGGCCGCCGAAATCTCTGTGGCTGATGGCGGTCCAGAGGAGGGGGGCCGGCGGCCGGCTGGGTCGCTGGCTGGGTCGCCGGTCGTCCTCTTCCTTGACCGGTCAACTCTTCGTCTCTTGCGCGTTCTCTCTCGTCCGAACTCCGATTTACGAACCGCTTTTTGCTACGGCTTCCTAACGAGCTCCTCTTCGACATGGAATGATCAAATTGGCCAAATGAGTTCTCCATCAACCTGCAAAAAGACACAAAGAGACTCGAGAGAACGGGGAAAACATAAACAACTTGAACTATTGAAACCCTAACTCTATGAATTCAAATTCCATATTTTCAACCCTAGGTTTCATCCTAATTGAGCTCGATTCCTCCTCGTTTCTAGCCCTCGATCCTTAGCCACATGAATGCACTTTCCAATTCTTACAAAAATGGATCGAAAACCGAAAGAAAACGAGAAAGGTAAAAAGTATGCTACAAGTTAAGAAACCCTAGCATTTTTAACATTTAAACACATAAATCGAGACTCAAACACATGCAAAACACACTCAACATGCACATAAAATACGTGTTAATCAATTACCGTATTAGTATATTAAATTTTTTCTCACATCTCATGTAGTCTACTAGATCGAGGACTAGTGGATCAGAGAGGAAGAAAGCCCCTCCTAAAAAGTCAAAGCAACGGAGTGGTGTTTCCGGCGCTTCAGGGAGTAGAAGTACATATTTGCCGCCCACAATGCCGGCTATGCCCCATATGGACGTGGTGAAGGATTGGAAGACATTTCTTGCTGACGAGACAGAAGGAAAAACTGTCAACATCTTAGATGCATTGGAAGATTTGACCAAGGCGGATTTCGCTCAGATTATAGCTAAGAATGGGTAGTGAGATATCTTGGTACACAAAATAAGGCCTTCATTGAACCATTCAATTTAATTTAATAGTCGCACTTGTGGTTCTAACACATATGTGTTCACTGCGCAGACTTTCGACCTTGCCCTAATGTCCTTGCGCCAAAAAATTAAAAGTGGGACTGATGTTTATCCTCATTGGCGGGATGGAGGACTGGTCATATGCCCTACATTTGTCATCGTAATATTGTTAATTTTATATTTTATTTGATATATTTAACTGCCTCTCTACTTTCGCTGATTATTTATACTAAAATGTATACATTGTTCATGATTGTAGTTCGATCTTAAATCGGATTGGAAGGCCTTGCTTGAAGAGGCACAAGAGGTCTTTGGTACTTCGGTTCAAGAAATGAATAGCCCCCATTATGGTATAAATGTTACGAATTACATGCGAACTCACTGGAAACCCAACCCTGACTTGGATTAGTATTGGGTACGTACAAAGGAGTTGATTCTCCTAACTGGTGGTCTGCAAAATCGGTAAGACTTAGAAGTCAATGATATTTCATTTTGAGTTCATTTATTTATCCTGTGGTTATTAAATACTTAAAATATGTCAACTTATATTAACTATGGTATTTCTATTACTATGTAGATTGTCATTCCATGGGTTATTGAACGTGGCAACCAATATGTTGTTTGTTTTGTCCTTCCGGAGAAGAGAAAAGTCATTGTTATGGATCCGTTGTATTGAGATATCAACGGAGAAGAGCAGGGATATGTTTAGCACGAATTGGAGCTATTGAGATTCCTTTTGCCACTTTGGTTAACTGGTGGACTTTATTGGGCCTCGAATGTTCATGGTTGGCGGGATGAGGCACACTCCTTTGAGTTTGAATATGCTCCGAGCTATCAAGTCATTACAAGTCGTCGGAAAAATAGCAACGGTCCAATCGCCATAATGAATATCGAGCGTTGGATTAGTGGATGCCCCGATGTAACTAATGTGGATGATATGTTAGACCTGTATAGAAAGATTGTTGCGTGCAGGATTTTTAGCTACCGCAAGTAGTTGTAATCTGAATTATTTGGTACAATATATTGGGTTCTTTTTTAAATTACAGTTTACTTCTATTGGGTTCTCTTGTGAATGTGAATATTAATTAATTTTGGACAATATATACTAATTGAAGCATTTTATTAATATCTTGGCAATTTATTTAATTTATTGTATCAATTAATGGTCGTCGCGTGTACACGTCATATATAATATAATATAATGAATTGGTAATTTAATTTAATTTAATTTAATTAAAAAATAAACCTACAAACTATATTAGCCATGCATCATTTAAAATCAGGGAAAATTCAATGGTAATCACTAAACATCGTACAAAAAAAGGCATTTAAACTAAATTATTGAAATAGGCTAATCAGATATATTGGGGCAGTTAGGGCCGGTATGACCAGGAGCGTCGCAGTGCAGACATCTACGAGGTCTACAACCTCAACGGCCTCCTCGTTCAAGTCTGCCTCTGATTCTTCTTTCCTTCAGCCGACCTGGTAGATGTCTCGGGATTGGTGGTTGGACGTCAACGTCCTTGATGGACCGCGGCACTGTCCACAGATGTTTTTTCAGTACACTTCGAATTGGGATGCTGAAACAAGCCTCGTACGAAGCTCGTCTATAGAATATCGAGACGTAATCCACCACGTTCTCTCTATTCTTCCTGCAATTAATAAAAAAATAGGGTTAAAATATGCATTCTATATTGAAATATGTTGCATTCAAATAATGAAAAGTGAATTTCATTACTTGATTGCTGCCATCGCGTGAGCACAAGGGAGACAATCAAACTCCCACCGCCTGCATTCACACACGTGTTGCTGCAGGTCAACCCTCACTTCCCGGTTAGACGTCTTCACTTTATAGCGAAGAGCATTGCTAATCCTTGTGGCCTTGTAGGTGTTTGTGTATTCTAATTGCACTGCCATTTTACTCCGAGCCTCTTCTGTGATCGGGTGAGTATCATTCCTGCACTTTTCACGTCGCTCATTGAACCATTCTTCAATGATGAGCCTTACAGTATCTAGACAAGCGGCAATCGGCAGACGTCGGGCCCATAGTAGGCTATTGTTAAAAGATTCTGCTGCGTTGGACGTCATGTTGCTGAATCGTGGCACTTCGATCGGGACCACCTTGTTACTCCAACATCTATCAATTTGTTGTAAGCCAGCCTGCTAGTGCGCCGGATCCCCTCAAGGTAGGTCTGGAACTCATGGTCGTTGTACGTGTATGCGGCATGTTGGAGCTGGTTGCCTACATTTTTTCCGTAGATGGCGAGATTTTTGGCAAGATGGAAGTAACATTACCCGTGCTTAGATGCGGGGAAGATCTCTTGGATAGCATGTATGATAGACGCGTGATGATCGGAGATGAACAACGTACCCGGACATGGACCATATGTCTCTCGGAGGCATTCCATGAACCAAATCCACGATTCATTATCCTCAGTCGGCCCTATTCCGTACGCCAATGGGAATAGTTATTCATTCGCATCCTTCGCCACAGCTACAAACATTAACCCGTGAGCCTTCCCCTTGAGATGCGTGCCATCAACAACAATGACTGGCCGGATATATCCATTTCGCCAAGCAAAATGCGTAGTGCATAGAGCAACAAAGACTTGTTTGAACCAGCCATCCTGGCTAATCTCGTGCTGGGTGATCGTCTCCGGATTAGTGAGCCTCAGCATGTTAAGGTAACTGAGCATATCGTTAAAGGAATCCTTGTGTTAGCCGTATACCATCTCGATCGTGGCATTCCATCCCTTCAAGCACACATCGTAGTTGGCATCGATGCCGAACTCGGATTTCAGCTCATTCTGAATAATACGGGGCTTTATTATTTCAGCATCACGGAGCAATCTTTTCGCGAAAATTGAACCGATCACCAATGCGTGGATCTTCCTCACATGAGTGGTATCTGTTAGACCTAGCTCATCGCATGTGTGCTCCTCGTCAAATATGTTAACAGTCCAAGGCCCGCCTTTGCAAGTGAGATAAAGTCTGAAGGGGCAATCTCCAGATAATTTGCACGTCATGACCATTCTTGTCTTATCTGATTTAGCGACCCGGTATTCTTTCCTCCTGTTCAAATGCCATAAACCCACTGCAATCCAGATTTCATCCTTGGAGAAGAAAACTGAGGTCCTCGAGAGCTCATCAACATTCAAGAGATCATCGTGATACACTAGTGAATCACGGGGCCGGGCAGGGACTATCGGGACAAGCCAATTATTCATGTGCTCCGTGTCCAAATCGTACTCCTGTTCACCCTCACCAGGATTTGGGAACATCATCCCAAGGAGTTTTTGCATACCCCCTTTCTCCTGTATACAAGCGGTCCATTCTGCGAATAAGGCCATGTTAAGCCGCCTACCATCATGGTATAGATTGGTCTCGCCCTCGCTCTCCGAGGTCTCCGAGTTCTCTTCAGGTTTCGGGACATAATCTTCGTCATGTATTCGCTCTTCGTCGTGCTCGACCGATTGATTGAGGTCTGGAATGTTACCTATTTCCGGGACGTTGTTGCTTTGGCCGAGATATTCGTCCCCTACCCAGTTGCTAGAAGTAACAGCCCTCCCGACTTCATCCAAGTATGCCCGCCAATCGTAGGTGCCCTGGCTAAAAAAATCATTTGACCCCCCGTACGCTTACGATTGATCGAAGGTAGGGACATATGGAGATGATGTCTCGACGTATGAAGATAATGCTCCATCATGTGAAGAGGATGCTCCGTCTTTATTCTTCACGAATAACGTTGGTATAAAACCATTGCATAATTCTCGTAATTTATCGTCACTTGTCAAACGTGAAATCGCATTACGTTCGCGGTTACTCTTCCTTATATAAAAAATATCGAAATCGGAGCCTGCCGGGTTGCAATAATAAGATATGAGGTATCTCAAGTTGTAAATTGTTATCCCATAAGATACTGATAATGAGATATTAACCTCATCCCAGGCACCTCTGTATTTAACATTGACGTAGATCTCAGCCATTTGTAGTCAAATAATTATAACTTAATTAATAAAAATTACAAATAAATATATATTCAATAAATAAATTAAACACATAAATATATACTAATTTCGTTAGGAGACAAAAATTCAATTCAAACATCACAAATATATACTAATTTCGGACTAAAACACATAAAAGAATTAATTTAAACAAAATAATAATCAAATTTAAAAAAAAATCATTAAACGAATTAGTAAACTTATAAATTACATCTGATTATTTATATATATTGAGAAAAAGAAGGGAAAAATTCGGATGTGGCCGGCCGTTCCAGCTGGTGGCCGGAAAAGTGATTTTTCCGGGGACCAGAATACACGGCCGGACGACCATTTTCCGCCGACAAATTGACCGGCGGGCTATACCCGAATTTTTTTCTTTTTTTTTCTAAACCTAAATATGAATTTTTACATTACAAACACTACATATTTGTATTAATTTCTAATTTAATCACATAAAAAAATAATTTAAACAAAATAATAATCAATTAATTAAAAAAAAAACGAATTACTAAACATACCAAATACATGTGATTAATTATCCATACTAAGAATAAAATGTGACATGTTTGGGCATATCCGGCCAGTCCGTCATCTGGCCGGAAAAGTGACTTTTCCAGCCACCGGAATAAACGGACGGACGAAATTTTTCTGGCGGCAGATTGATCGGCCCGGCTATGCCCAAAATTTTCTCTTTGTTTGATCAACCTAAATATGAATTTTAACATA
Organism: Mentha longifolia; assembly: GCA_001642375.2. Lineage (NCBI taxonomy): Eukaryota > Viridiplantae > Streptophyta > Magnoliopsida > Lamiales > Lamiaceae > Mentha > Mentha longifolia. Next base: position 18,537,593 of record CM038120.1, on the reverse strand, counting down.
ACAAATACTACATATTTGTACTAATTTCGAATTTAATCACATAAAATAATTAATTTAAATAAAGTAATAATCAATTAATTCAATCAAAAAATCAATAAACAAATTGCTTAACTTATAAAATACATGTTATTTTTTGTCCTTACTAAGGAAAAAAAGAGAAATGTTTGGGCATAGCCGACCGGTCCATCCGGTGGCCGGAAAAGTAATTTTTTCGGTGACCGGAATACTTGGCCGGACTGCCTTTTTCCGGCACCGGATTGACCAGCCGGCTATGCCTAAATATATATTTTTTATTTTTCTCAACCTAAATATAAAATTTTTCTTTAAAAAAATACAAATTTTCTAATAATTTTGAATTAAATACGATATGTTAAAAAAAATTCAATTAATCTCTAAAATAAATACATAAACTACTTACTAAGCATAAAAATTCGATATTAAGCACTTACCTATATTATTGGATAATCCGGAAACACAATGAAGCAATATGTCTCGATATCCTCCTCAGTTAATCGTCCGTCTTCCTTTTCCGCAGCTCAAAACTTCTTCACATAACAATTTTTATGCGGAGTTGGTTTTTTCTTTTTGGAATTCACTTGAAATTTCAGTGTGGTATATATTGAGTTTCGTGTGGTGTGGTTGGCATAGGATACCAAAAATTATTACTGTTTCGTCTGTGATATAACAGACGAAAATTGAATTATTTGCACTGCTACGCATGCATGTATAAAGCAGCAAATTTAATACTGCTACACAATTATTTGCATTGCTACACATGCATGCATGTAGTATGATCAACTCTCCTCCATTAATTGCTATTCAGAATAAACATTATAAATAAATAAATAAAATATGAATTTGTCACTTCAGATATTGTATCATTCCAAAATAATTGAAAATGGGTCCCCTGAATAGTTTTTAAATATAAATAGTGGGACCTCCAACAAAATAAAATAATAAAAATGGTTACATTTTATCAATTAAAAGGGTAATTTTTGCATTTGGGTTTTTAAAAGGATATTTTCCCATATTGTGAGTTAGTTAAACATGAGGCCCTATACTAAGTAAAAGTCTTCTATTAAAATACTATTTTCTCACTCATATTTAACTCTCCATACCCCCATTTAAGTAATATGGATTTGCATAGTAAAATCATATTGCCCCTTTTAGCCCCAACAAAATATAGAGGAATTGATAATTAAAGAAAATAAAGATATATTTGTAATTTAATAAAAAATACAAGGTTGTTTTAGGAATTATACAAGTTAGTATAGAACTTAATGTATGCTACCAAACACTTGTTATAATTGTACATAGATTTTAGTAATGTTACCAAACACATACATATATTAGCTATATAAGTTTATTCTCTACTATTTACCTTGATACTATTAATATATACATTACTAGATTAATATACCAAACATGCACTAAATGTTGAGGAGAGACCTCAAAGCCTCGAGCAATGCGAGCAATCCCAATAAGAGTTGTCATAGTCATAGTTGGACTTAAATAACAATAATTATGGATTATTTGGTGGTGATTTTGACGATAGTTTGATTTTTAATTACCAATTTCAATTTTGATATCAAATTGAAAATGATCTAAATTGAAGCTGACGTAGACGTTAAAATTACCTGTTTGAACAAATTGTCTGACCAACAAAATGACATTATTACTTTATAAAGTAAACGATGTCTTTTTTGACCCCTAAGGCCCTATCCTTTGCAAAACTGAAACCAAATTGTTCATCTTCTGGTATATATATATGAATCTATTTTGATTCAATTTATTGATGCACACAATACATGAACAATTTGTTTCTACCAGTATAATATATTGATGCATTATGTACAATATATATATATATATATATATATATATATATATATATATATATTATAATTAATTTTATATGAAATCGAGAATACAATTTCTAAATTAATAAATATTTAATTATATATATGTTAATAAAATCCTACAATCAAAGAGTATTAATTTAAGAGGAATATTCCAATGTTCACCGTGAACATACTTAATATGCTCATAGCCGACGTGACATTATAATTAAAATACACATTAAAAATTAAATCCTACCAAAAGAAACTAGAGTCTACATGAAAATTTGTCATCGTGACAATGATACATCATTGACAAAAACTTGTGTCAGCCGGAGGCACCGTGCGGCCGGGCCCAAAGTGTCAATCTTTATACATAAAAGTGTCAATCTATATGAATAAAAGTGTCAATCTTTAACATAATTATTTTACGAATAAAATGACAATTTTTAAAAGTGTCAATCTTTATACAGAAAAGTGTCAATCTATATGAATAAAAGTGTCATTGTTTTAGCCCGGCCGCACGGTGCCTCCGGCTGACCCAAGTGTGTCCCAGTGAGCACATTCAGTGTGCCAACAGTAGACGGTTGAATAGGGTTGACTATCGGTCCGGTTTCCGGTTAACCAGAACCGGAAATCCGGGTACCCGGTACCGGTTATTCACATTTTTCAGGAACCGGTACCGGAACCGGATAAGCTAACTGATTTCCGGTTCCGGTACCGGTTCGGTACCGGTTATACCGGATTACCGGTTAAGGTACCGGATTTTTTTAAAAAAACTAAAATGTGTTTTTTTATTTTTATTTTTTAAACCCTAAAACAAATTAAACAATAATTAAACATAGAAAAATAATAATATATAATTTATTTATAAAAATAATAATATATAATTAAGGATTTAGGGTATCTTAAATTTTTAGTAATTGTTAATATTAATATAATATATAATTTATTTATAAAAATATATAAAAATTAAATATTAGCCGGTACCCGGTTCAATACCGGTTACCCGGGTACCGGAATTTTGCTTGAAGCTGGAACCGGTTACCGGACCTGAATCAGGTTATCCGGTACCGGTTCCGGTCCGGTATCGAGATTCCCGAAATACCGGATTCCCGTTTGACAGCCCTACGGTTGAACGCTTCCAATTAATTTAATAGGGGATTTGTTATACTCCATCCGTCCATGAAATAAGTAAATACTTTTCCTTTTTTTAGCCAACTAAATATGTAAGCAATTCATATTTGGATATGAACTTCATATCCATAAATCTTTTTACATTCTAAAAAATTGACGAAAAATCCATTTAAATATATATTTCATTTTTATATATACTCACATAAATTCATAAAATGGTACAAAAAAACTACTTTAACATTCACTTACTAGACTTAAATTCTAAATTAGCTAAATTACTTGTCAACAACTCATATTCGATTCAATAAAAGTTGGTTCCAATTTGTTGGAGACAATTAATTAAATACGCCTACTTTGAAATTTAGTTCTTCAACTCATGATTCATGAATAAGCTCTTTAAGTGTATGATTTTTATTTTTATTTTTTGAGGTTAGCGAATAAAGCATGGACCAATAAGATCTTGACACATATCTAGCCCATTCGAAATAGTCACGAGTTTACTAAATGAGTTTAATAAATTGGATACAACCTTTTCAAATTCAATTCTGGACGAGTATGATTATTTTTATTTTTTTTCCTTTTTCCCGTTTCTTAGCAATAGACGAGAATGAAGTAGGTAAGGGATCTCTCCACACCCCAAACCGTGCCACTATATTATTAAGGCGAATTGGAGTTTCGGCCTTGGAGTTGCGCACTTATTTAATCGAATCGTTACACTTTATTATGTGTTGAATTGAACCCCTAGCTTACGTTTTGTGTTAGTCTTTTAGCACATACTACTTCAATTACAAAAAACGTGATATAATCTATGTAGCATGGATTTACTAAGCTCGTTATTTGTTAATTGTTATGCAATTAGCTCAAATTCATTAATTCTAATCAATTTTCTAATCCTTACTACTAATTAACCATATCCATGAATTAGAATTACATAAAGTTAATTACATAACAAATAACGAGTTTATAAAAATTCGTGCCACAACTGCACTCTTGTAGATGGAGGGATCTACATAAAAATATCCATGTGTGAATTAGATGTGCTAAAAACTATTAGAACTTTTTCTCAATGATTCAAAGTAACAAAAGAAAAGGTTAATTTGTTTAGTTTGCGACCTTTAATGTTACAATTGGTAAGAAAAAGAAAAGATTAATTTTTTTATAACATTTTTTTTTTTCGGTCAAGAAAGAAAGACTTTATAACAGTGTTAGTTAATAGGAAATTTCAAATTCGAAGCAACACACGGCTAAAAAAAAGAGTTTTTAAGAAAATTGAATTATTTAAGTGTCAAATAATAAATTTTTCTATTGTAGATCTTATAATTAATACACAATTTCTTAGTTTTTGGTATTCGTTTCCACATGTTAATTGAAAATTATTGAGGATGTAATTGCTAGTAAATCTCATCGGCGATCTCGTTTCGATCGATTAATCTTTTTAGTTTCTATTTTATTTTAAGAACAATTACTTTTACAGATTAAAACGAGTAGTTCTTTAATTTGATTTATTTGACTGGTTATGAATGGAAGTAATGATGAATCCAACAAACAAAAGGCTGTTCATCAGTATTGGATTCAGATCTTGATTGAAGTCACTCATGCTTTCTTGATTGACGCAGCTGCTCAATTTACTTTGAATCTTTCGCATGGTTTTCATACTATATAATGGAGGAGTGTGGTTTATTAAAAGGAGAAAAAAACAAAACAAAAAAAAAAAAAAACGAAAAAAGAACAAAACAAAACAAAAAAAAAAAAACAAAAAACCTATATCACAACGTAACATTATCAATTATGACAACATAGTCAACACCAAAAATTGATGGGGATTCATAAAAATTTAGGGAGACACTTGTATCAGCCTGAACTCACATTGAAGCTCATTGAATTTATTTAGGAGGTTTTTTTTTGGGTTTTGAGCCAAGTGAATTAATTGGGTTTGGTAATTTATTTTGCTTTTTCAAGGCTGGGCCGCACTGTGCGACTGGGCTGATACAAGTCTTTGTCAAAATCTAAGGTCAATATAATTGTCATTAAACACTAGAAAAAAATGGCAAAAAAATTGGTCTGGGTCCTAGGCGGGTGCACCCCTATATGCCCAGAACCGGGCTTGCATATATCAGAAAACGCCTCACTTTCGCTGAGACGGGGGAGTATTTCATATATCCTGAATAAGTGTCATATTTCGAATAAAGTCTAGTTACAAATAAGTATTCCATTCTAGAGTTAGAGTTAGAGAAATGATATGCTACTCACCTTCCGGTGGGCACCTCGTCGTTTTATCATGTTTGCATTGCTTTTATTTTTATTTTTATTTTTATTCTATATTCTAGTATCTTAGAAATTAATTTAGAAATCATAAAATCTAAAAAATACATAAAAATCAAAGTTCGATTTATTATATTACTCATTTTTGAAGTTAAAAATAAAAAATAACAAATTGAACATTGATTTTTTAGATTTTATGATTTCTAAATTAATTTCTAAGATACTAAAATATATAATAAAAATAAAAATAAAAAAAGCAATGCAAACGTAATAAAACGACGAGGTGCCCACAAAGATGTCAACCGGGAGATGAGTAACATATCATTTCTCTCTAGAGTTATATGCATAAATGGTGTAAAACTGCTGAATTGACCCGTGTTTATTTGTCAAAGGGTGATTAGGACATCAAATTTTGGAGAGTAGTAAAAAAAAAATTGGTAAAAAAGTATTTATACTACAATTTTTGCTATGTATAATAATAATAATAGATTTATGAAAGAAATATGCATAGATCCAAAGCTTAGTCGGCGACTTCCTGGTCCTGGTGGAGACAAAAGGGGCGTTCAAGTTTACAGCTGTGTATTTGCTTCGCGCCAAACACCCACCACTACCGACATTCGCCTCAACACCATGTTTGGATGCTAAGCCCAAATTTATTACTACTAATTTTAATTTAAATGATGAGAACCTCCACCCTCCACTCCACTACTAACTTCTTTTATAATATGAAAATTTGTATTGGTGGATTGGGAAATTGTCTCTAGCTATCCAGTTTATTGTCAGTAATTTATATTATGATTTTGAGGAATATCATTATCTCTACCAATATAAAATAAATTTTGGACATGTCAAATTTAGACATGCATGAATGATATAAGACCATCTCCAGCGCGTCGGAGGAGGGGGGCTCGATCCCGCCTGCGAGCCCCTGCGACGGCGAGCCGGGCTTGCATCTGCGTCATTGTTGACGTCAGTATTTTTTTCTTTTCTTTTTATTTTCGCAAATTTTCCGAATTAAAAAAATAATAATAATAAAATTCAGAATTTGAAATTATGGGGCTAACGACCATATTCCTATAAATTCATATCTTTACCCACACAATTTCTACACCATTTCATACAACTCACACTCAAATCTACCTAAAATCATTCATCTATTTCTATAATTTTAGCAATTTTTTTTTTAACTTTCAATATGTCAAGCTCTTTCGATCCCTCATCCGATTGATCCTCCTCCTCCGGAGAACTCGAAGTGATGTACCAACACGTACATAGCAACGCCGAACTTTGGCGGAAACATAAAGAAGCAAAGAAGAAGAAGGAAAAGGCCAAGGAGCCGACAAAACGCTGAAGATATCCGTCTAGGCGAATGATCAATCGAGATCGAGTCACAAGAGCAAAGCAATTGTTCAACGACTATTTCGCTGAGAGGCCCACTTACCCCAATTCTTTATTCCGACTACGTTTCCGGATGTCAAAGCATTTGTTTATGCGTATTGTGCAGGTGTTGGAGAGTCGCGATGAGTATTTCCAACAACGAGATGATGCTATCGGCAAACTGGGTTTCTCAACCCTCCAGAAGTGCACCACCGCTCTGCGTCAACTCGCCTACGGAGGCGTTGGCAACCAATACGACGAGTACTTGCGAATGTCAGAGACCACCGCTATAGAATCGTTGAAGCGCTTTGCGAAGGCAATTCGAAGCATCTTCGATGGTCATTATTTGAGGAATCCAGACGGAAATGATTGTGCACGAATTTTGGAAATGCACGACACGACACGGTTTTCCAGGGATGCTTGGTTCGATCGACTGCATGCACTGAGCTTGGAAGAACTGTCTGGTGGGGTGGAGGGCCCAGTACACACGTGGGGATAAGGGCCACCCTATGATGATCCTTGAGGCTGTTGCATCTCCCGATCTGTGGATATGGCACGCCTTCTTTGGGGTTGCCGGAGCGCTCAACGATATCAATGTTCTCAATCAATCGCCGGTGTTCAACGACGTCGTCAAAGGAATAGCATCTCCGGTTCATTTCCTCGCCAATGGAAAGCAATATAACATGAGCTACTACCTGGCAGATGAGATATATCCAAAGTGGCCTGTTTTCGTGGCAGCCCCTCCGCACACCACTGATGAAAAATAGAGCGTTTCAAAGCTATGCAGGAGTCGGCGCGCAAAGATGTTAAACGCTCTTTTGGCATTTTACAAATTCGTTGGGGCATGGTCAGCGGTCCATCACGACTTTGGTATCGTGACAAATTGGACCCCTCCTGAAGAGGAGGCGTCTACTTTTGCAAATGCGCGAGTGAATCGAGGAGCCCCTGGTTCGTTTCAAGCGTACTTGGAGCACAACGCGTTGTTACGCGATAGGATCAAACATGACAATCTTTACAACGATTTGGTCGAAGAGATGTGGGCGCGTAGGGGCAACAATTAGCGCTTTTAATTATTATTGTGTATTTAAAATTATTTGAAATTAAATTGTACTTTGTTTGTTTGAATTATGTTTGTTTCAATTAAATAAAAAAAATTCCAAAAATTGTGCTATTTTTTTAATTCAAAATAGAATTAAATAAATAAATAAAATCAAAATAAAAATTGAATTAAAAAACAAATCAAAAATTGAATAAAAAAATGAATTTAAAATATAAATTGAATGGGAGAGAACCCAGGGAGAGAGCCCTTGGACTGAAGACAATTTTGGGAAGGGGCTCTTTCCGCCAGAAAGTGGGGAGCGTCTGGAGATGCTAATAAGTGAGTAATATTCTGATACCCACTGTAGACATATTTAATGTGTTAACGGATGACGTGATAATGTTATAAATAAAGAATTTAATAAAAATCATACAAAAAAATTAAATTTTACTAAAAAAATCTAAATCTTACTTAAAGAATCTAAACTCTAATTGAAAAAAAATGTTAACGGGAGTGGCCCAAGATGGAGTATTCTCGCTATGCAATTTAAACACCCAACTTTCATAAGGGGAAAAAAAAACTGTGATGCCCAAATATTAAAAATCATTGATTTAAATTGAACTCTCGGATTTCAAATAATGTCATTTCGCTGTACCGCAACCGCAATATTATGATATACTACTTCCATCTCACTTTATTAGTTTCATTTGCCATTTGGGTACATCCCACTTATTAGTTTTATTTTTTAAAATGATAAAAAACTTGTGACAACAATTAACTCTCTCTCCTTAGAATTGATTATATCCATATATCATTTCTTTTATTGGTTTATGTGTCCAAATGAAATGAGACTAATTAAAAGGGATGAAGGTAGTAGTAATGACACTTTCTCGAAAACTTTAATACTATCATAATTACGAAATTTTTGGTAAAATTGATACTTTTACTGTGCCGCAATCTTATATGATATGATATGATATGATGATTTGATATATTTTCAAAAATTTCGGTGTACTGTGAATACGATAATTTTGGTAATTTCTTGGTACGTAAGTGTGATATACCGAATATTCATTATTTTACCCCATTCCTAATTCTTCATATTTGATGGATTTAATTGTATTCTGACTTGAGAGTTCGGACACTCTATAAAATTGAATTTTGGATAAGTCACGTTTAGTCATGAACGATAAAATAGGTAACATTGGGCATTATATATTCTCGATGCATTTCAAAAATTTAAACGCCGAAATATTAACAAGCATTGATTTTAAACACCCAGACTATAAACTCAAATTTTACTGCGTGCCTAATAATCAGAAATTAGGTCTTAAAATAAGATTTAGACATTACAACAGAAAATAAGTAATGATATTTAATGATTAACCTAATTACCTAATTACACGGCTCAAATGAAACCTGAACATAACGAGAGGTCTTGCTTTCGCATTAATCGCCCTACTGCTTCATTAACATAGTAGTAATAATTTAATCCCACTCTACCCCGTTGACCGTTGACTGCTCTGACGAACATTCTTTCCCGCAAATCTAGTAATTTCCGTTCTTAAAAAAAGAAAAGAAAAAAAAATGAAATATAATTATAGTAATTGCAAAAACATTCGTTCAAGATTCCCAAACGCGGCCTTGGTACTATAATGGCATCACTTTCTCGTATCAACACCAACACACACAAATATACTAGTAGTAATAATTTACCAAGTGCAGCTCAGGCAAAAGTACTTTCACAAGATTCACTGCAAAATAAGTTTTAACACACCAAAGAATAGAATAGATCTCAAATCTAAATATTAAATGCAAAAAGAAATAAATTAGCAGTCCAAGAAAAGAAAAGAGGAATGCCAATTAACCCAGATTCATCGCATGGATTGCTACTGTAAAACACTTGCCAGAAAAAACCCACATTCACAAAATATTCACTTGCCATATAAAACTAAAATTTTCAAGAAAATGACATTCCTATAATGGTGAGGTATTCTTGCGTATAAATGTTGGCTGCTGCTTCTTTGTTTTCTTCTCCCCTTAGAAATTCTGAGAGCGATGGAGAAGAAGTTGACTACTGGGTTTTGGTTTGTGATTGCTACTGCAATCTTGTTGTCCCAGTGTGGAGTTGAAGGCTTCGAGTTTTTTAGCGGGAATGAAACATTGTTGGAATCTGTGTATGGAATAGCTAATTCTGCTTTTTCTCCCAATGCTCTCATGGTGGGTCTTACTCTCATTCATGGTGCTGCTGCTAAAGGAGCTGGTATCTTCACTCTCTCTCTCTAAAATTCTGGGTTTTTTTTTTCTTGAAAAACTTTGTAATGAAGCTGTGTCTATATATGTATTGGTTTCTGATTTTGATTTGAGATTTGGATTCTTTGATGGATTGAAGGTCATGAATGAGAAATATTTTTTCTATTTTTAGGGTTCATAGATCTCATGTATCATTAATCAATGCATGAAATTTATCTGAAAATGCCGTTTTTGGTATTAGATTTTGCTGCTGCTTTTAGGTTGCAGTTACAGTAGCTATCGAGAAAGCTTTAAAGTAGTTCATTAAGCAAAAAACAGTGTAAAAGTAATGGTTTTTTTTAATTTAATTTATTTTAGAAAAACTGGATCTAATAATTGAAGGCATCTAAATCTAACACATTTCTTTAATTCTTGGAACGATTTGCAGTATGTCTAGATGGAACATTACCCGGTTATCACTTTCATCGTGGATTCGGGAGCGGAGCAAATAGTTGGATTGTTAATTTGGAGGTATTTCAATAATGCTGCATTGTTATTAATTTACTTTATTATGATCTTGATTAAGTTTCTCTGTACTATTTTATCATAAGGGAAAATCTTGGCTTAATTGTTTGAAAACTGAGAAAAAAAAAATGTTTAACTTGTTTATGCACTTGTGATTGCTCTGCTTCGAGAAGAAGAGCTGCTGCTTTAAGTAGAAGCATGAGCAAGATTAGGTTTTAATTTCTAGGTAATGAAATTCGGATTTCTGTTGTTGAACTTATTTTGTGCGTAGCTCGTCTAGATAAAGCGGTGAAGATGCCTTGTTCATTACTTGTATCGTAATTTTGAATTTGGTTTCAGGGTGGAGGTTGGTGCAACAATGTTAGAACGTGTGTTTATCGCAAAAGGACACGTAGGGGGTCGTCAAATTACTTTGAAAGGCAAATTCCGTTTACTGGTATACTTAGCGATAAGGCTTGGGAAAATCCAGGTATGAATATGATTCACCTTACGCTAGCTAGTTTTTCAATCGAAACCTGTTATAAGTATGGTAATGTTTATTATATCTACCACAGATTTTTATAACTGGAATAGAGTAAAGGTACGATACTGTGATGGAGCCTCGTTTTCAGGGGAGGGCGAAAATAAGGTATGGTTTTACATCTATAATTAAGTTAATGTTTATAATAGCTATTTATATGCATCAAGTATTAAGCCTTTTTTTTTAATCATTTTAATTTAGGCTGCAGGATTGCAATTTAGAGGACAACGCATCTACGAAGCTGCAATGGAAGAACTGATGTCCAAAGGAATGCGAAATGCTAACCAAGTAATGATGTTACTAATTTCAGTTGCTTTCTCTCTCTAGCATTCTCTCTCGTCATGGAATGAATAATTTATACTTTTCTATTTTCAGGTGCTTTTGGCTGGTTGTTCGGCTGGTGGTCTAGCTGTTATTTTGCATTGTGACAGATTTAGAGGTTTATTTCCGTCGAGTACCAAAGTAAAGTGCCTGAGTGATGGTGGATTGTTTATGGACGCGTAATTTCCAAATCCTTTTACTTGTTCCCTTTTTGACACTTATATAATGATTCCTTTATCTAGATCTTGTTTTGAAATATATTCCGTTTTCTGCAGCCCTGATGTTTCTGGTGGACATACTTTGAGGAATTTCTTCAGTGGTGTTGTTAGCTTACAGGTACTAATTATTTCTACCGAAACGACTCTTACATAGATAGTGTTTCTTGAAACTACCTTCACCTTTATCGAATGCTGCTTAGTTTCTAACAAATCCCCGACTACTAAATTGTAATCCACTTGCTGTCTATTCCTTAAATTTGTGATATTTGGACTACTGAGGTTCATCACCAACTTCATGGTTTCTTCTAACTGAAAACAGCATACAGTTTCGCGCCCCTGTAATCTTGAAAATTGCATATAGTATCCATTTCTTCACATTAAAGCTCCTTTTAAGGCCAGGGTTCTTCGGTCTGTTTTGGCCTAAGTTTCCTTCATCTTTTAGTGAATGTTGTATGCAAATGCATATTTAGTATTTATTGAATAATACAGAGCTCAACATCGGTTCATGTACTATTGCATTGATAACGGATCGTACATAATAAAACAGGGTGCTAAGAGGAACCTACCGAGCAGTTGCACCAATCACCTCGATCAAACTTCAGTACGTCTCTTGGTCAATCATTTTTTGTCAAATTGAGCATTACTTTAATCGAATCAACATCTAATTCTTTGCTACATTTACTTCTCCTTGCAGTGTTTCTTCCCTCAGAATTCAATAGCCAACATAAGAACCCCTCTCTTCATTCTAAATTCAGCCTACGATGCATGGCAGGTAACAAGAGACCATACGTACATATAGTGAAAAATCTCAAAATCCTCGACTGCAAATTAAATACGTCTCAAAATCCTTTCTTTCGATGTTTAGGTCCAAGAAAGCTTGACCCCACCTTCAGCTGATCCTCATGGAAACTGGCATCTTTGCAGAAACAATATCGATCAATGTTCAGCTTCACAGATCCAATTTTTACAAGGTGCCAACTCTACTTTATTTTCCTTAAGCTGATTTCAAGATTTCTAACAAATCCTCGATTTCCACTCAAATCTGATCCATGACTTTTCGTACGAATGTATCTTACTTGGAACAGGTTTTAGGACACATATACTGAACCAAATAAAAGGATTTGCAGTATCAAGACAAACTGGGGTATTCTTAAATTCTTGTTTCGCTCACTGTCAATCGGAGAGGCAGGATACGTGGTATGCTAATAATTCTCCTAAAATTGGCAACAAGGTACAACCCTACGCACCTTTCTTCGTTCTGGTTTTTCGTATTCTAAAATTGCTGCTTTTATTTCTTCAGAACTAATGAATATAGCTTTTGTTGTTTTTTCACCTTCTATTCTCCTTTCCTAGCTTATGACTTAACTTTCTTGAAGAAGTTTATGCTGTTTAGCTTATTAAGTTCCAAGTCATTTCATCAAGAATTTCTTTTATTCTTCTGTATGATTTGCAGGCTATTGCAAAATCGGTCGGAGACTGGTACTTTGATCGGGCAAATGTGAAGTCGATTGACTGCCCGTATCCATGCGATAGGACTTGTCAAAACCTCCAATTCCATTGAAATGGCGATGGCGATTCTTCCCCTACATTTTTTTATTACTAATGATATAGTGATCTCAACTCCAATTTATATTTATAGTTCTGAGAAGAAAAGAAAGAACTCATTAATTCAAAAGCAATAAGACGATGGTACGTCTTGAAAAGAAAAATGAAGTCTACCAATTATAGTGATCTCAAGTCCCATATGTATTTGTGATTCCCTCGAAACTACACATTGAGAGTTTTAGAGAAAGAAAAGGAAATTTATCAAGATTAATTTCTGGTCTCAAATTTCATAAAGAGTATTTAGTAAGGTTTAGTTTTTTGTAAGGTTTATTTTTAAAATATATATATTTATAAAAGTTTTCTTTAAAGTCTATCTATATGTGTAGGTTTTTTTTTTTTTTTAGGATTGATAATGGTTCCCCATTTTCCCCCCTTAATGTGACTCGAACCCCCGACGTATTAATTGGAGGGGAAGCGTATTACCAATTGAGCTGCGCTTTGTTGTCTCATATATGTGTAAGTTGAAAGCTTAGTTTTTACTATACTTGGGGTTAATATCTAATTAATCGCCATTCTTTGGTCAATTTTGCAATTTAAAATTGGTCTTTGAAATGTTGCAAATAAATACACATCCTTTACAGTTTTTGCAAGATCGACTCCGACAAGCTTATTTGACTATGAATTCGTCTTGTATATAAGACGTCATAATTATTTCAAAAAGCATAATTTTGTATTGAAAAATATTAGTAAAACATTAGTAATTAGGATTTCTCACTTTTTGAACAAAAAATGTAGATTAAATTTGCCACAATCATAAAACTTTGGTATCTGTTTGTAACATTTCAATTCAAATATGGATTTAAATTGTAAGGAAAAGCCCCAAGATAGTATCAATTTGCAAAATAAATACTCATTTGCTCACTGATTGCACATCGTGACTCGTGAGCATCGTAGAAGGGTTTCTACAATTTACGGTTAGCCCATTACTTTTTATTAGTTGACTGAATATCGAATTTTGTTACAAAAATAATGTTCAAACAAATAACGAAAAATAAACATTGGTCCTAATTGTGAATGATTATGTTACATCTCTACAGTTGGTCTAAAGAAAATGTATGTGGATATATAAGATAGGTCATATATGGCGGCTGTATATATTAACAAGTGTTAATTAAGGGATAATAATCTTGTAGCAGACAAGAGAATCAAAATAGTTAGGTTCCAATCATAGTCCCGTTAAAATTTGTTGTTCATGAATTGTCCCCTTTAAAGTCAAATCTCTTTATTCCCAAGTTTCCTTCCTGGAATCAATGTCTCTTGCTATAATATATACTCCATTGTTAACTAATAAAAGTTGAGAAATCAGAAATAAAGGTAAACGGGAATCCTATGAATATTTAATGGTATCGAATTTAACGTTTACTTCTTCCAAAAACATAATCTTCTTTATTTTCAAACTTAATCTAGATTAGGGTTATTGATTTGTTAGAAATTCTAGCTGAACTGATAAAAGTCTACCGTTTTGTTATATATATTTAGCATAATGTTCAAACTCGCTAGGCGCTAATAGAATAGTGGGGGGATTAGCGTCTAGGCGGCTAGGCGGGAGTTTTGATAGTGCCGAAGTAGATTAGAACTATAATTAATGCTTCAGAAAAAGTTCAACACGTAAGAGAGATTGACCTTAACTTTTATTCATGATCGTCATTACATATGAAGCAATAAGGGGGAATTGTCTTTGTTCAAATTTAAATGGTAGACACACATTTGATGGAGTATGCGACATTCTTGAAATTAACACTTTTTTGCCAGAATTATTTCCAGTTAAAATCTTAGCCTCCAAAGTATGTCTTCCTAAGATCTTGTGATCACAATCGTGTGTCATTGCACAACCCAAGCGAATGGAAGATATTTCTTAGTAGCATAAAACCGATCTTCAGATTAATTGCAAATTAAATTTTTTAAATATAAATATAAATGAATGCTTGTGATTAATAAACTTAATTTCCATATATAGAATCCGTAATAACTTTTACACATTATATAGATATAGATTTTATAAAAGAACCGGATGAGATCCTCTAATCAATTTTTGTGTCTCAACCGTGTACTAAACATTAACTTTTATTAGTTTTATAATATTTTTATAAAAATAAAAATTGCTATATTATAAGAAATTATAATAAATATTTATCAATATATTATACATTACGCTGCGGCTTCGGAGCACCACGTTCATCCACACGCCTACGTGGCCTCTCCTACGGCCTCCATTCTTATTTATCTAAAATCTATATATTTATACATATTAATTATTATTTATACATATTAATATATTAATTATTATAATCAAGTTATATTATACATAAAATTTAATAATGAGAATTGGAGGATTCGAACTCAAAATCTCCCACATGATAGGCTATGTTTTATACCACTACACCATATCACTAAATAATGCTTATTTAAGGCTTACAATATATATATATATATATATATATATATCCATTATTCAATCAGTTTTGAATCATTATCAACTATACATTATGTTCATTTATAAAATTATAAATATATTTTTTGAGTATAAATGTATATAATATGAATATGTATATTATTTTTTATTGATTTTAACATGTGTTTCTTAAATTTTTATGGACCTATACTATATAAATCATGAAATTTTTGATATTTATATATACTCCATCCGTCCTCCATTTACTGACCCTGTTGACTTTTTAAATAATTTTAAAGCTTTGTGACAATGGATTTAAACTCGAATTTTTGGAGTTTAGTTTTTTTTACAAGGTACTGCGAGTGTTGTAGTATCGTGTAAAAAAAACTAATTTCAAAAAATTCAATTTAAAATTCATCATCACGAAGCTCCAAAACCATCTAAAAAGTCAACAGGGTCAGTAAATGGAAGACATAGGTAGTATATAAAATAGATATTTTTATTATTTTTATTAATTTATTTATTAAACGATTCGACCGATCGAACCATGACCCGAAAAATATTTCAATGTTGAGGGTGTTTTTTGTTACTCTTCCCAAAAGAGAAAAAAGAAAGGAAAGAAAAAGAAAATAAAATATTTTGGCTTGAGCTATTTTCAATTGAGGGTGTTTTTGCTACTCTTCCCAAAATAGAAAAAAGAAAGGAAAGAAAAAGAAAGTACAATATTTTGGCACGGGCTATTTTCAATTTCAGTTGATCAAGTTAAACTGTTTTTATTTACAGTATTTTGGCTCTGAAACGATTTCGATTTTGAGGCGGCCCGCCCAAAAGATTTTGATATTCTTTTAGTTTGTATCGATAACTACAATTGACAAATTTTTGTAACGAAAAATATATTTTTAATTTTTAATCACAAAATCGATTTTGAGGTGGTTCATTGACCAATAATTTTTCTAAATTCTTTTAGTATGTATAGATAGCTATAATTGTCGAATTTTTGTAACAAAAATTATATTTTTAATTTAAAACAATTGACAATAATTAGACAAAAAATGAGATTCATGAGCTATTTTCAATTCGGATTGGCTAAACTTTTTTTTTTTTTTTTTTTTTTGTGTTAAAATATTGTGGCCCTAATACTATATTGTTTTTTAGGTGGCCCATTGGCCATGAAAAATTTCATAATGGAGTTTCCTTCATTGATTTGATTTTTTTTTATTAATACGTATAAATAGAGTACAATTACTCGATAATGGAGAACACCGCATTAAACTATTTTTCTAAATAAATTTAATGCGACTGTGTAACACATATTCTCTAAAAAATTATCATAATACTATTTTTCAGTCCGGGGATTAGACTAAACTGAGTTTTAGTAAAAAATATTTATGCCCTAACACTATTTCGGTATTGAGGTGGCCCGTTGGCCAAAAAGATTTTAAAATGCTCTTATGTATTGCAACATTAGGCCCAAACTGAGTTGATGCGCTTACAAGACAAGGATCTGCCGTCCGCGCTAGCCGCTACCGAGGAGTTGGTGGACTTGAAGGCAGGTGGCTCTTCTGATCCCGGACATAGGGATGTGGGACATACTAAGGATAAGGGGAAATGTTGGAAGAAGAAGGCTTTCAACGACCTAGCGCTGGTGGTGCGGCGAGTCACGTTTTGGGGGCGGGAACAAGCTTCGAGGGTGCTTCATATGTGATGGAGACCACCGGATATGGGACTGTCCGAAACGGAAGGCTAACGTGGGGAGAAGTTGAATGATGTGGTCGCTGAATCTGTGGAGGAGGAGGCTCGGGTCAACATGATGCAGTATATTTCAGGTATGCAAGTGTTGGATGAGGGTCAAAACATGCTGAAAGTGGCTGTAGGGAGCCTGCGAAGGACATGGCGATGAAACAACCAAGTGTGGGCCATGGTGTGCTCACGTATGCAAAAGTCTTGGCAGGAGCTGCGTCAAGCAACGGCCGTGGTGTGCCAGGAGAACTCGCTTGTAGTGAGCGAGTTGTTGCTGAAAATGGATCGAAGACAAGAGGTTTATCCCACATGACGAGGTTTGTTAGACCCCTAAATCGGCAGATGCAGCAGGTGCGCCTAGCTACGGGCAACTATATTCGATTTTGAGGGTGCCCTTTGGCTAACATATTTTTGCCTAAATCGGCGGATACGGCTGGTGCGCCTAGCCACGGGCGACTCATATTCGATTTTGAGGTTTGAAATTCTTTTAGTATGTATCGACAGCTATAAATGTCAATTTTTTGTAACAAAAGGTATATTTTGAATTTAAAACACCTGAGAATATATTAGACACAAAATCCATTTTGAGGTGGCCTATTAGCCAATAAATTTTTGGAATTCTTTTAGTATGTATCGATTGCTGTAATTGTTAAATTTTTGTAACAAAAGTGTATATTTTCAATTTAAAACACTTCACAATAGATTAGAAATAAAATGAGAATCGTGTTAACAAATTATCATAATACTATTATTTTAATAAATATACAATAAAATGATACCCGTCGAATTTCGACATGATACAAACTAGTAACTATACATTAAAATTATAAACATAATATACCATAGTTTTGGATTTATCAACCCTATTTAAACTAATAAATTGAAATTAAATGCTAAAAATAATTATAATCTCTAATTGAATGAGTGGACCCTAGAAATAATTATAAAATTAAAATAAATTATGTAATAAATTTAATAATACATAAAAATAATAGAAATCGATATTTGGAACACAGTTGAGGCACAACGTTTAGATATATTATCTCATGCGTAAAAGAACGGCTAGAATGACTTTTGCCTCTTTATTATTCTTTTATTTATACAGAATATACGAAGATGAATATGAGACGGGTAGAATGCTACAAAAATAAGATTATGATATTGAGGGATTGTGCAAGCATTCTAATAATAAGACTTGTTTACTACTATGATATTATTTTATTATTCACCATTCCGGCATGAATATTATATGGGATAAATCGGCATGGATATTATATGGGAGCATTTACCGAATTATAAAATAAACTATTCTCTTTTTCTTTGATGGTTAAACTATTATTTTTCAATGAAGGTGGAAAGGTAAATGGCTGTTCCTTTCAGCTAATACACTAACCGCTAATACTCAATTAAATATAATTATCTATATAGCATTGTCTAGGTTGGTTTGTTTGTTTGCCTCTAATCTGGGTCAGAATCTAAATATTATTGATTATAATATATCTTAATCACGACCGTCATCATTAATAGCGTCAGCTTAATTACCATCATTGTTTTATTCAGTTATTCTTGCTTTGCTTCATGTGTTTGTTTATTACAGTACAATTACATAGTACATTAAATATATAAGGTTGAGTCTTCTAATTAACTTTAGCTTGTCTATAGTTCGATTCCTTTCTTCCAACTTTTTTTATTTCTCTAACAACAACATCCAAAAGTCTTCAACTTAATTTGAAGTTAATTAATGAGTACCATAATTATGATCATAAATTTTGTATTAATCAATTGCATGAAAAATCCCATTGCTTTATGATTGAGTCTGGGAAGAAGAAATTGTTGATCGCATGTGATAACTCCGTATACGACCTATATTTCTTAGGATTATAAATATTATTAAATCCTTAGGTGGGTGCTAAAACATATTTCCGACTCATTATTGATGTCTCAGTTTCTTATTTTATTTCTCACATATATACCTCAAGTGAAATAACAATATTAAGACTTTCTTATTTTATTTCTCACATATATACCTCAAGTGAGACAGTAGTAGTATTGAGACAGAGAGAGTTATATTTAGGAAGAGACGCTTTTGAGAAGATGGTCTCGCGATACGGTCAGATTTGAATTATCACTTTTTTTCCAATATTTGTGACTTCTTAAAATCATTTAAAATTATCAAGTTTTTAAATTGTTCTAAAAGACGACCGATTTGGCCGCTAGACAGCGTCTAGGTGCTAGTTGTTGCCGGGCCATCTTGATTTTGGGCAAGTTGGTTGGCTCTAGGCAACGACGAACTAATTGGTGCGTAGGAAGTACCTAGGGGGTCCTAGACGGATCTAGGTGGGCTAGTCGATAGGGGTTGGGCGGGCTGGATGAGTTGGAAATAATTTTTTTTTTTTTCGTGATTAAAAAAAAAACTAAAGAAAAAGAAAAATTATGGATATTAAATTCTAACTTATGAATATCATGACTCCATGACGAGAGAAATAACATCGGAAAATTTCTGTTGTGAATATCATGACTCCATGAGGGAATTTTGAGCATTCACTATGGAAATATCCGTCGTAATTACACAATTTTTTTGTAGTGTCATGTTTAAATATATGAAAATATATCGCAGACTTTGATGTTTATATAGAATATTACTAAGTTTGTGGAAGTTGAACTAACATATTGTATACTTTTAACCTTTTATATACTTCTTTCGTCCTGTTTTTCTTGACGTGTATTCCTTTTTAGGATGTCTCATTTTTCTTGTTACGTTTTCCTTTTATAGTAATAATTTGGCATTTTAATACAAGAAGTTCATTAATAATCAACTTAATTAGGGGTTTTCTAGTTACTAAAAGTAATCCATTTAATAATTAAATATATTAATTCATTAAAATAATGCTAATCACCTACACTTACAACCTTAAACAAAAACTCTTTAATTCTCGTGCCGAAAAGAAACATGTCAAGAAATTCGGGACGGAGGGAGTAGTTTGTACTATAGAACAGAGTGTAAAAATAGTTAAATAATGCATTACAGTTCTAGTCCATCATAGCGACCCTAATTTTTCCACCCCGTCCCCTCCCCCCGCGTGCGAATAACGTCCTACTAATATTTAGAGACTTTTAGAACATTATTATTTTTTTATGAGAATTGTCAAATTTAAATCCTATCACCTTTCCACTTCCACGACATAACACACTTTCAAAGATTGTCAATACTATTTTTGATTATTTTCGCTTTTCTTTACAATACTAGTATTACTTTAAAACATTGTCATTTTTTTCACAATAATTGTAACTTTATAGATCGTCATTTTTTTTTATCTCACTGCACAATGAGACATGTCCCACGCAAGTTTTTGTGATTGGAAAAACATGATATTGTAAAGGGACTTTGCATTACATCTCTCTCTATAGGTTACCATCCTCATCCAAAATATATATCAACATACTATAGTCTATGGTTATCAATGATTCATTGTAATATACTACTAGTATTTAATGCTTGCGCCCCCGGCCTATAACCTTTTTAAATCATAAAGGGCAATTTCAAGAATGGAAGTGGAATATATATTCGAAATTTTGGTAATCTCAGCCTCGTTTTTTCGGCTGCCGATTCCATTCGTTTTCAATTTGTTCGTTTGTGCATAGAAGATTAATGTAGGGCCAATGTAAAGGCCTCAATAATTTGCTTCACATGCAATCCATAGCCACGATCAATAAAAATATTACACATGGATTGAGTGTACCGTACCAGCTTCAATAAAAGTTGAATTTAAGGCACATAATAATAAATTTTATTAATTAGACCCATCACATATTCAATTAATTTTGGGGTCTCAACATTTTTCTTGTATGCACGTGGGAACACAAAAGAGACTCCTGGACTAAATACCCCACAAAAAAATGTATACGTTTCATGTGGTTCGACTTTCATATATAGTATAATCTCAATGGGCCTTTTTTGATTCTTCAAAATCATTGAATTTTTTTTTTTTAAATTTTTTTTCCCTTTTGCATTATTTGGATGTTTTCATCACTACGTATGAAATTTTATTTGTCTTTATGCATTGTGCATTATTGAAATTGATTTTAGATTATAAATATATGCATTTTCTATATATATATATGGTAATTAATCGAGCCGCGGTGCCGATAAGGATCAATTTTGTTTTGTTTTTTTTTTGTTTTTTTTTCCTCTGTAGTATTTTGTGGGAATCATAGTATCAAAGCCCTGATCACTGAACTAATTGTATTCGAAATCTTGAACTTAAAATTTAATAGAGTTTAGGCCCTATCGATGATTTTTTCTGGTTTCGTCCCTTGATTTATTGGAATGTTTGTCGAGGTTTTAGTTACTATGTAATTTTCATATTGTTGGAGTGATGAGTGCAAGTCCACCTCAACAACAATTGAAAACCAAGGCTTTAATTTTTGCATGATGATGATAGTGAGAGTGAAAAGGTTGATATAGTCATATCACATGCAACTTGGTCCATTTCGATGTATCTACAATTCGATGTATCATTGTTGGAGAAGTTAACATCACTTGTTTCTTTATGGGAAAAGAAAGAACGCTACAACACCACCAAATATTGGTAGCCCTTTAAAAGGAGTAGATTGTTCTAGCAAATTCAAACTAAACAGCTAAACCCAATTAAATTAGCAATTAGCTAGCTAGGCGTTTTTATCAAAACAAGCTACCTCGATTCACCTCTCAAGAACAGTTGTTAGATATATATCATCATTCGATCCAACCCTCCTCCAACATAGAATTATTCTAACTCTTTTAGGAAATCATCACCATCCCTTCTTTACAATCCACTCAGGACTAACAATATCCCTCTAAATTTGACTATAACTTTTATTTTTTATTTTTTATTTTATTTTAGTTTTCGATTATAGTGTTCTTTTTTTATCTTTCCTTTTCAAATACTTATTAATTTTTAAAATTCATCTCTAATATCATCGTGATATTAAATTTTTATTTTTAATGATCATATTATGTTTATTTTATAAAAAGAAATTAAGAATAATAATTCTCTTATATCCATCAAAAGTGCCATGTACTCTTTGAAGGTACGAAGTCTTAATAAAAAAATTCGGTAGATGCTTGGTAGATATTTTTAAGCGGAGAATGCGGCCTATTAGTTTTTTTTATGAATGAAATTTAAATTAAGGTTGTGTTCTTTTTGATGGAAAATTATCATGAGAATATGAGGGAAAATAAAACAATCACCTTTTAAAATTTTCCTTATCTCTCACCTTTTCCTACCTTCTTATCTATGATGAAGAATTTTACTCTTTCGTCCCCTTCCTTTTCACTCCAATAGATGGAAAATATTTTCACTCCATGTAGGTGAGATAAAGGGGAAAAAAAAGAGTAAAATTTTTCATCATAGATAAGGAGGTGGGAAAATGTGGGAAATAAGGAAAAATTTAAAGCGTGATTTTTTTTTTTTTCCTTTTTCCTTATTTTCCCATGATAATTTTCCATTAAAGATAACACAACCGAAATATAAAGGTGTGTGTGAGCCCATGAATTAAAATAGATAAAAATACCGCACTCTTTGTGGAAGAAGGGAGTGAGTAGCAATTATATATGACATACAAAAATTTATTAATTTGACAAAATAAAAAATTCGATGATAGAAAGTACAAAATAAATGAGTTCGATAATGTTAAATTGATGGTTGGAAATGAAGTGTGGTTACTTTGCATTTATCTCTACAATAGTGCAAAGTTCGCTCTAAAATTATGTTCCAAAAAAAAAAAAAAAACAGTTGAATTTATTCCCATTCTCTTTTTACTTTTTTCTGAAACGTATCAACATGAAGATTATGTGTGGGGACCCTCTTCTTCTGTTTCATGGAAGAATAGTAATAGTGCTCCAAACAAGTTGTGTCATCACTTAATTATGGCCATTAATCACACATATTTGAAAATCTCGACCAATTTGTGTTCTTTCCAGTCATCAATCAATTAAGCATAACCTTTGGTTCCCTAGGCCTAATGGAAGTTCTTGCATTCGCCTCTCACTCTCACTCTCACTCTCACTCTCATCATCATGATAGTGTTGGATTACAACTTACCAAGGATTTAGGATCAAAGCTTGCAATAAAATTTCGAGCTAATCGGTTGTCACATACACTCGATAAATTCAAAGTGTTCACCAGATAAATTCAACTTTTATACTTCGCGTGTGTCAACCATTATGGTCCATTTTATTATTATTATAACAGACTTACTTAAATAAATAGGGGGCCAAGATGGTTGGAATGGAAATATTGCTTAGTTGCATGCATAGTATGCTATACAAGTCTACCTTAGTACATTTCATTTACCCCGGCCGTTCCAACTCACATGACCCGGACTTTTAGATCACATCGTTTTTTAGCGCGTAAATAGATTTTCACCAGGTAAATTTGATTTTTTTATGTAATAGCCAGCAAACCACAGAGAATCGCACACATCATATGCATATACGAGGCTACCTATATGCGATCTAGGCCGTCCCGATCGAGTCACATGCCCGGGACATTTGAAATGAAAAATGAAGGTGTTTAAGCATGATTTTGTTTTGTTGATGATGTCCATTTAGGCCAAGGAATGTGGGGGAGAAGAATTGACTTAAAGATGGTGAAAAGTGAAAACTATCTACATCCCTTTCGGGACAACGATAGACTTCTTGGGGGAAATTAATTGGTCCCTTTAATCTTGCATTTCAATAACTATTTTTTTCACGAATAAATTCTTTCATATTCTTCCAAAAACAATTATAGTAGCTAGCCTTTGAGTGTTTGCGTAGTAATATAGCACTGAAAGAGATTGGCGGAGATCAAGCAATGAAAGTAACATGTGAAATTTAATCAAATAATGAGTAATAATAAAA
The DNA here is from genome assembly GCA_001642375.2 of Mentha longifolia. Lineage (NCBI taxonomy): Eukaryota > Viridiplantae > Streptophyta > Magnoliopsida > Lamiales > Lamiaceae > Mentha > Mentha longifolia. The sequence continues at coordinate 18,513,504 of CM038120.1, read as the reverse complement.
TCTGTTAGAGAGAGTCATTTTCTTAAGATGCTTGATATATCACAAGACATAAGTAGGCAGAATGTATTGGTTACGTCAAATATTAATCAAAATAATTGGCCCTTTAAATCTACAAGTATTGTGGATAATTTACAGTCACAAATGCTGAAGATCATATATATATATATATTATTAATCGAATAAATTTAACATACAACTGATTTAATTTACAATCTTTGATGAAACAAGACTTACGCTATCACAATTCTTACACGAATTAATAAAAGTTGGAAAAAAAAAAAAAAAACAAAAGGAGGTAATGAAACAGGAGAAAACGTAACCTTTTTAAAAATCGAAAAATGTCGGTATCAAGAACTGATAAATTCTCTATAATGGTCCCTATTTACAGATTGAAAAACAAAACCAAAAATAAAAAAATAATAAAATCTATAGCACACACCTGTCGTTGAAGAGGAATAATTCGCATTTGCCTTTTGCCTTAGCAATAATAATCGACTACTACTAAGAAAACTGTCCAAATGTGGCCGCAGGCAGCCCCTGAAAATGCTTGCTGTATATCTCCGCCGCCGCCGCCTGCTGTTGCTGCTGCTGCTGTTGCCATCCGCCGCCGCCGCCGCTCATCCCTCCCTCCGCCGCATAATGCGACGGCAACTTGGCCGCCGCGCCGTACACATCCTGCGCGCCGGAATTATGGATAGAATTCCCCAGCATGAACGGAGTGTGCATATACTCCGACCACTTTATCTCCTCCGGCATCCCGCTCTCCTTCTCCTCCGCCTTCCCACATTCCGCCGCCGCCCACGCGAACGCGTTGTTCTCGAAGAACCCGCAGTCGCCGCCCTGCCGCCCGCCGTCCCAGTTCTCGAACTTGACGCTGAACGGCGCGAGCGAGCTGCTACTCACCCGGTCGGACACCGGCGGAATCGAGTGGACCATCCCCGCCGCCGCCGCCGGAATATTACTAGTGACGAAATGATCGGAGATCATATTCTCCGCCGCCTTCGCCCCCGAATTGAAGAAGATTCCGGCGTTGGGGTTCATGGAGAGGGCGATGTTGGGGCCGAAGTTCATCTGCTGATTCTGAAACGAAACGAATCCGCTCAATTCCGAAGCCTTGCCGGAGGTTTCGTGGCTGGCAACCAACCGGTTGAGGAAGAACTCGTGAGTCGAATTCGAGGCGGCGGAGGCGGAGGCAGAGACGGAGGCGGAGTCCATAAGCGGGTAGCGGAGGTCGGAGGAGATGGAGAGCTTGGGCTTCTCCGAGTCGGCAGCGAAGGAGAGCTCGCTGGAACCTTCGGAGGTTAACTTGTCGGCGGTGTTCTTGCTATTGGTGGAAGTTTTGTCTTCGTTTTCGATTTGGGAAAGGGGTTTGTGAGTGGTGGGATCGATCCCTCTCTGCCTTAGTTTTTTCTTGATTGATGAATTCCACAGATTCTTTATTTCGTTGTCGGTTCTTCCTGGCAGCTGCGCCGCTATCTGCGACCACCTGCAGCAATTTATTTTTTTTATTTTTTATTTTTTCATTTTCATAAATACTACTACGATGGAAGATGAATGAATAATGTCTAATTAATTAATTAATTACGAATAATAATTATTAAGGGCTACCTATTGCCAAGAACTGCATGCAGTTCGATGATCAAGTTCTCTTCCTCCTGAGAAAATGTGCCTCTCTTTAAATCCGGCCTCAAGTAATTAATCCACCTCAACCGACAGCTCTTTCCGCACCTCTGCAGCCCTTTAATTTATATTTTATTTTATTTTTTAAATGTCAGAAAAAAAAGAAAAAGAAAAAGTGTATTTTTTAGAGAGAGAGAGAATAGATACCTGCAAGTTTAGGGACAGAGCTCCAGCAGCCATGGCCGTACTTAGTAATGTGTTTGATGAGCTTCTCATCTTCTTCAGGAGACCAGAGGCCTTTCCTCAGCTTCTGCTTATAACAACAAGAATGCCTGCCCATTTCGAGAGCTACTACTCTGCAATGCTGCCTAAAGCTCCAACAATCAATTGCCTCTAATTAAAATTCCTTCTTTTTTAGAGAGAGAGAGAGAGAGAGAGAGAGAGAGAGTTTTCTTGAAAAGGAGAGGGGCAATAAGGAATCAAGTCAATAGAGGGGAGCTTTAAAAAGGAGGTCATATTCAGCGAGAGATTGTAATTATTCTTGATCATGTTTATTCACTCCTAATCATGATTAAGGGATTAATGTATTCTTAAGCGAAAATGAAGGTTTTAAAGAAAAATTGACTTCTCACAGTTTCTCGTCGAAATGGTTATTCAGAAAATAATGTTTAATTATGAGATTGACAGCAGTTGTGGGACATGAGGACAGATATTTATTTGGTGGAAAATATTGGAATGCCCTTTTGTTTAAGTCTGGACTGTGATAATTATTGGGACTAATTAAAATTATGTATTTTTAATTTAATTCAGTCCACACAATTTATGTAGGTTCAGTTTAGAATTATGGTTTTGGAACAATACTTGTGGTGTAATCGTTTAGTTGGCAGAAAAAGTAAATATAATTTCATAAAATGTAATTTCGAGAAAATGATTATATAAATTTTCTATATTTGTATTTGAGAAAATAAGAAAAATGTCAAGATTTTAATTTTTGATGTTTGATATAAGGGACAACTAATAAAATAAGTCACTTTGGGATAGTAAAGATAAATAATAGCCACGTAGATAAAAAAAAGATAAAAAAAATAGCCACTTAGATAAAAAAAAAAAAAGATAAAAAATAGTCACTAATTAATTTCATAAATTCTTTGTTTTTTTCATTAATTCACGAAATTGAATTCATGAATTCAGGTATTTGTTTGAGTGAATTCACGAATTTGGGTGAATTCGTGAATTCAGGCATTTTTTTTTGAGTGAATTTACGAATTTGGGTAAATTCGTGAATTCAGGTATTTTTGTGAGTAATTCACGAATTGAGTTTGTAAAATTCGTGAATTGCCTTATATTTTTAGAGCAATTCACGAATTTAAATTCGTGAACTAGGCAAAGGCGGAAGTATTATGGTACGAGTGGCTATTTTTTTTATCTTTTTTATCCAAGTGGTTATTATTTATCTTTACTATCTCAAAGTGACTATTTTTGTCTATTTCCCCTTGATATGAATTCATACGGAGTATTAAATTTACAATATTTATTTTATATAACATAATTTTTTGAATGATTATAATAATATAAATTTTAATTTAATAATATGTAGATGCATAATAAAAATGAATAACATAAGAAAAAAACTCAATAATAATAATAATAATAATAATAATAATATAAGTCAAGTTTCCTTCGGTATTACTTTTCAAAATTGGGTAAAGTAGCAAATAGAACTCTATGGTAGATACCCCTATCGCATATAGAACTCTATGGTAAGATTTGGTGCAAATACACCCCTAATGTCACAAAGTGGGTGCAATTAACCCCTTAAACCTTGATTAATGTTTAATTGAAATTTTGATTTTTGATTTTTGATTTTTTGAAACATAAAATAAAAAATATTACATAAAATATTCATAAAAAATAGAATTGAAAAGAATAAGACATAGATCTAGCAAAATAAACACACATAACTTTAATGCAAAAAATAGATATAATTTTGGTTTCTTTATGTTTAGTTAGTTATAACTTTTATCTAATAATAATAATAATAATAATAATAATAATAATAATAAATCAGGTGTTAGATCTTGATTTTTTTTGAATTAAAATTATATCTATTTTTGCATTGAAGTGTGATATTATCTGCTTTTATTTTGCTAGAACTATGTCTTACTTATTTCAATTCTGTTTTTTATTATGTTTCAATTAAACATTAATTAAGTTTAAGGAGTTAATTGCACCCACTTTGTGATATTAGGGGTATTTGCACAAAATCTTACTATAAGATTATATATGTGATAGGAGTGTCTGCTATAGGGTTATATTTGATACTTTACCCTTTAAAATTCGCTAAAATTGAACCAAACACGAAAATTTACAAATAAAAAATTAAAATACTTTCTCGGTCTACATTCCCCACGAACCAAGAATCTGAAAAGATTTTATCTTAAGTTCGAGTAATTTGACGTGGAAGGGGTTGAAATCCCCGATGGCCAATCATGGACGTGCGGCTCTCTCTCTCTTGATATAATAAATTCTAAATTTGTCGCAAATTGTGGGTTCCCAAAATAAATAAATAGTGAATGAATAACTCAAAAACTAGTAAATGATACAATGAGTTGCTCAGTTTTTTTATTTTTTATTTTTAATATGTACTTATTTTAGGAGGTTTATTCAGTTTTACTACGTATAGAAGAATTTCTTAAACGAAATCATCCATGCCCACTTAGGGTTGTCACAATATTTGAGATTTGTAGAAGTATACCAAGCAATGACTGGCATCACCATACATCAATTTGTTTAGTAAAAAAAAAAAAAGTATCCGGTTATTTTAAAATAATTTTTACAATAAGCCATGCATGAAAATAGTATCAAGCCATGCACGATAAATAATTTTTATTTTTCAAATAAAAGTACTTTATTAAACTAGTAGTGTATTAATAAGAATATATGTTCATTTTCAAATTTATCGATTTCTCTATATGTCCTAATAAAAGTTGAATACGAATTGACATAAATTTAAAAATACGAACAAAATTTTGAAATCTCATTGTATGCATATCTAATAATCAAACTATAGTTTGGATTTTTTTTTTTAATTTCTAATTGATTGTAATGTTTATTTAGTCCATTGTAAATGCGATATAATTTGTCTTGCAATCAATATGCAAATGTTAATTTATTTTGTAGTATATTAATACCGTTATACAATATATTACTATGTATGTATCACACTTCTTTTCGGCACGGTTATAAAAGTCGTTGGACACTAGTAGGACGGTGAAGTGGGGATTAGCGTCTAGACGACTAGACAGGAGTCCAGCGGATTAGACCTAAAATGCATTTTTTTTTTATTACTATTTTTACACTATGTCATATAGTACAAACTACATAAAAGGTTAAAAATATATAATATGCTAATTAATATTTCAAATCCCACAAACTTAATACTCTTCTGCATAAACATCAAAATTTACGATAAATTTTCATGTATTTAAACATGATATCCGTAAGTTAGAAAATAATATTCATAATTTTTCAAATATATATAATCCTATCTTCCAGTTCACCCAACCCCGACTAGGCTGTCTAAGACCACCTGGACGGCCTAGAAGTCGATGAATTCGTCGCCACCTAGAGTCAACCGACTTACCATAAATCCAAACAGTCCGGCATCGACTAGCGCCTAGACACCATTTAGGCGGCCAAGTTGACATTCTTTTAGAATAATGTTAATTGGTTGATAATTTTTTTAAGAGATAAAGAGATGATTTTTCCCCCCTAAAGTTGAAGTGTTGGATTTTTCTTGAACGTTCAAAACAGAAATAATATGGCACTTTTTGTGGACAGATATAGTATATTATAAATGATGAAATTCTCTACTCATAGCATGAAAATTATTTAGTTAAAACTTGAAAAATACTTAATTTTTGTTTCAATCAATAAAATCTACGGTATTCTGTTTTAGAAACCAACAAAATGAAAAAAATATTTTTTATGTGTGTGTATGCACACATGTTGTGCAGTCAATTTCGAAAACTCATAGATTTTAGTAAATTTGTAGCTCATTTCCATAGATTGTTTGATTAAACTTTCAAGTATGGATGAATTTTGTAATTATAATATGGTATGATTTATGACAATATTAGTTGAGTTACTCAAATGCACTATCAATTATTGTAACCAATTGTGTGTGTGTGTGTGTGTGTGAAAATAGAAAATAAATATGCATAAAGAGAATTTCGATAGTAAAAAAAATAAAAATAAAAACATAAATTAAATTTGAAAATAAAGATATTTTATGAAATTGAGACGTGTAGAGGTAGTAAATTTGATATTCACTAAGTTATAACGTATCAAATATATTACTAAAAGAAATACATTAAAAAAAAAACAAACAATGTGAAAAATTACTTAGTCAAAATTAACATTCATACCAATTAAAATTAAAATGAATATGTAGAACTTTAATAAACAAAAATAGATTTTACTAAGAAATAAATTAAAAAATTCCATAGAAAATGACATAATACATCTTAAAATATATATAATTTAGTTAAATTAAAAAAAAAATAAGACTCAAATATCAAGAACTTAATAGGAAAAGTATTAAGTAGGAGACATGGCCTTAACGCTTTCTACTTTTATAAGGTAAATACGGCATGAATAGCGAAACACGTAGAAACATTATACGAGCAAACAAATAATTAAATGCATTTTAAATCTCAAACTAAAATTAAAGAAGAAAAAGATCCGCGCGTATAAGAAGTAGGACATTAATTTTGGTAAAATATTGCAAATGCTACTAGAATATACCGTAGCAAAAGTTTGGTGAAGACATTATAGCAAAAGTCCACTCCACATAATTAATTATCCCAAGATTCCCAACACAAAATAAGTCATAAGATGTATAAATGGGAAGAAGTTATTTGAAAGCAGAAATTTGCCATGATTAGTAATTGCTGTCAATCATAGTAATGTGCAATTAATTTATTGTATCATAATCCTCTCCGAGTTAGACATTCTCTTGTCTCACCTAATGGCATATCCATATTTATAATATTTTATTTATCTCTTCCCCATTTATTTCAATAACTACTGCCTTATTTCTTCTTTCTTTCTTTGGTCGGAAATGATTATTATGTGAACACATTTATTTCTTACCGGCAATACTATAGTAATATTAACATGTCAGACTTTGTAATTTAAATTTGATATATATTGACATGATTTTCTAAACATTACAAATAACTGTTAACACTAATTCAATTTTATTTGTTTTTGGGTGACTCGGACTTTTTTTTATGTCTACGTCGTTTGAGTCATTGATTTGAGAAATTATAGACCTAAGCATGAGAATACTACTCCCTCCACCCCAATATTGAAAATTTGTGTTCCTATTTGAATGTCCTATCACATTTTTATTTTTTCAAAAATTAAGTCAAATTTTCAATTTTACCCTAAAAAAGGATTGTTTTTTCCAAATGTTTATACAATAATTAGAGGTAAAAATAGTAAAATGACTAATTTTATTAGTATTCATATTTTAGTGGTTCACGACACTTATTCAGAGAAGCTAGATGGATTCCTCCGTTTTTTTTCAGTGTCCTATTTGGCTTTTGTTCTTGTTTGTTTTTAAGTGTCACATTTGGAATTTGATGATAAAATATTTTTTTTCCACTTTAATATAATTTATGTTATATATAAGTTGATGGAAAAAAAAATACTAATAAATAACGTTAAAATGTAAATTTACTTATTTTCTTGATATGTGTAATTTAATGACGAGTAACACTTATAAAAAAAAGGATGGCATACAAGTCTAGCTGAAAACGATAAATTTTGACGTTGAGTCTAATAATAATTGTTGGTAATTACTGAAGCAGAACTCAGAAGTATTGCATGACGACCCATATGTCATAATGTTTCTATCTCATTCAGTCAGTTGAAGCTTGATTTTTGATTTCTCAAACGCCATCAATTTGAAAGCTTTGGTCGCTCAAAATTGTGAAATATGTCAAAAATTATAATGTAATATGTACAAAAGGTTGATTTTGTAAGAAATAAGAAATAATCTGGACCATCAATCACTATGTGATTATGGCCAAATTAACTGGTATATTATAATTATATATATGATGCATTATAATTTTGTATAATGTGCATTATTTTTTATTTTTTACAAAAAAATTTACTTTTTACAGAATCTCATCCTATATCTATATGTGTGTGTGCCCAAAATCGATGAATATGTAGAATCCCTCCTTTTGGTCGTCTTTAACAAATTATAATTATAGAACTATACTCTTTTTTGAGCTACGCACAGTGTTCTAAAAGTCTCCGCCTAAACCCGACTAGTCCCCGCCTAGGCGCTAGGCGACACCTCACCGCCCAACTAACGCTAAATACGCCTAGACGCTTAGCGGCATCCTAATTATTTGCCGGATTAAAACTTAATTAGTCTTTAAGGGTGAACTAATCACTACTTATGACAATTAGGCTATGAATTTATGTGAAGTCTATGAAATTATGAAATTAGACTATTATTTATCATATTTTATGAATTTAGTCATAAAATTATGAACACATGTTTTGATATAATTAATAACTGATGACATGATGTAAAAATAGTAAAAATAAGTTGTGATTCTAATCCAATTAAGCCCCGCCTAGGCGCTAGACCCCTCTCTACCGCCCGACTAATACCTAACAACTTTTAGAACATTGGTTACGCATATACTCAAGACGTTTTCAAGTAATTCTTTTGAATTTTTTTTATTTTATTTTATGAAAGAAGTAATTCTTTTGATTATTCCTTACATTCTCCTCTCTATAATAATATTTCTAAGGTCTCTTTCGTTAAGTTTGGAATATTGGATATAATAGTTGACAATATGACTAAAAACCCTGTTTCTAATATTTAAAAAAAAAAAAAAAACCCTTTTTCTAAAAGCGGGCTTAAAAATTACCGAATTAAATAAACAATATTTCTATAATATAAAGATATCGAATCAATTGTAATTTTAGTTAAAAGAAAATAAAAAAAGAAAAAGAAGAAGAAGTGATTAATTAAGAATCAATTACACATAATGTCGTAAAGAATTGTTTGCCAAGGACAAAACGGTAAAAAATAATCCCAATTCCATTGAAATTTTCTCAATTCTACCTACTAGTAGTACTAAATATTATTCGGGTCGGAAGGAATCAATTGGAATGGGAAAAAAAGATAATAAATGGGGAAACTTCTTCATTATCCAATCCATGATTGGTTTTAAAAACAATGGAGTATTTTATTATGTCCGTTTATTTTCCCAAGGAAGAATTTTATTCTTTTTATCTGTAAATTATTATTTGTAAGTCTGCGCAGAAATGATTAAAGTCTAAAAAATTAGGGATTAAAATAAATAATAAATTGAGTGTACATGGCAATAGCACAGCCGACAGTTACAATAATGCACTTGTCCGCTCTGCAATTCTGAAAATTGAATACGGACAAATTTCCATGAATTATTTAACCACGCAAGAGACTAATTTTTTGTATGCAATTTTTTATTGGTTAATTTAGAATCTTTCTAAACTAATTAACTACTATTTTACATGGAAAGGAAGAATTGGTAATTAGAAATTTCTTTATTCAAAAGGCGTTTGTAGTATAATTATTCGCAAATTGGAAAACACTTGGAATAAGACAAAGAAAAATACACAAAAATTCGATATGGTTTGCGTACTACGACATTATGTGAATATTTTAATTTTTCTTTTTCTTTTTTCTTTATTGAGGGAATTTATGTGAATAGTTGTAAAGGCTAGTGCCGTGTGGCGGAGCCGAATCAGTACCATTCTACTTCATTAATGCTATATAATTGCAATTTTCTCTTAATTGCAATTGAACCTCCAAGTTTTTATCCTTTTTAGGATTTATCAAATTTTGTATTCTTTAAAAGTTTCTGTTTTTTTCCTTTTTATTTAATTTTCTTTTCTCTGGAGAGGAAGAGCTACATTGTTTTTTTATATCATGGGAAACCGCAGCTGCTATTTTCGGTACGCACTGGATAAACTCTTATTCCTGTGCAATAAGCCTGCAAACCACACATGAGAGGTAAACCACGATGAAGGACATGCGTGGCAGGCTCAGACCCATAGAGACATAAACAGGATTTAAACACGTGACCATCAGACGGCGGGCGTACCGCACTACTATGGATCAGCTTAAAGGGCAGAGAGGTACTAGTACAACTCTTGCCTATGGGGCTCGTGCAGATTTTTTAAAGTCAAAATAGAAAAATAGATATTAAAAACGAGTACAAGGAGAGTACGCAAAATGTGACGGTACAGATGAAAACATCAAAACAATCAAAAATTCAAAACAAAAGGGTAATAATCTTAAGGACGCACATGACAATCAGTAAAGGAAAACAAAACGAGCATGGGAAATGAGTACAACCACTTCCAAGAATTAAATTTCATGCCTTCCACAATTTAGTGATATTGGCAGACAATATTGAAGATAGTATCTTTCTCCCCTTCCAAAGCCTCCACATAGTGTATTGGCAGTTTAAATTGTTAAGAAACACTACAAATTATGTTAATATTATCCCCATCTGCAAAATGTTCATTTATATAACCGTAAAAACTACATACTATTTAATATTTTGTACTGACATATGTATCCTACTATTATTTTATAAGGATTTCGTTCAAAGTCATCATAACTGTCACAGAATGTGATGGCCTCGCAATTAATATAAAACCACCATAGATCATTATCGCCCAATTTATGTCGGAATATGAATAAATAATTGGGCAAACAACATTAGTTTATTTATCTTCCAACCTTACAGTATTTGTCAAATATGGTGCAAAAGTTTTAAATAAACTATAATTGTTTTGAGAAACAATAAATGATATCCAATCTGGTGTGCGTATGTTGATTTAGCGGCGTAGAGGGTTGATATCGGAACCAAAGGTTTCGAGTTCGAACCTTACGTGGTGCGATCTTTAACTTTTCTATTAATAATTGAATAATATATATAATATATATATAAATTAA
>CM038120.1:18314546-18502744 GCA_001642375.2 Mentha longifolia | reverse complement strand
GGAAGAGATTTGTAATATAAGAAATATACATTTTATACATGAGCATGTAAGATTTCTAATGGATCATACCAAACACATTGATCATACCAAAATTAACCCGATCATTCAAAAGAGAAAAGTTATGTATTGTGTTTGCAGCTTTAAAGAGCATTCCACAAAGAATTTTGATCAATTTCTACTAGCTCAAGAAATGGAACCAATCACAAGCAATCCGGGAAATGATGTTACTCTCAACATGTTAGGGTCCCGATTGTTCGGGCTCAAGAAACAGTTACAAGAACAAACCTTTATATCATCTAGTCTTGTCCTTCCTTTGCTTAGCATCAGAGATGTGAAACATCAACTGCACATTATGCATTAGATTGAAAATCAATAAATTGCACCAAGAAACTAAAGATTTGATTAGATTATTTATAATTATTGTACCTTGGTTCCAACATAAAATGAAAAGAACAAGCCGCCTAGTGTGAGAAGACCTGCAAACGTATAAAATGTAATAAAATCCAGACACAAATAATAAGATGAAAGTAAACAGACCAACCTCCGTCCTGAAGGAACCCCGAAACCAACCAATTAATGCCTGATGGGCCGATTACAAAACCGACAAGATTAGCCACCTGCAGTAGCATAACTTCACGTCATCACCCACTTCAGATTCATAAAATCACAATCATTCATATGCAGAAGATAAGTTCTCATTGATCTGTAATATTCTACTTGGGCTTTATTAGATGTATAGCTATATGCTCTACGAACAATTTTAAGATAATAAGCCATTACTGCAGTGTTACAAGAGCAGAACGAGTGCCTCTTCTAGCATGCAGTTTATCAAATTATATTCTATATCTCCGTGAAATAACTTCAGGAGCAAGAAATAATCAATCATATCTACAATGAGAGTAGAAATCAAAACAACTTTTTGCAAAGGACATAATATTCATATAAAAATGCTCTTGCACAGGAACAATATCCAAATTCCAGTGACAAATTATGTGGTTTACTTCTCATCTAGACCCTCCAACTTCAACCTTTGCCAAACCAGCTGCAATATAAGAAATACTAGCCTCGTGCTCATTTTACAGCATAAGAGTACTAGCATGATAATTTTTGGAATGAGCTAGCAGAAGACAAAACCATCAGGCAAGGTGATCGTTACTGCACCAGCAACAGCACTGAGCTCACGAAAAATAAATTCCCCAAAAGCACCCTCAACCTGGTATGAACATGATAGAATAACCAATGAGAATCAGGGAGAGTTAGCAGTAGAGATGTAATAGTTCACATGGTACATTGGGCATACAGCCGTAAACAGATATTTTATTTAACAAATCGATTTTACTTCATCTAAGCATTCCTAAGGAGGAATGGGAAGTCCAATATGAAATCCTCTGTAACAATAACTAAGAAACATGCATGCCCTATCAGAAATTGCGGAAAGGAGGTATCCGACTTGGTGGTAGTTGCCATTGGAAGGCCACTATATCATAATAGATTTTTAGGTATTCATGAAATACAAAGTGCTGAAAAAAACTGGCTTGAGATAGAATGGCCTCAAAGCAGAGGGTCCTACTGTTGTATGACACTCATACTCAGTTCCAGACAAAGATAGGATGAGGTAAAGAAAGTACCATCCTAAACAGGCTCTAATATTTTGACCAAAGAGAGTTATTTTTCTTCTTAAACATCACTAAAACAGTAACATGACTACATGTCCTAAATCTGATTCAGCAAAGCACTTTGCCTGTGCCAGAATACTTTTTGTCCTTTGCATGGAATTGCTTCAGTGTGTTGTGTGACCACTGGGTTGCTCTTCCATTAAAGTTGTTTTCTTTGTCATTTCCTTGTAATGATGGATCAGCAATCCTCACATCCTGTGAAGTTCTTTTCGTTATGTAATCATGTGTAAGAATTGCTATTTACTCAGCAGTTAAAACATAGTTCTCAATTTGACCATGGCATACAAAGTCATCACGAAAAGGTTGTGATAACATCATTGCCCATCATCACCGTCAAAAGAGAAGGAAGCCAAAACAGAAGAGTCTAGAAGCCAGCTTCCACTGGAGTCTCTCCATGTCACTAACTCTAAGCCCTTGAGTCTTTCAATTCCGTTACTTCAGTTAGTATAGTGAGCTGGTGGTCGACTGGTCGTATCTAATTAGTCTTAGTGTCAGAAGGGCACGATTTAGGATAGTTACTGAGAATTCTCAATTCTCTGGTCAGGAATTTTGCTGGGAACTCTTACTTGCTATTTCAGTTTACTTCTCTATGCTCGTGCAATTCGTATATCTTATTTTCTTTCTATCAGGATGGCAACAGAAAAAGTAGGCGAAAATAGATAGGTACCTGAACGGCATTAGCTGCTGATTTTATCAACATTTCTGGTATAAAAAATATACATGTCAACCACGCCCAAGAAAGAAGCTTCCTGGAATCAACAAAAAAAGTCATGATAACTACTCAGGCTCTGACAGCGGAACAAAATATCTTATGTTTTTGGAAATTTCTGAGAGACTTATTTACCACTCTAAATCATGCCACACAGCTACAAAGGTGAAGACAACCCAAACATTCAGCAGTTTCTTTTGGGAACCCCCAAGAGGTATATAAACATACCTAATTAAATTACAATTAGACATAGTCATGTGGCACAATAATGAATTGCAAAAATAACCATGATACAAGACGTCAAGAAAAATGTACCTGACAAGCCACTTGTTGAATGAAGCATGCCAGTTTTTTCCAAAAACTTTCCAAGTTGTGGCAATTGTTAATGCACCTTGGCATATTCTCTGGAGGCACAATGCCATTAATCTACATTGATATGTTGGTTGATAATACATTTTCTATCCCACACGTGTTAAACATGGAAATCAGCATTAATAAGATAGGAATTGATTTGGAGAAAGCCTACCAGTGACCAGAATCGGAAGTAGCGCCAGATCAGGAAAAACTTTAGCCACATGAAGTTCAGGACCTGTTTGTATCAATGTATTGCGGCAGATACAACATTATATTCTGACATACGCGGCAGTACTTATCTGATATTATGCTTTGATGTAGAAGGAAATGCTAATGTTTAAAAACTTCTCCCATAGGGTTCTGATGTCACATATATTAGTCCAAATGGTGTAATAATTGAGGAAACCACAGGTACCTACTACAATCATGATTTGCATTTCTAGCTATAACTGAATATATACATCAATACTTTAGTTCTAAGAAAAACGTGCTTATACTAAGGAAGGTTAGAATATGTTTCAGATATTGTTTTTTGTAGCCCTGAAGTGCACCTCTAAGTTGGATGCAAACTCAACTTTCCAAAAGGATACACACTCATGATGGGATCCTTATTCAAATCACATTTAAGTGATAAACACCTATCTTTCCACACTTCTCATAAGGCTAGACTAATTTCAATAGCTAGAGTATGCTAGAAAAGAGGTATTCGCAACAGAAGAACTGCTTTCAGTTATAGGAGAACCAGAGTATATCATAATTATAACTTACACCATATCCAATGATAAAGATGTCCACTGGAGACAATTGCTTCCACAAACCACTGCAGACAATAATTCAATTCTCAATATAAAATTTTAATACCTAGATGTTATCTATAGCTATGAATTTTAAAACTACTCACCTAATAGCAAAGGCATTATAGAAAAAGAACTGTGTCATGAATTCCATCAGGAAAAGACAAAAACCCAACGGAATCCATACCAGGCAACTTCTGAAGATGAGTATATGTTCTGGGGAGAATCCAACTGCCACAAAGATGAAAAATATATTTACAGATTCCTTCTAAATAAATCATTCATAATAGCAGGATATGGTTTGTGCAGAACAACATCTGTCTTTAGGAATATTAAGCTAGAACAAAAGAGATAAAGGAGTTATCATTGAACAATGGTAGCCAGTTACATTACTCTATTGTTGAGTATCTACATTCCCTATTTTGCTGATGCTTCACTCCTGGTTAACAAGCGGAATAGTGCGTGGAGAACCTTTTAGTGACAAAACAATACTGATCATAGATCCCAACGCAGACAAGTTACAAAACAAAATACACTTACACATAAAAATATATACTGGAACACTATGTATAAGAGTATTGACAGAGAACAAATTGAATTAGTGCAATCTTTTACAAAACAAAACATCTTTAAGTGAGGTGAATGCCACAACAAACCTGCGAAGCAAATGCATTGAAGCTAATGATTGGTCCAGCAATGTAAAGAGGTGCGTAAACCAAATAGCACAAGTATATTGGAAACGAGAACTTGTCATTTGCTACTCTTCTTTCCTGAAAAGAATATCGAGTACCGATCAGAAAGAAAAGCCAAAGACTTAAGAAGATATTTAAGTTGAACTAATTGTGAAAACATTTAAATGTTTGGTAGTTGAGATTAAGGGCTAACCTGTAAGACCAGGTAGCATGTCTTGCCAGTTGAACAATGGTCACAGCGCTGAATATGCTTCTATAATAAACAAAAGAAATCTTAAGGGATAGAAAGATTGAAGAAAGTACATATTAGAATAAATTTCAACCTTATCAACATAGCTGAACCATAAAATATCACCAGCAGCACAAGTCGATAATGCAAATAGAACCAATCTTATCTTGAAAAGTTATCAAACAAGCAACAAATTACAAGTTATGCATACCATCTAGCTATTTTCAACTAACAAACAATAATGCTGCTTTAGTATGATATCGGTAATGTTTGTACTTATTGATAATAGCTGTTTGCAGATAGTACTATCAAAATAAGTACACAAGAAGACACCCAAATATTTAAACTTTGTATCGAAATGACAAATCTCAGCACAAATTATACATGTATACCTTTAGTATTTGAATATACTGCATGTGGCATCACATCACACGCATGCTTTCATGATTCGCAGCAGCAGTTCCGAATCACTCAACCCATTCAAACTTCAAAGTAGAGTCTTTAAAATAATATTGGTGTAGGTTGACCATTTAAATATCAGTGAGAATTCTTTTGGTTCAAGAATCACATCACTACATTCAGAGTTTAGGTTCTTTTCTATTAATCAAGTTTCTCAGTCAAGTATCTATAGACTCTAGTAACAGACAGACAGGGAGGGAAAAGACTCAGACACAAACTAAGATCTTAAGAGATTACATTGCCAGAAAATCGGTACCAAGACCATACCTTATGATCAAAACCATTGTATTCATCAGTCCAATGATAATCATGACCAAAGCTTATCATGCGCAAAACAACTGCAAAAAGAAATATATAGAAAAGGAGAAATATAGTAAGCTTCACTGTCATAGAAAGTGTAAGACTTGGTATATAGTCCACGTGATGGACGCATAGACATGCTAAAGTCTATCCTTTTCCCAAAAATACATCTATAATAAACTATTTCTGCTCTCACAGAAGAGGACTACAGTTTGAAAAGAAATCCATTGTTTCACATGGAGAAATGCCATTCAACAACAGTATTCAATATCTTTGCATCTGAATGTAGGATTATTTGTCATTGACATTCATTTTTCTTTGTATCTTCAATAAGCTTATAATAACTTTAAGGAAAATGAATTATTCATACGTTACTGAATCACTTGCCTACAGCGATGTGCTGGTTTACTTTGAAAAACTCGTGTGGTCAACATAACTGAAGAAAAAATCACACGTGGAATGACAATATGACATCAAATACCCAGAAGAAAATGTGGAAAGGCATAATTTACTGTCAGACACTAAGCAATAAATTGGCATCGGTAGTTAAAATAAGGACTTAAGAGGAATACATGTCTAGATAGATCACGTGTACGAATCACACACATGAAGATGCTGCTTAAATCTAAGATCAAGAGAAAGTTTACCAAAATTGAAGCAGATATGCCATCTGAAGGTACCGCGGAAGTCATCCAAATAAGCCCAGCGTTCTCTAAACCAAGATAAACAGAAAGTAAATATAAGTACAACCACTTGAGGTTGAATCAATAAATATGGTATGATCCATCTAAGCCCCAAAGGAAAACTTACCCAAAACTAGAGAATTGATATCCCTCGTAAATGCGATTACATACAAGAAATGACAGGTTAAAGATCCAGAGCAAATACAAGAAGCATTTTGTCCTTCCAAGTATCTGCATAAGCAAATATCTGGTGAACGTGAGAGCATTAGAAGTTTTACTTTAATAGCGTGATCGATTGTAAAAACTTCAACTTGAAGTGCACAAAATAATGAGATTAAAAGAATGAACTATAGACAATCATTGAAGTCAAAAGAGAAGGAAAAGAACACACAATGTGAAAATGTAGTCGCAATTTATCAAAAGAAGGAAACAGACCTTTACAAGAGAAAAGTTAGCTGAAGCAATACCGATGATAAACAAGATGCTGCAGTATGGATAAGAAAAATTAAATTGTTACCAGAACAATTAACAGCTCAAAGCATCGATATGTCTATTATTCGAATAAATCTAGGAATTACCAGGCTCCATGTAGGTAAAATAAATAAACCAAAGAGATCAAAATCCAGTAGAAAGACATTCCATTCGCCCTCAAAGAAAATGATCTCTTAAGGAGATTGGCAACCAATGTAAAAATCCCGAACACACCAGTAAGAATTGGTAAATTCTGCCTGAAATTTCTCCATTGCGAGTCAGAAGCATCCTGCTCGATAAGTCGAATGGAAATGTTACTAAATAATCCAGATTTCAATCAACGAGAAATTAACTTCAATTTGATGCACATTCAGTCCTTACGGTTGATTGCCAGGTTTATAGTGACCATCATTATTTAATTATAAAACAAAAATGCCCGGTTTCTCTTGTTCTTTTTCTTTAAGGAGTGCTGCCATCAGAGTGTGATACTCAAACCAGAAGAAAAATGAACTGTCTGCTACAGTTTCAGTTCGAAAAGCACAAGCATGTCAAATTTGTACTCCAATAAAAAGATGCATTTCCAGGAAATCGGAAGAACAACTGCAACGCAATTAACTTTAAGAAAATGTAGGAAACGAGTCACTCTAATTGAAAAAAAAAATGATAAACAAAGGGGACGTACAATAAGGCGACCGAAGATCCAACCAGAGCGCAAACCATGTAGCTTTGCGTGATGATCTGTGGTTAGATTGGCAGAAACACAGAGAATCAGCGGGAAAAGTTAGGAAAAAAAAGAGCAGAAATAGATGGATGGTGGAGGACGTGAAAGTGTACCATGGGAGAGCTGAAGAGAACGACGGATGACGAGGGCGTAGAAAACGGCAGCGTATAGGACGCAAAAGAAGAGTTCCTTCTGCTTCCAGGAGGAGCTCTTCATCAGTGCTTACTTCAATTTTGGCGAATCCACTATTCAATAAATTTCTTCAGTGAATTAAAAGCAGACGGAATGAATACTCGCGAGAGAGAGAGAGTGCGTTTCTTTTAGTTGAACTAACTAAAATAACAATTGTAACGTCTCTTTTAATTTTGAAAGAAGAACAAAAAATATGTCCCCTTGCAAAAAATGAATCACTTGTTTTACTTTTTTAACTCGGCCAAATATCAAGTAATTTTTTTTTGGGACAAACTTGGGTCAGCCAGAAGCACCGTGCGGACGGCTAAAATATTGGCACTTTTATTTGTGTAGATTAGCATTTTTCTATATAAAGATCGACACTTTTAAAAAATGACATTTTATTCGTAAAATAATTATGTTAAAGATTGACACTTTTATTCGTATAGATTATCACTTTTCTGTATAAAGATTGACACTTTGACCTGGTCACACTATATGGCCGACCTCACCCAAGTTTTTGTCTTTTTTTTTTTTTTATGGTGTCCAAACTCTGTTTATTTGAATAATGGTCTAAACATAGGGTTTGAATTCGGATGGTTACATGAAATTTTACGAATAAATGATATTTTTTCACTAAATTACATCATGATATTCTTTATTTACATTAATCAAATTACTTGTATTTAAAAATACCTGAAGAGTAAATCAAATTGGTATAGAGAACCACATTCGATCCAAACCCAGGCCATGAAATACTGTGAATTGTCAATGATTTCTTGATTTTGTGAAAGAAAATGTCGATGGTTTCTTGTTTTGGTGGGAATAAGAGTTCAACAATTGTTTGTTTATTATTAAGGGTGGAATGGTGAAAAAAGTGAAGTAATTTGGCCTTTGAGATATTATAGTATACCTAGCAGTGCCAACAATGGGTACAAGAAAGGTTCCATCTAAGATATATACTCCTTCCTCCCATTCAAAGCATTCCCTTTATTTTCAGCACATTAATTAAGAAGAAAATGTAAAGTGTGAAAAAGTGATGAGATACACACTTTTTACAAAGTTAATTTTTTCCACAAAGAAAATTAAAACTCAAAAAGGAAATGGAAACGCTTTGAATGAGACCAGGGTATGCTAACAAGAAATATAAGCATTTAGGCAAAATTCTCGCATCTTTGCCAAGATCCTACAATTTTCCCATCCCAAGTTCAGCATATTTCCTTCTCAAAAAAAAAAAAAAAAAAAAGAGGTTCTACGTGTTTCACAAATTCTACGGTTAGTTGCCAATTCTAAATCAGGTCACTTGTTTCACGGTAGAAGTTGCGGTAGAGAACACAGCTGCTGCACAAAGTGATAGATTAGGTGAATTACCACACTCGTACACCCACTATTTCTTTTTTCTGCCAGCTCCAGGCTTGGGCTTTTTGTTAGCAGAATTCTTCTCAGATGTCTCCTGTCATTAGGTTGAATAAGACAATCAGAGCAAGATACGCATATCATACAAATATGTGACAATAACAACGAATAAGCAGCATGATTTGTCACAAGATATAACATCAACACCAGAAAACAACAAGACAGCACCAGAAAATAACAAGAGAGTGAAACTAGATTTGTTCTAGAGCTGCAACACTGCACTCACTGCCACGACTTTTCCCCAAGTAACCGACTAGTACTTTGTACCCTCAAGTGGCATCAGAAACTGTTATTTGAGAGTAAGAAGAGGTCTACAAGAGAAGATGCATGCCAACAGTAAGATTATAATGATAATTTTGCACAATTCAAGAAAGAATATGTTGCATCTGGATTGAAGGGTTCCATTTGAGAGGTGATTGGAGGCTAAAGATTTCTAACTGGAATCATACCCAGAACAAAATTGAAAAAGTAGGTCAAAACATTTGGTGGTAATTTTGAAATCAGTTGTAATTAATCATACAATTAATTTGTTTGCACTTGAATTTCTTCAAGCCAAACTTATTTTACAGTCTCTTAGAAACTAGAAGCTAAACACCCCCAACATTAGCTGATATAGCAGACATGTATATTCAGGTACCTATACTTCCACATACTTTCCTTAATTTGGTGGCAATGCTTATAATTGTTAGATTGAGTCCTTGCACTTGTTACGAGCATTGCACATGATCTATACATCTTTATAAAATAAGAAATATATTGATCTCCATCGTTGTAAATTTAATTGGCAATTCCATTTCTTTTATTTCAATTCAATTTTTTTCTGACATTTCAATATTGGCATTAAATATTGTATTCTGGTGTGTATTATTAGTATTATTTTTTGAACTCATAATCATCACTCAAAGTTAGGCTATTAGTTAAACCAGCATTAATATATGACTCAAGATGTCATATGAAAATATCTAGAGAAAATTAGAACTATAATTAGATTACCTCAAATTTTACTACTCCGTATATTGTAGTATGTATTACTATCTCAAAACAAACTCGTTTACATGTTGGAGAATATCTTCAGCTAATATTGGTTATCAAATAAAACAGGATGAAAAACTACAGTACAATCCTTGCATATACTATTGACAAATACATATGAAGGAAAGAAATTTATAAAGTGCCAGGTATTACTTGTGAGCTTGCCTATCACTTTCCTAAATTTACCGTGACATAAATCTGGTTAACTTCGGATGAAGCAAGAAAATGAGGAAACGAATAAAATGCAGGAACATATATGTTCATGAACAACTAACCCTGATAGCCGTAGCCCACCGTCAAAGAATTTATCGCAGAGCTATTCAATTAACTAGATAATAGAATCTTTTAATTTTCAGAAGAGAGAAAAATACCTTTCTTTTAGCAGGAACTGATGTGTTTGATGTGTTTGCAACCGGTTTAAAGAATGATTCCAACCTGCTCACAGCAACAGAGTGAGAAAATGAACTATGATCAAGGATATTATGTTGCATGGATATATTATTCACTCAATCAATTCATACCGGCCCTGGGACGATTTGTTCTTGGCTGCCTTGATTTTTTCAATTGCCTAGACAACATGGATTGAACAACATATTAAAAACGGGATAAGGTTTGTCTTTTCCGACAGTTTTTTGGGCAGGTTAGTCCCTATTGATAGAAAAGGAAAATGGAGATGTACCTTGGTAACTCTGTCACTATTGAATCCATTTTCATTTACCAAAAAGGTTATCAATCCCTGAAGTTAAAAAAGACATATTTGTTATAAATAAAAATGCAAAACAAGATAAAGATGATTGCCAAAACCAATTACCTCTTCATCTGGAGGTGACCACTTGACCTCAGGTTGATCGTCATTAGTTAAAACCAATGGTTCTTTAAAGAGCCTTCGAGCTTCTTGATACGGCCACTCATCTGGTATCTGGTACCTGCAAGAATACAGTTAGAGATAATCAATGATTAGATGTCTAAGGTACTAAGCAGGATTATCAGAAACGGAAATTTTACTGGCATCAAATACTATGAATACAAAATCGGAGCATTCTTCATTATGATGTTATTCCTATCTATTGAGTCTGAGATTAATATTGGCAAAGTAATGCACTTTGACCATCTTTCAGAGAGAGCGCAATAAAGTAAATAATGTCCGGGAACTTCAAGAATCACTATAAAGATGCAGGAACACCTTTATGTGTGTGTGAATGTGAGTTTGAGATCGTGAGAGAGAGAGAGCATAATATTTTTAAAAAGCACATTTCTTTTGTTCGGTATAGCAGTAATTAGCCCATGCAGGCATTTTTTCCTATAGACCATAACCAGCAAAGAAAGCAAGAATAGTATCTTTAGCACAGTTGCTCTAATCATACCAGTTTGACTCCTTTCCTAAGACCAAGAATGTCTGGTGTTATATTTACTCGTCAAATGGGAGGTTAAACTTCAAGCATTCCTCAATTGCAAACTGCATGATTTTACTCATGCTGAAAATTCTCTTTAGAGAAAAACTTAATTCGCTATAGGGGAGAAAAGAAATTCTCCACAGTGAAGAACATTGCATATCCTTTATCTATTATAGTTAAATATGGTAAGCTTCAGCACTTGATATAAAATCTGAAGCACCTTTCTTTATTAATATTCTCCAGTATGTTCTCAATCGAGCCATGTTGGCGAATCAGCTTCAAAGCAGTCATTCCTGCAATACCTGAGAAGTGAAGCACGTCTTAGATATGATTGTAAATCAATGCAGTAAGGATTTACTTTTGAAATAAGCTGGTGGTAGGGGTCAGGATGTGAGAGATGCTACCATGAGTTGGAATGGATAAGTACTACCTAAGTTTATATTAAATTTAAGCAAAGGCAAGTGATTTTCTTATCCAGTAAAAACAGATGCAGAACAGAGCATTAAGGTGATAAGAGTGTCATTATGCAAGAAAATGGCCCATTTCCTACAGAAGAATGATTAAAGAGATTGTTTTGAGTTGGAAAAGGAATAAAAAGAACTGCCCAATAGAAATAAAGTACAAAGCAAAGGAAAATACAAGAAGAAAGGAAGCATAAATCTTTTCCAGGACGGAAGCTCATACTATTAGATTGACACTTATAGATCTCACAACTGCACTAACTCCATTTTATTGCTTCAGCTTTATGAATCAATTGGTACCAGCATTAGAGCTTAATCATTGGGTAGATTAAGTGAACTTCAGTTAATTGACTTTCCGGTTGAACAAACAGGACACACTGTATTTTTAAACAACGATGATTAAACCATCTAAAGGAGCAGGAATTATAAGGGTTGACTACCAACACAAACACACAAAAGGAGGAGAAAAAAATCCTTGATAGCACTTGGGAAAAAGACAGCAATTATTACCTCTTATGCTATCACAGTAATCACAACCACAAAGAATACAAAGGTCAATGAATTGGTCCATTGTGAGATCAAGTTCCTCCAAAACCTGTAACCATCATTGAATCAGACACAAAAAGTTTAAAATTGACAGAGAACTCCTCAGTACCTTTGAGACTTCAAATTCCATCACCGGGATCTTCTTCGAAGTAGGATCCATTAAATGGCGCAAAAATTTCGGAGCTCCAAAAGTAAGGGAATCCATGTCCTCAGAAGCTACAGCATAAACCTAACGAGCAAATTAACTTTAGATATATTTCTTATTTTGTAGCTAAACTAATACACATGTTAGTTTCCCTAATCCTTATGGCAACACTTCTTATCATTACAATAAATATGTGTACCTGGCTTGTTTTACAAAGTGTGGCACATTGAGCCTCTGCTTCTGAAGGAGCCTAACAAGTTACAAAAAATACTATCATGAGGACTTAATTATGATCTCCGCAGGAAAAATGGGATCTCCCAAGAAAAATACAAGAGTAGTAAAGCACAAATTTGAAGGAACTTATTTCATTAAATCACCTCAATCACCGGAACACCCATAAGTCTAAGAAGCCTCTTGCAATCTTCGTTGTGTTGCTTTGTGACCTGAGTAATTCAAAGTGAATGTCCTCAATAACCTCCGGTCATCTATTATATAAATACAACTAAGAGAACCTATAATATGAGAGACGACTGTATGTTTCAAAGGCGAAAGAATATAAGCTCACCTTTACAGTTCTTTTACTGAATTTTTCAATATCCTCCTTGTTCCCAGTCTGCAACAATAAAAGCAATATGCTATGAGAGTTATCAGTACAACAGGAAAAGAAAATGAGAAGGGTTACTGGACTTCATCAAAAGGGAGCTAGGATGGGCTATAGATGGGTGATAGATATAAAATTAATTTTTGCGAGCGTCTAACTCATTAAATCAACCTCCTGAGCTTTGGTTAGGTCCTCGGTGGCATCAGCTCGTTTTGAGTATCTGCATTCAGAAAATTCAGTAGTAACCTACCATTCAAGATTAATAATTTACCAGAAAAAGAGCATCAATGGGGCATTTAATACCGTTTTGCAAGTTCTTGTTTCTTCAAGTCAGGTGGTTTTCCATCAAACACATAGCTGTGACAAAGGAGAACACCTTAGAAAGAGCTATGATAAATAGGAAACATGAAGCATGTACCATTAGGAGGGAAGGAAACAAATTACACTGGTTTAATTCCAGCCTCCAAAAGTCTGATTGTCCTACTGAACATCCCTTGCAAGTGGCTGAAAATTTTAATTAGAGAGGATATGAATATACATAAACAATAATGATGAGTGAAGAATGGAAACATATTGTAAAATTTTAACAATATAAACCACTCAAGTTACCATCTCAAATGTGTGCCCACATAAATGCACATACCAGCGATTGCAAGAATGCTTAGATGACATTGTTTGTGCAATAAGCTAAAGAAAAGCTGTTTTAACAATATTCTCTATTCACTTCTATGAGTATATGCAAGGTTGAGAGTATCATAAAGTACTAATATACTGGTACCTTAATTTTACAATACTATCGTGAGTATTTAGCAGCAAACTGGATGAGGATGAAAAATTTATTTATTTTTCAAACTTAACATGGAATTTTCGAAATATGTTACGACAAATTTGTTATGCATGACATTGCCCTAAAAATTTCAATGAATTGATAAATAATAAACCACATTTACATTTCGCTTAAAAAAAACATATGAATTTTGTCTTTCCACAAAACATGCATTAATTACCAACTCCTACGAACTGAAAAACTTGCATCAAGAAGTCCAATACCTAGTCACATCACCAGCTTCATTGGTGAGCATTTCGGTGCCGCTTCTTCCAACAACAATCTGCCATTGTCATCAAATAAAATTATATAAGCATTAAGTATGACTTCTAGCTGCAAAGCTTATGAGACTTCGTTCACTATAAGAGTATAGCCACGACGGAATCATAAATCCACACTATCAATGATAAGTACATTCCCAAGCGCATTAACGATGGAAAATTCTTATACTTGGAGTCCCATCATAAAGAGACCTATTTATTCATAAGCCAATAAACAAATAGAGGGCAATTTGCGTACAAGGAACTGGTATATGCTCATGCTGGCATCAATGGCGATTTTGCGACCAAAATAGCTCTCAAATTTCTGCTCTTTCATCGACTTCGGCGCATTGTCGGCCAACAGCTTCGTTAAACCCTGCAAATTTCGCGAAATTCAAATTTTGAGATTGTGTATACGATTATGTAATTATTAGTACTGAATTAGCGAAAGGAATACCTTTATACCCATTTGATCCGCAAGAACTGAAGAATTCGAAGGGAATTTGTGTTAACTGTTAGAAAGAATGGAAGGAAAGGAGGAATGTAGGGTTTTGGCCCTTCCCGCCTCTTTTAGAGAGCCTTTCCTAGATAAATAAATAATAATAAAATATACTCCACATATCCAAAAAAATATTTTAAAATTCAAAACTTATATCTTAACAAATACATTCATTCTCATGTTAATTATCTAACTTATATTTTTTTTTTTTTTTTTTTTATCGGGCAAAGTTAGTAGTTAGCGGTTAGTAGTTAGTATATCTCCCAAACTCCCAGAATTACTTCTTCTAGAATTTGTTCCCTCCAGGGATCGAACTTGGAACCTCCTGCTTTGCAGGCAAGTCCCGTGGCCATTGGGCTAAACCCAATTGTTTCAATTACTTTTTTTAATTACTTTTGTTTTCAATTTAAGTTGACTCCAATAATTTAAATTTGTTTTAGTAAAAACATACTTTGAGTAAATGATAAATAATTGGCGATTAAAATAGAAAGGCAAACATATGACTTGGTCTCCAAAATAAAAGATAAAAAAAAATAAAAAATTAAGATTATCACAATTCTTCACTAATTAAAATAAATGAAAGAAAAATACAGTAAGAAGTAAGAAAATAAAACACAATATGAAAAAAAATCAAAATCCAATCGTTCACAAAGCGAGCTAGGCATGAAAAAGTAGCGCCCAAGGCTCGCCATTGTTGGCCAAGCCAGGGAGAGGGGCGCTTGCTCATGTGGGCCACATAGCACTTGGGGTGAGAATTCAGGATGAGTCTAGTATTCGTCGAAAGATTTCATTCTCCTCCTCCTGCTAATTTTAGTACATTTCTGCTAACGGGTGTTAAGGGGAAGAAGTCATCGGAGAAAATTAAATTTGAGTATATTGAGTCAATCAAAGTTTTATCTAGTTTGTTCTGTCATGTTGAATATTAGAATGAGATGGAGAGCCGGACTGTAACCACTGATCCTCGAGCTTAATTGTAGTAGGCCAAAGGCCCAAAAGTAACAAGACAAATCGAGCGGGACGGAATATATATATGTACATGAAAAATATTTAGATATCTGGCAGAAGGAGAAATGAGATGTTAGTCACCCATTTATGGACACCTTCACGGGCACCTCGTGATTTTATCACGTTTGTATTATTTTTTTTTAATTTTTTTTTTATATTTTAATATCTTAGAAATTAATATAGAAACCATAAAATCTAAAAGATCAATGCTCGATTTGTTATTTTTTATTTTTAACTTTAAAAATATGAGTAATAAAACAAATCAAGTTATGATTTTTATTTATTTTAAGATTTTATGATTTCTATATTAATTTCTAAAATAATATAATATAAAATTAAAATTAAAAAAAAAAATAAAAAAAAAATACAAACGTGATAAAATGACGATCTGCCCATGAAGGTGCCCACAAAGATACCCACGAATTGGTGACTAGTATATCATATCTCCTGACGAAGTCTCTCATTGCTCCGTGCCTTCAAAGATGCCTCTAAACAATTTGAAGGTATATCTTTTTCTAAAAAGCGTAGCCGGTGAGAGACGGTGGAAACCTGTCAAAGAACATTGCGTTAGAGTGGATGTCGATGCTGCTTTTGATCCAACTAATGGCTGCTACGGAGTGGGTGTGATCATTTGGGACAGAAAGGGGAGCATTCTCAGTGCTTGGGCGAAGAAAATTTCTCCGACTCCTTCTGCTTATATCGCAGAGCTCACTGCTATTCAACTTGGTGTTCTTATTAGCTTGGAGGAGAAAATCGAACCAATTCACATCTTCACAAATTCGCTTCTGGCAACTTACCTTCTCAATGATCCTTCGCAGTTTGGAGACAATTTACCGGAGGAGCTTAGAGAGACCTTCTTGCTAATACCAAAATGGATTGTTCATGTATCTCATATGTATCGCAGTGCAAATTCTACTGCTCAGCATGTTGCGACATCACCTTGCTCAACCAAGTGGTCTTCTAATTTTCCGCTTTGATTATTAAATGTTGTATCAGCGGATTTAGAATGATCGGTGATTAATGGATTGTTTTACTTCCCTTTTCAAAAAAATAAAATAAAATAAAAGACATAATTTAGATATATATGAATTTCTTCTGCATTTTTTTTTTGTTTCAATATGGTCGAAAACATTAAAATGGATAATATTTTGCATCATAACATATCGTTTGGGTAAAAATGTGTTGGTATCAACCGGTGAGATATACAGAGGTGTTCGCATAGCTCTGCACTGTGACAGCCTCTTTGAACACAAACGCAGCAGAAAGAATTAAACAAAAACGAAACAGAACAGAGAATAACACATAACTGGTTTGTGCAAGATATCATGAGGATATCTTGCGTGCCTCAAGGTGAAACTTTCACTATACTTCACGTAGAATTACAAACTAGAGTTGAGGAAACAAACTATGAAAAATTACTAACACAATTGTTAGTATTACTCAACTCACACAACTATTTGGAAATCTCTATGAACTCTCTATTCTTTCTTTTCTCCCAAAAAGCGTAAGATCCATCTACAAGTACTTGAGGTATATGTTAGAGTTATTTAACTCTAATAAAAATTATATTTTGTTTTGCTCTTTCTTCACATATTTTTTGTAGGTTAATACGTAAGGAGAAAAGGAGTTTGTTGAGAACTCCTATTTTCAAGGAGATCAAATCTGATGGATTCTTTATGTTGGATAAGATGCTGACTAAGTCAGACTTTGAAGTTGAGTGGTAACTGAATTAAGTGGGTTATGCACATCGAGTAAACCACCCATGTTTCAAAGATGGAGATCATGGAACGTGGAAGTTGGAAGTCTGACCTCTGATCCTTAAAAGAGAATTGAAGACTCCAAATGAAGGAGAGCGCTTACAGAGAGAATATCCGAGAACGAAGAGAAGAGAAGAGTCATATTTGAGTTTTCTTACTGAGAGTATTTTAGTAGCATTCCTCATAGCATTCTAGTTTATACTTAATAGTTTGTGAGGAAGAGCGTGTTCTTTAGTAACTCTCATATTTGCATCTTCGGTAAACTTTGTACTGGAGATTATTTTTGTAATTCACGTGCATCTAGTGGATTCTTTCGCCTTGAGGCATCCACAAGTTATTTTAGATAACTTGTGGAAAATTTACTTTTTGGCTTCTGTGTTTCAACTTCCGCTGCAAAATTCTGTGTGTTGTTGATAGTGTTGTTGTTTCAACATTATCAGCAATATCGTGTTTTGGATCCAGGGTGCAACACTTACAATTGGACTCAGAGCAAGCACTTGACGGACTAAGTGTGATCCTGCGGAGTTGTTCGACATGGATCTGATGAATCCAAATTTCAACCGTCCACCGGTGTTGGATGGTTCTAACTACGCCTATTGGAAGGTTAGAACCAGATCCTACATCAAAGCCATTGACATGAGAGCTTGGGATGCTGTTCTGAATGGTTGGACACCACCAAAGATAGCCGATGTTGACGGAGATACCATTCGAACACGGCAAGCCCAATGGACCAGAGGAGAGATTGATCTTGCCAACTTCAATGAGAAAGCCCTCAATGCCATCTTTGCTGCGGTCGATGTTGCCATGTTCAAACTCATCAAGAACTGTGAAGTAGCAAAAGACGCGTTGGAGATTCTGCAAAGGCACTGTGAAGGTGATTCTAGCATTAAGGAGTCAAGGATTCGAATTCTTACCACGAAATTCGAAAACTTGAAGATGCACGAAGATAAGACGATTGGTGCCTACACGGAGAGGATTCTGGACATCTCAAATGAGTGTCAAGATCTTGGAAGCCCAATTAGTAACAAGCTTTTAGTCTCAAAAGCTCTGCGCACTCTTCCAAAGCGCTTCAAGATGAAGGTTACGGCCATCGAAACTACAAATACTGTAGCAACCTTGGAATTTACTGATCTCATGAATACTCTCAAGGCCTATGAGATGAATCTGGAAGAGGATGAAGAAGCGTCATTCAAGAAGAAGTCCATAGCATTTGCAGCAACATCAGCCAATGAGATCCAAAGTGATGACGATGAAGAACTGGAGGAGATAAATGCTGACGATGATGCTGCTTCAATAACTAGGAAGTTAAATTCCATGGTAAGGAGACTTAAGAAAGAATCGACATCCATGCCAAGAGAATCCGGGTTGAGAATGTTAGAGTATCATCTGAGCCAACATGCTGGGAGTTCTTCACCAGTCAAGTCATCCTTTGGAACTCCACCAAAGCTTATTAGAAGAACTCAATCTGATGTTTTCAGGTACAAAGGTGTTGATATTGATAAGGTTCAATGTCATGAGTGCAAGGGGTGGGGACATTATGCGAATCAGTGTGCAAACACTCTTCGAAAGAGAAGAAAATCCTACTGGGTGTCTTGGAGTGATGATGAGGCAGAATTCTTTGAAGAATATGAGGACCCAATGCCGGCACCAACAATGTACGCTACTGTGGAAAGTACTTTGGCAGATGATGAAGATGATGTCGTGCCAGCAGATGTGATATCAGATGGGTATGGATCTGAATATTATTCAAATCTATTTTGTTTTAATGCTACTCTTGATGAGTCAGAGGATGATGCTGAGGAGGATGATCTCAAGGCATATTAAATAGCTATGGAGCTGAAAAAATTGTACGATGAACTTCTCGAAAAATGAAAGAAGCAGAGCCGTACAATACAAATTCTTTCCAATGAGAATAAAGACTTGAAGGAGTCTGTAGCAAAGCTTGAGGTGATGCTGACAAGGAAGGGCGTTGAGTTGAACAAGGTCACAACTCAATTGGGACTTGCAGAGGAAACATTCAAGAAGCTCAACACTGGATCCTCAAAGCTTGATGATGTTCTAGCATTGGGAAAGACGGATATTGCTGGACTCGGGTTTACCAAAACTTTTCAAGCTGTTTTCCCACAGATTGTATCCACAAATGGAAAACCATTCGTCAAAGCTGGAGAGATGGAAAAGCTTGCAGAATCTACCGAGCAAAAGAAGCATGTGTAGAAAAGGAAACGTAGGTATGTATGTCACTACTGTTTTCAACCTGGGCATATAAAACCTATATGTTATAAACTGCAAGATAGTAAGAGTAAAATGCTGCCTAAGATGATGAACAACACTGTGAAGGCACAACAAGGTAATAAACATTCTGAGAAAAAGATGTGGGTTCCAAAACGAGATGTTACTTGTCTTATTGTATACACCGCGTTAAAGTCTAACATGTCTGGTTCATGGTACTATGATAGTGGATGTTCTCGACATATGACATGCACGAAGGCATTTCTAGCAGATTATCAGTCTTACAAGGGTGGTAATGTCTCATTTGGAGGAGGCTCAAAAGGGAAAATTGTTGGGATAGGAACTTTAAGCATCCCAGGCCTTCCAAATCTGAAAAATGTTCTCCATGTTGATGGTCTAACAACAAATCTCATTAGCATAAGTCAATTATGTGATGATAATTTGCAAGTTAGCTTCAATAAGAACTCATGTGAGGTGTACGACAAAGATATTTGTCTTATGAAGGGTTTGAGATCATCTAACGATTGTTATTTGATTGATCAGAAAAGGTTGATGAAAGTTGAAGCATATCGTGGAATGTCAAGGGATGAAGAGCGTCAGAAGCTGCATTTGGAGGATGTTGTCCTGGATGTTGCCCCAACATTATGTAGAAAAATGAACCCAGAGCGGATTCTGAACTTTTGCCTCAGCACCAATTTTAAAGCCAAATCAAAAGCCACACATTTGAAAGCTTTAAAGTGAATGCTGAGGTATGATGTCAACCTGATATCTCTTGGCTTTTATTTTCGTGAACACACCAACACTAGCCTCATAAATGATAGAAAAAGCACTAGTGTAGGGTCTGTTTATTTTGAAAATAATCTTATCCCGCGGTATAGTTGCAATTAGAAAAATCATGTCCAATTTTCAAATATGAAACACATAGATATAAGACCTCACTTCATGAGAGATTTAGTTGAACATGATATAATTGAGCTTAATTTTGTCTATACTAAAAACCAAGGTGTTGATGTTTACACTAAACCCCTCAACCATGAGAGATGCATACACACATCTCTCAGCCTCTGTAGCCCTCAATAAATGAATGTTCTTTTTAATGTTGTACTAGCACAAGGTACAACATTTGAGTATGCTTCATCGCCTATACTTCTTGACTGTGTTGTTTTCGTTGCATCTGCTATAACATATCTTCAGCTTTGCCCCTGTTATATACTGTATATATGAATTGTTATAAAGATACCGAAAATTACCAAAGTAGCTTGGGGGGCACGGCGTTCGCTGCGACGATGCTACCTTGCAAAATGGTGATTTGAGATTGTTTGGTTGCTGAGTAACTAGGGGCACGGCGTTCGCTGCGACGATGCACTCTCTTAAAAAGGCGATCAAACAATCTTGGCACAGCGTATTAAAATATATATATATATAATAATAATAATAAATTAAAAATAAAAAAAAATGAAAGGGGCAAGTAATGTGAAGAATATGTTATTGTGGATGGTGATTGGACAAAATGAGTCTCATTACGTACCTACCTACAAGTTAGCGCGGAACATTTATCCAAATTCTTCCCAGATTCTTATATCCTTTTACCCCCGAAAATAACCCAATATATCAGCAACAAGGTTGAAGGTATTGACTTAAATCATGCATGATTATATCTTATTCATGTTTATCTCTTATGGTTTGAAGTCATATATATACTGTGATTTGTTTTTGAATTTTGAACTGCTGATAGATGGTTATTTGAGCTTCTGGAGACAAGCTTATTTTCATTATTGCAATCCTCTCTAGTGAGTTCTATCATTTTTCTTCCCAAGGTTTCTTCCTTCCTTAAATTAAATCTCATATACCTCTCCCACCAAGTTAATCCAAGAGTTAGCCATCATACAAAAGTTTTTCATCCCTGAACTTTAGCCATTTACGAGCTGATTTTCATTTTGCTGCATAGTGTGTTGGGACATCATTGCAGACAACATCTCCTCTGCAGACAGATTTTGGGTTGATTCATGATGCTTTAAAGGTTAAGGTTAAGCACTTGTGCTTTATTTCAGGGGGAGACTGTATACTTCAGCCATCAAGTTGATTGTTTTTGTCCTTTCTTCTCATAAATGGGGAGAAAATATATAGTTGATGGGTAGTTGATGCAACTATTCAGGGGGAGGTGAGTACAATAGATATGATGGTATTCAGGGGGAGACTAACAGAGATGTTGATAGAGATACCACTGAAGCACTACGACATGTTGGTGGAGATGTTAGGGAAGCATCACGAGATGCTAATGATGTGGAGAAGCTAAACTTGGGGATAAACCTTTTTGGTGAATTGTTTCAAGGGGAGTACTCGTAGTTAGGGGAGAATAATCTCGATTATGGTTATTTTTGTGCCTAACGTATTTATTTTGTAGGTTTTGTGAAGAAAGGCAAAAAGGGGGAGTTTGTTAGAGTTATTTAACTATAATAAAAATTATATTTTGTTTTGCTCTTTCTTCACATATTTTTTGTAGGTTAATACGTAAGGAGAAAAGGAGTTTGTTGAGAACTCCTATTTTCAAGGAGATCAAATCTGATGGGTTCTTTATGTTGGATAAGATGCTGACCAAGTCAGACTTTGAAGTTGAGTGGTAACTGTATTACATAGGTTATGCACATCGAGTAAACCACCCATGTTTCAAAGATGGAGATCATGGAACGTGGAAGTTGGAAGTTTGACCTCTGATCTTTAAAAGAGAATTGAAGACTCCAGATGAAGGAGAGCGCTTACAGATAGAATATCCGAGAGCGAAGAGAAGAGAAGAGTCAGATTTAAGTTTTCTTACTGAGAGTGTTTTAGTAGCATTCCTCATAGCATTCTAGTTTATACTTAATAGTTTGTGAGGAAGAGCGTGTTTTTTAGTAACTCTCAGATTTGCATCTTCAGTAAACTTTGTACTGAAGATTGTTTTTGTAATTCACGTACATTTAGAGCTCGTTTGGTACAAATCTAGGGATAAGTGGGGATATGTTAATAGGGATGAGCCCAAATACTATAGGGATAGGAAATTGTAAACATGGGGGGGGGGGGGGTAGAGATGAAAAAGTAGAAGAAAATAGTAAAAAGGCGTGGGCCATGTGCAAATTTCCCAGGCCCGAACGGGCTTTCATCATGGGTACCAAACGGGGGACAAAGGGTGATAAATGGTTTTATCCCCCTTTGTCTCCCCAACCAAACAGCCCCTTAGTGGATTCTTTCGCCCTGAGGCATCCACAAATTATTTTATATAACTTGTGGAAAATGTACTTTTTGGCTTCTGTGTTTCAACTTCCACTGCAAAATTTTGTGTGTTGTTGATAGTGTTGTTGTTTCAACATTATCGGCAATGTCGTGTTTTGGATCCAGGGTGCAACACTTACAGTATATACTTCAGCAATCTTCAAACTCCCACGTTCTTCTCTTGGCACATTTCATCCCACGATTCTGCTTCTGACCTAGTCTTTTAGCAGCCACGGTAACCTCCAAGTAAATATCTTCCTTAAATATAGGAGATAGTTGTTGCTTGTTGGGCTATGTATAGATCAACCCAAACTCTTTTTTAATCCAAAAAGCCCAATGCTCCTCCAAAACCGCAAGGCCCAACACATTAAAGGCAACCGTCGCCAAAGCCCATCAAATATAAGGCCCAAAATGTTTTCCCCTTAATCTAGTTTTTCTCTTAAATTAAACCTGCACAAAACATGCTTAGAAACACAAGTAAAAAAAGACAAAACCTAGGAGATGAAATCTAAGAGTAGATTCCAACAAAATGAAACTCATCCGTATAGTTCAAAAATTCAACCACGTTCCAATTGTGTTCGTTTATTGAGTTTGAGATTTGAGGTAAAAAAAAAAAAAAAAAGGACGGCCATTCCTTAATCCACAAACCATGGCGCTCCCGCCTATTCCATATTTTCAATGCGATAACTGATTCTTTACTTAATTCAAAAAAAACTCTTCCCTCTACAGAACAATCCAAATCATTTTTTGCCCTAATAATCAATCTCTACACCCCTCTTTCATGGCGGACGGGGAATGCCAGGTCTGCGGCTCGGCCACCATCCTCGTCCACAACGTCCCTCACCTGGGCGTATACGCCGCGCTCTGCACCGGCTGCGTGCTCCGCCACAAGCCCGGCAGTTTCTGCCCCGTCTGCTTCGACGCCTACGACGACGCTAACCGCCCCGCCGCCCACTCCCGTATCATGTGCCTCCGCTGCCCTGCCCTCGCCCACCTCACCTGCATCCCCTCCGCCCGCTCCTCCCCCGCCTTCCGCTACCTTTGCCCGCAGTGCTCCGACCCCTCTTTTTCCTTCACCGATTTGGACCCTACTGGTACAACCGCAGTCGTTTTCGCCAAACGACATCTCTGCGCCGCCAAAATCGCCGCCGCGTCTATGCACAGGGCGGCGGCCGTGGCTAGGGCGGATGCGGAGCAGAAAGTGATGGGAGCTCTATCGGCGAGACGTAACGCGAAAGAAGCTCTTGAGAGGGTCGCCTATTTGATGTCCAATCAGAATCAACAGGCGCAGGATCACTCCGATGTGGATGATGGATGAATCCAGTTAGTAAGTAAGCCATGCGTCGTTTCTTGAGATACTATTAAGAACTGTTGATTCTGCTTCTATTTAGGAATACAGTTTGGTTTTCTTGTATGTACAGAACCACATTATTACATTCATTGGTTACTAGCTTGGTTTTTCCCTTATGTTTTGTTTGAAGAAGTATGCAGTTACAGTATTTCTCTTGAGTTAATATGCTAGGTGCAGAGCGTTTCTAGTGCCATAGTTGGGATAGGATTGTAGGAATCGATTAGTCAATTTGTAGATCAGCAACAAATTAGTTGACATTTGGTAACAACTTTGATTCTCACTACACTAGAAAAGTTGAAAATTCTCAAGTGGCTCTGTTGCATTGTGGAGTTTAGGTAGTGAGTTCTAATAAAGCGAAGTGGACTGGTCGACGATTTAGGTTTGGAAGAGTTCCACACTGTTGCATCTATGTGGCTCAAGAAAATTGATCTCATAACCAGCTAACTAATGATTATATTCAAAGAATTATGTTATTTTAATATGAATGACTAAGAGGGAATCTGCATGTTCTATTATGGAAATCCAGCGGTAAAGGTTTATTTTAGGAAGACGCTGAACGAGGATAATCCACGGTTTACACCTTAGGGTTGCTAGGATTTCTCAAAGGAGATCTTCATCATTGTATAGCTGAACCATTTCTCTTGAATTTGTGATGGATTACCAAGGTAATTTCGATTTGTTATCTTCTTGTGAAGACAAGTTTGACTTCAAATTTCTGGCTATAAATATCCTGTTATTAATTTAGCAGCTTTTTTTTTTTTTTTCCTTCTGATTCTGGTGAAATCTTCCTGCATGTAGGAGTGTCTATTTTATCTAGATCAGAACGAGGTTTGTTTGTAATCGGGGTGCAGATAATCTAGGTTCAGGTTCTTGGTTGTGATGAGTGCTACATACTGTCTATAATTACTAATGCAAAAATGCCACAAGATTAAAGTAGAGAGCTTTGCTTGGGGACGATAAATTTATATGTTAATCTATGGACCTCGGCAGATTTGTCACTCCATTCCTTTTTCCTTTTTGTAGTCTGTTACTCTGTTTCTAAGAAGCTGATTGATATCATGATGCTGAACTTGAGTTGATGTGCGGCACAATTTTCTTGGCATTTCGATTGATTGTTTACTTTGACGTCACAATGTTTTAGTTACTTGGTTTGTGTGGAATTAATTGCCATTGTTGCGGAATGAAACGCCTAGAGAGAGAATGTTCAAAGTGTCCTGCATTTTTCATGGACAAAGATAGAAACAACTTTATAAGTAGTGAATTCCAGGTAGGAAACTAGGAACAAACATTACACACATGTTCTCTGGGTTTGATAGAGTTGCTGTTTTCCAGGTAAAAGAATATAAAATACGACATCGGAAAAAGCATTATGTAGATAGGTTCATACCTCTGTTTCTGCAGATGATCAAAGTTATCTAATATTATTCCTGAGTTTCTGTTTTCGATAGTTTCTTGCAAATCATGTTTCGACTCTGGATTGGTGTAAAATGATGAGAAAGGGAACATTTGGCATTGTTGCCCTTTGGACTATTCTCCTTTTACCATTTATGCTGAAAACAAGAGAGCAGAAAGCTTACAGCGAAAACCTGGTGAAGTTCGATGACTATCACAGAGAAAAATACAAAAATGAAAAGGCGGATAACATCAAACTGAACCCTTGTGTGTTTTTACTAGGGTGGACATTAATTTTATCGGCCATAAATATTGCTGACATTTTTTGTATTTGACAGTAGCAAATGAGAAATTGTATCAATGATTTTACAACAAGAGAATTTGATGAAGATGAATTTGTTGGAAATATAAACAAAGTACATATTGGGAAATTATGTTTCGAGAAGCTTAATCAATATATTTATTTTCTCAAAATCGATTCCAGGAAAAGCCACAATCTAGTT
Source organism: Mentha longifolia (assembly GCA_001642375.2). Classification (NCBI taxonomy): domain Eukaryota; kingdom Viridiplantae; phylum Streptophyta; class Magnoliopsida; order Lamiales; family Lamiaceae; genus Mentha; species Mentha longifolia. The sequence goes on along the minus strand of CM038120.1, from coordinate 18,476,819 downwards.
ATCTACTACTACGTATATTCTTTCATAGCAGTGTTGCATTTTCAAAATTTGACTCCACAGGGAAGACCTCACATGTTATGCATTTCATTTGATCCGCAATTACATTTGGAATGGTCCATAGATGATACACATCATAGAGTGGATTCTAAAACTGAAATATTGCACTCCTCATGGACGATGTACTCCCTCCGTCCTATTAGTATAGAATTATTTTTAATTATTCAAATACGTCTACTAAAATAATGAAAATGCTCTTAATTAATGGACGGAGGGAGCATAAGACTAGAGATCGATAAATTAATCTTCCACCACAAAATGACGGACAACAATACTACGGCATGTCTTTGATCAAATGTAACCTTTTATATTCTCATAAAAAAAACCACCAATTAAACCATAGACTAAGCATCTTTTGATGAGTTGCACATTAGCAGTGCCACTTCTACATAAATTAATATTACCTTGTAGTGATATTCTAATTAATTAAGTGAAGGAGATAAAACATAATTATATAGCTGTCCGAATCATGAGCAAGTGAGAGAGACAGATTGTTAACAAGAAGGGGCCTTCAACAGTATATGCCAACAATGGACGTTGTATACAACGTTGTTTAAGTACCTATATCTATCACTAACTCTCCTTTCTCACACCATCCATCATACTCTATACTTCTCTAATTACCAACTATATATCAAGCTTTTTTTTTTTTTTTTTTTATTGCTCTTATATTTCAACCATGGTGAGTGTCTTAATACTTTTATGAAACTTAATTAATTTGTTGAGTAAAATTAATTATCTAATTCTATCTGCAAGCAGGGAGAAGAAGATGCTGAGAAGGGTGTGACGGCGATGCAGTCGGAGATCAAACGGAAAGGAGGCCTTAAAGCTGCATCTTTCATTTATGGTACCAAAAATATTCAACCTTTCTTTCAAGTCAAGAAAAATAATTAATTCATGATTAAATGTGATCTATCTATCATCTATTACTATTATAAAAATATATCTATTGCTACAAACATGGTTATACATGTAGTATTTTCACTTACTTTAATTTCTAGGAATAATAATAATATTGAAATATATACGTACGTGTAGGTTTGGCTGCGTTGGAAAATATGGGTTTCGTGGCAAACATGATGAGCTTGGTTCTCTTCTTCATGGCGAAGCTGTATTTCGACCTCCCAACCGCTGCAAACACTTTCACAAACTTGATGGGCACAACCTTCTTGCTAACCGTCGTCGGTGGCTTCATCTCCGACACTTACATCAACAGGTTCCACACCTCCATGATTTTCGGGGCCGTTGAACTCGTGGTACGTTATTTCAAACAAATTAATCAATAGGCATGCAGGGGCGGATCCATAAAAAATGTCGACATGATCTGGAAGCCGTGGTGCAATTTTTCAAAACTTTATCGATATTATAACTATAAAAAAATTATTAAAGAGAGAAAAAAATATTGGAGGGAGCCGATGCTTATTTTATAATAATGTTATAAGAGTTTATATATTTTGTCGAATACTTTTCAAACAGTTAATAAGCTCTTAAACATCTTATAAAATATTTCAGGCTCTAGCGATGTTAACGATTCAAGCCCACTCCACGGAGTTGCTACCTACATTCCGTGGAAAGTTGAACTGCTTAGGAGGCGGGCAGGCGGTGTACTTCTACGCGACCATGTGCTTGCTGGCGCTGGGCGCCGGTGGGTACAGGGGGGCGTTTCCGGCACTGGGGGCTGACCAGTTCGACGAAAACGACCCCGAGGAAGCCAAGTCACTGGCCAGCTACTTCAACTGGCTGTTGCTCAGCATAGTTGGTGGTGCATCCGTTGGAGTCACTGTTATTGTCTGGGTTTCCACTGGCCATCCTGAGAGAAACAACTGGTGGAAGGGCTTCCTCATTATTACTATTGCCACCTTTGTTGGTTTTCTTGTTCTTGGACTCGGAAAGCGCTTCTATCGCATTAAATTGCCCGAATACAGCCCACTTGTTAGAATCGCTCAGGTACTTCTTGACCCATCTCAACTCATCAGATAGTCTGACTTATACCAACTCAATTTACTTCTTGCAGTAATCTTTTGTGTCATGTGAATAATTTTTTTATTTAAGATTTAGTTTTTTTTTAAATAGGTTATACATTAGGTATACCCACGATGTTTATGGAGCATTATTCATACTTCTTACTTCTTATTATCAGGTTTTAGTGATTGCTATAAGAAATCGTGGTCTGCCTCATGCGGATAGCCCAAGTGAGTTGTACGAGATTAGCAAGAAAGATTTGGACTCCACCACTCAAACTATTGCTCATACCAACCAATTTAGGTACATATTTAGTTAGCTTTTGTTAGCTTTAAAATCTCCACTAAATACACAACATTTTGTTAGCTTTAAAATGTGTTTATAAATACATAACCTTTTAATTGTGTCTGATTTTGCATACGAGATCGATTTTTTTCCTAATTTTGTCAGATTTAATGCTGATATGGAAACCGAAAGTTAAAAACCATGTCATTCATTTATGTGAGAAAATTAGAATTTCACTAATATTTCGACAAATCTGACTTCCCACATAAGCAGGAAATTTGACGACATTGGAGAAAAATCAAGTAGACTTAATTAAAAGGTTATGTATTTATATATGTGAGGAAATTATAATCTCATTAATGGTTCGACAAATCCGACTTCCATATAATAACGGAAATTTGAGAAAATTGGAGAAAAATCAATATCATGTGCAAAACCAGACTATGTATTTATAGAAAGATGCAAAACTAAAATTTGACGAAAGGTCGTGCATCAATAACCCTACATTAATATTTGTAGGTGGATGGACAAAGCAGCAATCCTGGGGGAAAACAAAGAAGGCGGAGAATGGGAAGTATGCACCGTAACGCAAGTGGAGGAGGTGAAGGTTCTAACAAGAATGCTCCCAATCATAGCAAGCACCATCATCATGAACACCTGCCTCGCCCAGCTCCAGACCTTCTCCGTCCAGCAAGGCAACCGCATGGACACCCACCTCGGCTCCTTGGCGGTCCCACCTGCCTCCATCCCCATCATCCCCCTCCTCTTCATGGTCATCCTCATCCCCATCTACGACACCTTCTTCATCCCCTTCGCCCGCAAGATCACCAAGCACCCCTCCGGCATCACCCAACTCCAGCGCGTGGGCGTGGGACTCGTCCTCTCCGCCCTCTCCATGTCCGTGGCCGCCCTGGTCGAGGTCAAGAGGCGGGACCGGTCGTTGAAGAACCCCTTGACCCCGATCAGCCTCTTCTGGCTCTCGTTCCAGTACGGTATCTTCGGTATTGCGGATATGTTCACCATGGTGGGGCTGTTGGAGTTCTTCTACAAGGAGGCGCCTTCCGGGATGAAGTCGCTTTCGACTTCGTTCACGTGGATTTCGCTCTCGCTAGGGTATTTTCTTAGCAGCGTGTTGGTGGAGGTGGTGAACTCGGTTACGAAGAGGGTTACGCCGAGTAAGCAGCCGTGGACGCATGGCCTTGATCTTGATACGAGTAATTTGGATCTGTTTTATTGGCTGCTTGCGGTGTTGAGTGTGCTTAACTTCTTCCATTATTTGTATTGGGCGATGTGGTACAAGTATAAGAATCACGCCGTCGAGGCTGAGGCGCTAGTGGCTGTGCCTGTGGCCGCCAAGGTTGAAAGTGGAGGTGGAGATGCTGCGGCTGAGGCTGAGGTTGTGGCTGTGGCGGCGAAGGTTGAAAGTGGAGGTGGAGATGCTGCGGAGGAAGACAAGAAAGTTGGCGAATCATTGATTTAAATATGATATGGTGTTCAAATTTTTCGATTTTCTTTTTATTTTTTTGTCTTTGTGTTTGAGATTTTTGATTGTATTATTATGTAAGCAACGTAGTTGAATTAATAAGAATGTAACAAGGCTACCTTTGATTTTGGAGCATAGAGATATGTACTTTTTTCTAAGCTATTGACTTCGCTATATAACTGCATCAAATAGTCACGTCAATCTTAAATTCTTAATTTTTTTTTATCACAATTTTTTTTTTCCAAAAATTGATTATGAGTTTTGTTGTTGTTGTTGTTTTTATTTTATTTTGTTATTGTTTTAATTGAGTTTAACACGTGCCTATTATTCGGATTGCCATATTCTCAACAGTTGATTTAGTTCTTATTATTATTTCCTCTAAAAATTTGATTATGACTGCCAAAAACCGAAAGGTGAACAATTTAGAGATGGTGGCTCAATAAAATGGTCGATAAGAAAAGGCATTCGGATCCTCTATTGCCTAACATGTGACATTTTCTATTGTACCGTTAGATGATTGCCACATGTTCACAATATTTTTAAAATCAGCAATAGAAAATGTCACACCAGCAATAGAGGATCCTAATCCAAAATTAAGAGATAATTCGATGGCAAAACGTATTGGGAGTTAAAGATTTATAATCTGTTAGTATTTAATAATTGTACTCCATCTGTCCCGTCCAACTAGACGCGTTTCTTTTCGACACTAGAATTAAAGAGAAATTATTAAGGGTTGTAAGTGTATGTGATTAGTATTTTTAATGATTTATATTTTTATAAATCAAATGAATTAAATAATTTTATAGTACATTATTTCACTTCTTATATTTTTTTTATCAATATATTTTATTTCATCACAAGAATAAAACATCAATTAATTTAATGAATAACATATGAAGAAAAAATTAATTTTGGGCTCTAATTTCTTCTAATTTTGGGTTGAAAATTTTAACTTTTTTCCATTTAAATGTGTTAAGTTGGGCGAGAAGTTGCTATAAGGAATACGGATCAAGTTGAATGAGACTTAAATTAACGGGAATTGTCGTAAGATAGAGGTTTGTTGCATATTTCCCTATTTCTTGGGCAAAATGAATTCCCATATATGTATGGGCCTATGTAATGAGCAAGCTATATTATTTCAAGATGGGCCAAGACAACATTTAAAGATGAATCTAGTATTGAGGAATAACATGCGCTCACTTTTATACTCCCTCCACTTCATAGTCTCATATATATTCAATCTAGAGGACTACTGAAGTGGGACGGATGAAGTAGTTTATACGAGTACTACTCACTTTCAATTTATATTATTCAAAATTAAATATTTTCTAATACTACGAAATTATTAGAATATCATTAAGTTTAGGATTTCACAAAATTTGTCCGGCCTGACTTGTCTTGAATGATAGGTTGTCAACAAACTTGGGCCGGCCTAATTGCCATTTCTAATTAAAATCACAAATTGCATCTAGAGTATATTAACTTGATTTGTTTTTTTTTTTTTTTTTTTTTTTTTTTTTTCCCTTTAAACTTCAAAGAAATGAAAAAGGATATATCAAAATTTTATTTATTTTTATGATTTGTAAACTTAATGGTTCTTGTAACAATTTCAAGGTATTAGAATAAAAAAAATGCATAAATAACAAAAAAAAAAATGCTAATGTGGATGTATTTGACTAGTGCTCATAAAAGGTGTTCGCGAAAAGCGAGCGGCATATAGTTCATCTCTACACGTATATTGTATATTTATATCATACTCCCTCTGTCCCGGTTAAATTGTCCACAAGGGATTTGACACAGAAACCAACGTAAATAGAGATAAATGATTTAAAATGGTATTAGTTATTTGTGAGATAAAAAAAATTACCATTTTAAGTAAGTAGACAATTATATAGGACGTCTCAATAAGAAAATATGGACAATTAGAGTGGGATAGATGGAGTATTGCTATCTATAATATGATCTCTGCATCTTACAAATTGAAAAAAAAATGTTGCAAAGAATTGGGAGTTTCACAATTCATTCAAATCAAAATCTAGAGCCGAAAATGATGTCAAAATTTTAAAATGACTAAAAAAAAAAGTTTATCCATTTGGCAGAGAAACCTTTATAATTTCGTTTTATAAACGTAAGTTTTATGATTGTGTTCGTAATTCGTACAACTTTTATAATACTCCCTCCGTCCCGTCGAAATGGCCCTGTTTCTTGAATATATGTGAGGTATAAAATATAGAAACATGGCAATTTCGACGGGACGGAGGTAGTATCAAAAACGAAAATAAAAGAAAAGAAATTTCAATTGACTAATAAATTAATTCGAAATAGTGATCATTGACTCATAATATTTGTACACGCAGCAAAAAGGTGAATTCAGAAATGTCGAATCATGTGTGCCTGAATTATATAAAAACATCGCATCCAATCGACTAAAGGCCAAAGGGTGGGCTCAACTATAATAACACACAACAATTATTTTGATAACAAAGGCTTAATAAATTAACTTTAACAAATATCGAACTAATATTCAAAGCATGAAACAAGAAAATTTGTACAAGAGCTGTCAAGATCATAGCTACAAATGTTCGATTCAGATTTTCTATTGCAATTCCGTATTACATCTTTTAGCCTATTGCGATGACAGATGGTCGTTATGCGTCATAAATATTTCCTAAACCAACTATAATTAAAGATTAAGTTTCCATAAATAAGAATTGTTGATTTAAAAAATATTTATGACACGTGCAATATGAAATGCAACACAGAATTGCAATAATGAATGTGAATCGACAAATGCCGACGGCTTACAAATTAACAAGAACGTCATTATCGAATATTATCCTAATTATTCTATAGTCCGATTACAAGGCCGCAATATACCACTCAACATGTGATAATAATGACTAATGTCTTCTTTGTTGATAATGATGCCATGAATACTCAATTTCCAGCTGGTGTGTGGTGCAAAGGATAAATCACATAGTTATGATACAATACATACACGCCCACACGATATAAGAACTCTGGGTTGAATTAAGGTATTAACGGCATGGATGAATTAGAGTAATTTAAGTGCTTGTTGCAATGCTTGATTATTACTCCATCTGTCCTCCATTTCTTGACACTAATACTATTCGCATGTCTTTCCATCGAAACCTAGTACGAGTTTTAAAATATAATTTTGAAATATATTTTCTTTTAAGAGATAGTACGACACTCGTAGTATCCCGTAAAAGAAAAAAATACTTTAAAATTATATTTTAAAACCCGTACTAGATTTTGGTGGAAAAACGTGCCGAAAAGTTTTGGTCAAGAAATGGAGGACGGAGGAAGTAGTTTATGATACGATCTCACATCGGATCCACAAACCATTGTGGATTGGTACTTAAGTAAGGGGTCAAACCTCCACTCATAGGCTAGCTTTTGGGTGGAGTTAGGGCTTCTGGCTTGAGTACCTATCAATTGGTGCTTTCATTGAGAGTGCAGACGTGGTGCGGAAAAAGAGAAGGCTACCTGGTGGGACCAAAGTGAGAGCCGCCCAGAGTGAGAGCCGTCCGTGGACGTCCTGCAGACGTGGTGCGGGAAAAGGCTACCTGGTGGGACCAGAGTGAGAGCCGTCCGTAGACGTCCGGCTCTTAAGGGGGGTCGAATGATACGATCCCACATCGGATCCACAAACCATTGTGGATTGATACTTAAGTAAGGGGTCAAACCTCCACTCATAGGCTAGCTTTTGGGTGGAGTTAGAGCTTCTGGCTTGAGTACCTATCAGTTTAGAACTTTAGATACATCATTTTTATCTCATCAATTGTAACATAGGTATATATGATTATTTGATTTGATATATTAGACTTTATTTAATTAGGTCTTAATCTTCAACCGGGTCCTTGAACTTAATTAATTTTGCTAGTTAATATAGACATTGGTGTCCCACAATCATGCACATGCATGTCACATTCTAATTAATGGCGGCATTCATGAATACCATTAGTACTTCAATTCACACTACTGAGATTTTGATATTTCAGGAACTCTTTCCATGTTCTCCCAAACAAAATACTTAATGCTAATTGCTAAATCAAGCTATTTCTTCTAATATGTGAGTAAATATTATATATGTACGTTTGAAAAAAGAAAAAAAAACAAATCAAAACACTTTACCTGAAATTAATCAGCAGTCGTCACATATTAATTTAAAGCTCCCCAACAATGGCGATGGGGCCAAAATTTCACGTTCTTTGTTATGTCACATGACCACATGCTATTGCTCACACTTGCAATGATAATCGGTTTGACAATATTGATTCACAAAAGTCACAAAGCTAAGAAAGTTATTTGGAGGATCATATGATGATATTGATAGCAATCATGGTAATTATTACTATCTCCATCTATATTCTTTCTATCCCTACTTTTTTCTATATGATTTTAGGGCTTTATAATAATAATTTTCAAGTGAATTTTCGCTATATAATTTTATTTTATTTTTTCATATGATAATATATTCATAGTTCCCCATAAAGTCCCTTAATTATAAAACTCCAAGATTAGTGCAAAAAAATTGGGATCCAAAGATAATGAACAGAGGCAGTATTACTTTATTTGAAAAGGATTAAACTTTTATTTTTTCAAAAGAGCAAGTTTTAACAAATGTGAGGCCCGATTCACATCATTATGATCATAATAAAATTAGTTGAAATTTAGATATACTAGCATAACACGTTAAAATAATGATTTTGATAAACAAATTTTAATAAATTAGCAATTTTTCAAAAATCTTATGTGTGATCATGAAGAAAAAAGAAAGAATTAGTCAAAATATTTAATTATGAAGAATGGTCTCAAAGTTTTAATGTGTTTTTCATTTTTTTAAAATTACAAATGACTGCAATTAGTAGAAAGAAGTATTCAAATTTAGTAACTAGAGACTTTACATTTTAGCTTAATGTTTTTGTGACTATAAGATTGTCTTTAAATAGAATAAATTAATACAAAGTATTTGTAATAGTTAAATAGGACTTGAAATATTAATAGTTTTTTTATGAATGTTTTACAAGTATTTATGAAATGTAAGGTTAAAAAATATATTTAATAGAAAGATTATTTTAATTTGAATATATATTTGATATATTTTTCTAATATTAAATTTGTTAGGAATTGACACACGATATGCAAGTAAATAGAACAATGTCCATAGGAACATATAAAGCAAATGAATGCAAAGGGACAACAACGATGATGAAGTGCGACGGTGAAGTTTCAACTAGGGGTGGGAAAAAATATCGAAATACCGATGATACCGTACCGAAAAAAAACCGAAAATGTCGAAACTAACGGTATACCGAATTTTCGGTACGGTATTTATACCGTACCGAGAGATTTCGGTACGACACCGGTATTCAAAGTCCTGATACCGCGGTATTACCGGTAATGCGGTATTACCGGTAATGTCGAACAATACCGATACTGATATGATACCGATATCGCGATAATACCGTTAAATACTGATATTTTGCCGAATATTTTATATACTTTTATTTATAATATTTTTATATTTGACTAAATTCGAATTTTAAATACAACCTTAATAAAATTTTAATACCAGTTAATAATATACAAGATGGTATATCAGAAAGATGCTATAAAGATATTATACATAATTTTTCTTTTTAATCTTTTAATGATTATAATACATAAACTAACAAAGAAAATAATTGTATTATTTCCCAAGATTTGGCATAACTACGTCAATCGTCGACACATTGATAACTAATGAACTATGACTCTATAAAATAAAATATTATGAATAATTGGTATAATTTGGTAATTATCTTAAGATAAAAACTCCTTATTTATAACAAAGTACATATCAACAAACATGATAATTGTATTTAAGTAATATTTTCCAAGATTTGTCATAACTACGTCAATCGTCGACACATTGATAACTAATGAACTATGACTCTATAAAATAAAATATTATGAACAATTGGTATAATTTGGTAATTATCTTAAGATAAAAACTCCTTATTTATAACAAAGTACATATCAACAAACATGATAATTGTATTTAAGTAATATTTTCCAAGATTTGTCATAACTACGTCAATCGCCGACACATTGATAACTAATGAACTATGACTCTATAAAATAAAATATTATGAATAATTGGTATAATTTGGTAATTATCTTAAGATAAAAACTCCTTATTTATAACAAAGTACATATCAACAAACATGATAATTGTATTTAAGTAATATTTTCCAAGATTTGTCATAACTACGTCAATCGTCGACACATTGATAACTAATGAACTATGACTCTATAAAATAAAATATTATGAACAATTGGTATAATTTGGTAATTATCTTAAGATAAAAACTCCTTATTTATAACAAAGTACATATCAACAAACATGATAATTGTATTTAAGTAATATTTTTCAAGATTTGTCATAACTACGTCAATCGTCGACACATTGATAACTAATGAACTATGACTCTATAAAATAAAATATTATGAACAATTGGTATAATTTGGTAATTATCTTAAGATAAAAACTCCTTATTTATAACTAAGTACATATAAATACGCCAATCGTCGACACATTGATATCAACAAAGTGTTCATGCAGAAGGACTATTAAAGTGTTCATGTTTCTTTAATTTTGCATTTTATTAGTAATTATTTAGTAGGTAGATCAAGATGTATGAAAAAAATATATATGAATTTTTGATATTTTTTTCGGTATTTCGATATTTTTTTTCGGTATTATCGAATCATCGGTACGTCATCGGTATCCATTTCGACCAATACCGAATTTTCAGTATACCGGTATTCGGTATACCGAAACTTTCGGTACGACATCGATATCGAGAATTCGATACCGATCGGTATCGGTATCGGTATCGGTATTGAGAAAAAATCTCAATATCTCGTACCGACCCACCCCTAGTTTCAACCAAGAAATTGAGGGCAAGTTGTGCAAGTGGATTGGTATGAGCTTATGTCCATATATGGTTTTTTTTAGCACAAATTTTAATTTAAATATATTTAAATGACGATTGTTAGGATATATGTTAATGACTTAATGAGAAACTTCTTGTGATTATTCTGATCTTATTCGTTTAAAATGTATTTTGGTTCGATCCCAAAACCATCATATATGTCTTTAAAAAAATATGTCTGACTATTACTTCATAAGTTAGAATAGTTCAAGTGTTAATGCTAACTTTTATTTTTTAAAAAATATGTCTAACTATTACTTCATAAGTTAGAATAGTTCAAGTGTTAATGAGCTAACTTTTATTTTTAAAGGTCTTCATTGCATAATGGCTGACAAGTATCAGACAAGTCAGATTAGCCGTTCATCTGAATTTTCACTCAATTGATCGACCGTGTGCAAGGAAGACCCCGATGAGTCAGTCATTATAGCTGTAAATTCAATCAATAAAATATTGCTGACAACTTATGGACTTTGGCATTCATTATGATCGCTATATTTATTGGATGCATGCAACCAATGAGAATCAAGTATCTTCTGACACTCTAAAATCAAAGCTGTTGGGATATAATGTTAAGGGGAATTTGAATCAAATTAAATAAATAATTTGTTTTGATTCGATTCCAAAATCCTAAATAGAATATTTCCCTTATTATTTTTGATGAATCTAGACAAATTATACTTAGCAAAGCTTGCATGTTAGGAAGCTTTCATTTTGGTCTAGAAGCGCTAAGGATAAAGCAGTCAGAGTTCGCGAAGCGTCAGGAAGCGAAGCGGCTCCACCAGTGAAAGCGTCATCAGTAATGTTTGACAAAACGTCATTGAAACGCTTCAGATAAAGATACCTAGAACGAAGCTTATGTTCAGTAGAAGTGAAACGCTCTTAAGTCAGCTCACCCAAAGCGTCTCTGATCTAGAGCTGAACTTGAAGCGTCCATATTATCAGTATGATACGTTGACTCACCAACCCTCCAGTTTGAATTTCAAACTCTGACGTGCGCCGCAGTTGCAGTTCACGTGTAATCACGTTATTGCCCAACTGAGCGGTTTGGTAGAAAAGTCACGACAAGATGCAGACCGCTATACCCTGATTCAACCACCATGCAGTGACTTTCCCATTATTGTAGGCGATGATAAAGCACCTGACAAATAGCAACTTTCCCACAATTCACGGGAAAGTGAGGAACACGCGCCACTTCTCTCCAACGGGAAGTAGGGTTCCTATCGCTATAAATAGAAGGAGTTGCACACACTAAAACGAATGCACGTACAAACAATTCAAGCATACTGTTAGGATCAAAAACCCTAACAACGATCGACAACGAGTCGATCGACGAACACGAACGATCCGGCGCCTTGTTGCACAAGGTCGGCGGAGAAAATAAAAGCCCGGCGCCTTCGACGTGAAGGTCGTCGGTGGATAAAGAAAGGCTGGCGCGGAGTCGCACTCCGTCGGCAGCGGAAAACACGTGATCAAGAGAGAAAACCTTAGGGCCAATAATTGTATTCTTATTCTTGATAATAGTTATGGGATTACAATCCTCTATTTATAATACTAGAATATCTAGCTAAACAAGGAAAAGATAAGCTAATGATAAATATGAATCTAAACAATTAAATAGAAAAGTTAATAACCTAAAATACTTGATGTTATCGTATCACATACTACTCGCAAGAACTCAAGAAAATTATCCTTTACATTCCTTTAGTTCTTTCGAAGCGCTTCACATTAGTGTGTCGTCAAGAAATTTGTTTTCTTGAGTATTGCAACTACTTTCTTTCTAAGTTCAACCTCATATATCCATAACCTAGCTTCGAGAATCCTTATCCCTTTACTTGTGATCTTAATTGTAAAGGATTCTCATTTACGAAAACCCAAAAACCCCAAAACCAAGTCTATTGTGTTAGATTGAGTTGTAAGGTTGTAAAATTTTTGTAGAAAAGATTTGTTGGTGTAAGACTTATCAAAAGCCCGTGAAATCTCTGAGGATTCAAGTGCAAGTTTGTTACTAGCCTTGAATCACTTCCCCTTGGAAGTATAAAACAAGGGATACCGAGTGAAGATATTCATCCCGTCGTGGATAGAGTGGACGAAAGAGAGGTGCTCCGAACCACTATAAATTATCTGTCTCTCTTTACTTTCAAGTTATTTATTGCTTTGATTATTTTGCATACACACACACACACACGTCTTTAAATATAAAGTTGGTTTTATTTGCAAGAAAAGGCTTTAAAGTCTCACCACATTCCGCACATCTCACACGAGCGAGAAGCTTCGAAAGCCTCACTAGCATTCGAAGTGTCTACTATGTAAAAAGGACGAAAAACGAAAGAGAAGTTAAACACTTCTCAACACACGTATTCGCCCCCCCCCCCCCCCCCCCCCGCCCGCTCTACGTGTGTTAGTCACTTTCGGGACCAACAAAAGCAGATTGAGTAACAATGGTCCCAAGAATCAAGAGATAAAAAAAAGGGACGTTTTGCAGACGCTACATCATGACTTACCTCTTTTGATAAAGTCAGACCGGCAAAAGACTGACCGACTGAACTGCTTGTGCAAATAAGAAAATCTCAATTAATGTTGCATAGTGACCGTCCAACCAGCAAATATAGTAGCAGATTCAAGATTTCCCTCCAACGGCTAGTTTTGAATCTTTCCTTTATAAATAGATGGAATCCAACACTTGAAGAGGTTACAACAACGAAACATTCAAGCGAAAGAATCTCTTTCGAGTAGAAAATCTCAACGTCTTACAGTTCCCAACACAATAACACTCAAAGTTCATATTCAATCTTCAACTGTTCTTCATTTTCAAGAATAACATTCAAAGCGTAATTATGTACTCCTATCTTTTTATGTAACATAACTTGAATTTAGGTTTTTTAAGATTGTGGTTACAATTAATATTTTCTTAAGTTGAGTGACTATTTAGTATAATTAACATTTTTCTATAAAAAAATTGGATATATTATTATTATTATTATTATTATTAATTTTATTATTATTATTATTATTATTATCCAATGCGTAATTAATTAGTCAACATAAACGGTAATTGTACGTAGCCACTAGCTATTTCTAATGGTAGGCTCTTGTGAGAGCCGAGACCACCTCACCAACTAAACCGCTAGTATTAATATATAGTAGTTTGCAAGCATTATTCTAATTTGGTAAAAACATTTCCGTCTCGCTTAAATTTTGGGGCACTATATTAATAATGGGGAGCTAACGAAGGTACCAACTAGTTTAAAATTTAATACTTCGATTGAACTGCCAATATAAATGTCTATGTATGAATACCGTTTTATGGTTAGATATGATCTTTAGTTAAAGAATAATATTTTAAAAGAAAATTATGGTATGCCCAATAAGTATGTACTATGTACCGATAGAAAAACGATCTCTTAATTACTGTATTTATAAGAGCAATTGCTTATTTGACACGTTTTGGCTACATTAGTTAAGTTAAAGGGTGCTCCCGTTTTTCTACCCTTTTAAAACATGTATTGTAGAAATTACCCTAAATATATCTCTTAGGGCTCGTTTGGTAGCAATACCGAGAAAAGGGCGGATAAGAAAATGTGTGATAAGTTGAGATAAAAAAAAGTATGATAAGTTGGGATAAAAAATATATTGTGTGTTTGGTACAAACATAGATAAGTTGGGATAAAAAATATAAAAAATTGATAATTAAAATTGAAAATAAAAAATTGATAATTAAAATAAAAAAATTGATAATTAAAATTGAAAATAAAAAATTGATAATTAAAATTAAAAATAAAAAACTTATCACAACTTATCCGGGGGTAGAGGCGGTATAGTATATGCCAGTGTAACAGTGAATTTAGTCCGGGCCCAAGCATTTTCGCGGGCCGATGACATTATTTTTCTCGGATACCAAACACTGGAAAAGCCGAGATAAATTTTCTTATCTAGGCTTTTCCTAGGTTATATTGGCTACCAAACGGGCCCTTAATGTAAAAACTGCCCATTAAAAATTAAATAATGGGAAAGGCCCCACAATTTATTCACCACAGCTCACAGCTGGGCATTGAAACTCGGGAAAGGGAGTCAAATGTCGGACATTGTCGGACTAATGTGGTGTCGGACGAATTTTTGATTTTTTTAAACACCCTCCCTCCCTCACCAAAGCAAAATCATCTCCTCATACTCTCCTTTCTCGACTCCAAGTATAAATTTTCAATTGCACCGGAGCGGAGTGATGTCGGCACAATATGTAATCGACTATGACCACAAGGACCACTTTGTCTTGCCGGAAAACGGATCGGGGATCTCCGTCAAAGTAATACCACGACGAATATCGGTATGTTTTCTGGCGAATGTAGTATTAATTTATAATATATGAATCTAAATTTTATTATTTGTTAGGATTTAATTGAATTTAATTCGCTTAGTGATTTTTTTTATTTAATTAAATGATTTTTATTTTGTTTAAATTGTATTAATTGTTATGATTTAATTCGAAATTATTAGCAATTTGTAGTTTTTGTCTTGTTAAAATTCATATATAGGTAGAGAGAAAAAAGAGAAAATATGTAGTATTAATTCGTTTATTGAATTTTTATTTAAATTAGTTGATTATTATTTGATTTTAATTAATTATTTTATGTGATTAAATTCAAAATTAGTACAAATATGTAGTGTTTGTCATGTGAAAAATCATATTTAGGTTGACAAAAAAAGAGGAATTTTCGGGCATATCCGGCCGGTCGATCGGCGCTAAAAAAGTGTCGTCTGGCCGTGTATTCCGGTGGCCGGAAAAATAACTTTTCCGGCGACCAGATGGACCGGCCAGCTATGCCCGAAAATTCCACCTTTTTTTTCTTAGTATGGATAGTTAGTCACATGTATTTTTTAATTTTATTAATTTGTTTATTAATTTTTATTTGAAATTAAATGATTATTATTTTATTTAAATTAATTAATTTAACTGATTTAATTAGAAATTATTACCAATTTTTAGTTTTTGTACTTGAAAATCTTATATTTGGTTTTAGAAAAAAAAAGTGAAAAATTCGGATATAGGCGGCCGGTCAATCAGGCGCCGAAAAGTGGCCGTCCGGCCGTGTATTCCGGTCACCGGAAAAATCACTTTTCCGGCCACCGGATGGACCGGCCGGCCACACCCGATTTTTTTTTTTCTTTTTTTCTCATTATATATAAATAGTGATATATAATTTATAAGATTACTAATTCGTTTATTAATTATTTTTGGAAATTAATTGATTATTATTTTGTTTAAATTAATTAATTCTGTAAATAATCATTTGGTTAATTTTAATTTATCTTGTTTTACAGGATTCTCTGGCGCCATGGTACCGTCGAAGGAATTTGATCAACTGGAGATTTCATGTCGGCAACTATTATAGGGTTAAAATCTTGGAAGATATAAAGTTCGCACTGACCCAGGCATATGAAGGTGGTGAATTGGTCGATTAGTTTCAGTTGGGACCTTTCGGACATTTGCTCGATTGGGAGCCGGGGCAAAACATTAAACCCTTGCTCCACTCCGTGTTATCTCGAGCTGTCATTACGGAGGTGGGAATTTGGTTCCACATTAGGGGCCAGTACGTAGAGTACACCGTTCAGGACCACGCTCTGATCACATGGTTGAGATTTGGCCCTACAGATTTTGATCCCAGGATTCAAAGGGAGCCAAGGGCATCGCGTTTTTTCAAGACGTCTGTGGCGGCCATGGTCAGAAGGCGGTATTGTTACACTCCCATTTGTTGACACTCAAGTCTGAGAATGATCCAGACGGGCAACTTCGTTTGAAGCTGGCGAACTTGTTGATGGCCAATTGTTTTATCCTCGGTCATGACGGGCAGGCTCCACCCCACCAGTGGTTGTGGGAGTTGATCGACGACACTGATGAGTTCAATTCTTTTCTTTGGGGTGCGTACTCCTACAAGACCTTGCAGTACTACTTGAGGACGTTTCAGGCGAGGTCTAGGAAGTATCACATTTATGGACCGGCATGGGCACTGATGATCTAGGCTTACGAGGTGATGCCAGGGTTCGGTGAGCAATTTGCAGAGAGGGCTTTCAGCGGCGTGTCCGATGCAGAGCTGTACGCACCGTTCGATGATCCAGAGGGAGGTATTACCAGGATCGAGCCGGAAGATCAGGAGATTGAAGAAAGTTACTACCAATCGGTACATCAACCGGAGGCCTTACTGGTGAAGTTTCACATGCCGAAGACTTCGTACATTGTCGACAAACGCCCCCATGTACATCGAGTTGATCCCGGGTCCTAGCATGCCATTGGAGATTTCTACGAGGGACCTCAACTTAGACGGAGTTCCCGGTCTACGAAATTCGCCGGAAATCTAGCTGAGGAAGGTACATCTTCATCCCGGCACCAACGTGGTTCTCAAAGCAGGAGTGGTGGGCAAGAGCATTCTCTTCCCGGGATGTCTATGGAGGACTTGGTCAGTATTGTAGAGGACGTCACTCGTCGTGAAAATAAGCGTATTATGCAGACAATGAGGCAAGAGTACGAGGCAAGGGAAAAAAACCTCATGACATCGGTAAGGGAATCACGAAGGGCATTGACATCGTAAACTGCGGGACTTCCTCTATGTCTATTCCAGTTCACTCGCCCCGACGTTCGAGCCCGCCCCTCAACGTTTTCTCAGCACGGGCATCGGATTATGCAGCCACTGCTGTTTTGACGAGCCTTGAAGTGATCGAGTCCCTCGAGCCTGTAGGTGCTCGAGCAGACACCTCTCTCCCTCTCTACACGGGTGCCTTCACTGACCCCTACATTGGCCAGGACCCGAGCACTGTACACCCTTCGGCATTCACTTCCATTTTAGAGCAGGTATGATATATCAGAGTGTTGTCTTTCTTTCACATTTAGTTTCATTGAATTTCGTATTTCGTGCATGCTTATTCGAATATTGATTTATCGTACATGACACTGAATTCTTCCCAATGACTACTAGCGGGCCCTTTTCGACCTACATTCTGCCGTTCGGTCAGAGTTATGTACCGATTCCCGAAAATACACATGAACCGCTGAGGAACTCTATGGCGGAGTTCTCGTCCAGCACGCCTATTTTCTCGACTCTAATCCCGACATCCTCAACTGCCACTCACCCGAACATTACGATTCTTGAACAGCCGAGACGTGCTTCGTCGGTCGAGCTTGGGTAGGTATTTTTCAAAATTGATGTCAGTATCTGATTTAATTGCAATCTATATCTATTGCTAAATTATACTCTTACATCGTATACTTTGGATTACCGTATTAGTATATTAAATTTTTTCTCACATCTCATGTAGTCTACTAGATCGAGGACTAGTGGATCAGAGAGGAAGAAAGCCCCTCCTAAAAAGTCAAAGCAACGGAGTGGTGTTTCCGACGCTTCAGGGAGTAGAAGTACATATTTGCCACCCAAAATGCCGGCTATGCCCTATATGGACGTGGTGAAGGATTGGAAGACATTTCATGCTGACGAGACAGAAGGAAAAACTGTCAACATCTTAGATGCATTGGAAGATTTGACCAAGGCGGATTTCGCTCAGATTATAGCTAAGAATGGGTAGTGAGATATCTTGGTACACAAAATAAGGCCTTCATTGAACCATTCAATTTAATTTAATAGTCGCACTTATGGTTCTAACACATATGTGTTCACTGCGCAGACTTTCGACCTTGCCCTAATGTCCTTGCGCCAGAAAATTAAAAGTGGGACTGATGTTTATCCTCATTGGCGGGATGGAGGACTGGTCATATGCCCTACATTTGTCATCGTAATATTGTTAATTTTATATTTTATTTGATATATTTAACTGCCTCTCTACTTTCGCTGATTATTTATACTAAAATGTATACATTGTTCATGATTGTAGTTCGATCTTAAATCGGACTGGAAGGCCTTGCTTGAAGAGGCACAAGAGGTCTTTGGTACTTCGGTTCAAGAAATGAATAGCCCCCATTATGGTATAAATGTTACGAATTACATGCAAACTCACTGGAAACCCAACCCTGACTTGGATTAGTATTGGGTACGTACAAAGGAGTTGATTCTCCTAACTGGTGGTCTGCAAAATCGGTAAGACTTAGAAGTCAATGATATTTCATTTTGAGTTCATTTATTTATCCTGTGGTTATTAAATACTTAAAATATGTCAACTTATATTAACTATGGTATTTCTATTACTATGTAGATTGTCATTCCATGAGTTATTGAACGTGGCAACCGATATGTTGTTTGTTTTGTCCTTCCGGAGAAGAGAAAAGTCATTGTTATGGATCCGTTGTATTGAGATATCAACGGAGAAGAGCAGGGATATGTTTAGCACGAATTGGAGCTATTGAGATTCATTTTGCCACTTTGGTTAACTGGTGGGCTTTATTGGGCCTCGAATATTCATGGTTGGCGGGATAAGGCACACTCCTTTGAGTTTGAATATGCTCCGAGCGATCAAGTCATTACAAGTCGTCGGAAAAATAGCAACGGTCCAATCGCCATAATGAATATCGAGCGCTGGATTAGTGGATGCCCCGATGTAACTAATGTGGATGATATGTTAGACCTGTATAGAAAGATTGTTGCGTGCAGAATTTTTAGTCACCGCAAGTAGTTGTAATCTGAATTCTTTGGTACAATATATTGGGTTCTTTTTCAAATTACAGTTTACTTCTATTGGGTTCTCTTGTGAATGTGAATATTAATTAATTTTGGACAATATATACTAATTGAAGCATTTTATTAATATCTTGGCAATTTATTTAATTTATTGTATCAATTAATGGTCGTCGCGTGTTCACGTCATATATAATATAATATAATGAATTGGTAATTTAATTTAATTTAATTTAATTAAAAAATAAACCTACAAACTATATTAGCCATGCATCATTTAAAATCAGGGAAAATTCAATGGTAATCACTAAACATCGTACAAAAAAAAACATTTAAACTAAATTATTGAAATAGGCTAATCAGATATATTGGGGCAGTTAGGGCCGGTATGACCAGGAGCGTCGCAGTGCAGACATCTACGAGGTCTACAACCTCAACGGCCTCCTCGTTCAAGTCTGCCTCTGATTCTTCTTTCCTTCAGCCGACCTGGTAGATGTCTCGGGATTGGTGGTTGGACGTCAACGTCCTTGATGGACCGCAGCACTGTCCACAGATGTTTTTTCGGTACACTTCGAATTGGGACGCTGAAACAAGCCTCGTACGAAGCTCGTCTATAGAATATCGAGACGTAATCCACCACGTTCTCTCTATTCTTCCTGCAATTAATAAAAAAATAGGGTTAAAATATGCATTCTATATTGAAATATGTTGCATTCAAATAATGAAAAGTGAATTTCATTACTTGATTGCTGCCATCGCGTGAGCACAAGGGAGACAATCAAACTCCCACCGCCTGCATTCACACAAGTGTTGCTGCAGGTCAACCCTCACTTCCCGGTTAGACGTCTTCACTTTATAGTGAAGAGCATTGCTAATCCTTGTGGCCTTGTAGGTGTTTGTGTATTCTAATTGCACTGCCATTTTACTCCGAGCCTCTTCTGTGATCGGGTGAGTATCATTCCTGCACTTTTCACGTCGCTCATTGAACCATTCTTCAATGATGAGCCTTACAGTATCTAGACAAGCGGTAATCGGCAGACGTCGGGCCCATAGTAGGCTATTGTTAAAAGATTCTGCTGCGTTGGACGTCATGTTGCTGAATCGTGGCACTTCGATCGGGACCACCTTGTTACTCCAACATCTATCAATCTGTTGTAAGCCAGCCTGCTAGTGCGCCGGATCCCCTCAAGGTAGGTCTGGAACTCATGGTCGTTGTACGTGTATGCGGCATGTTGGAGCTGGTTGCCTACATTTTTTCCGTAGATGGCGAGATTTTTGGCAAGATGGAAGTAACATTACCCGTGCTTAGATGCGGGGAAGATCTCTTGGATAGCATGTATGATAGACGCGTGATGATCGGAGATGAACAACGTACCCGGACATGGACCATATGCCTCTCGGAGGCATTCCATGAACCAAATCCACGATTCATTATCCTCAGTCGGCCCGATTCCGTACGCCAATGGGAATAGTTATTTGTTCGCATCCTTCGCTACAACTACAAACATTAACCCGTGGGCCTTCCCCTTGAGATGCGTGCCATCAACAACAATGACTGGCCGGATATATCCATTTCGCCAAGCAAAATGCGTAGTGCATAGAGCAACGAAGACTTGTTTGAACCAGCCATCCTGGCTAATCTCGTGCTGGGTGATCATCTCCGGATTAGTGAGCCTCAGCATGTTAAGGTAACTGAGCATATCGTTAAAGGAATCCTTGTGTTAGCCGTATACCATCTCGATCGTGACATTCCATCCCTTCAAGCACACATCGTAGTTGGCATCGATGCCGAACTCGGATTTCAGCTCATTCCGAATAATACGGGGCTTTATTATTTCAGCATGACGGAGCAATCTTTTCGCGAAAATTGAACCGATCACCAATGCGTGGATCTTCCTCACATGAGTGGTATCTGTTAGACCTAGCTCATCGCATGTGTGCTCCTCGTCAAATATGTTAACAGTCCAAGACCCGCCTTTGCAAGTGAGATAAAGTCTGAAGGGGCAATCTCCAGATAATTTGCACGTCATGACCATTCTTGTCTTATCTAATTTAGCGACCCGATATTCTTTCCTCATGTTCAAATGCCATAAACCCACTGCAATCCAGATTTCATCCTTGGAGAAGAAAACTGAGGTCCTCGAGAGCTCATCAACATTCAAGAGATCATCGTGATACACTAGTGAATCACGGGGCCGGACAGGGACTATCGGGACAAGCCAATTATTCATGTGCTCCGTGTCCGAATCGTACTCCTGTTCACCCTCACCAGGATTTGGGAACATCATCCCAAGGAGTTTTTGCATACCCCCTTTCTCCTGTATACAAGCGGTCCATTCCGCGAATAAGGCCATGTTAAGCTGCCTACCATCATGGTATAGATTGGTCTCGCCCTCGCTCTCCGAGGTCTCCGAGTTCTCTTCAGGCTTCGGGACATAATCTTCGTCATGTATTCGCTCTTCGTCGTGCTCGACCGATTGATTGAGGTCTGGAATGTTACCTATTTCCGGGACGTTGTTGCTTTGGCCGAGATATTCATCCCCTACCCAGTTGCTAGAAGTAACAGCCCTCCCGACTTCATCCAAGTATGCCCGCCAATCGTAGGTGCCCTGGCTAAAAAAATCATTTGACCCCCCGTACGCTTACGATTGATCGAAGGTAGGGACATATGGAGATGATGTCTCGACGTATGAAGATGATGCTCCATCATGTGAAGAGGATGCTCCGTCTTTATTCTTCACGAATAACGTTGGTATAAAACCATTGCATAATTCTCGTAATTTATCGTCACTTGTCAAACGTGAAATCGCATTACGTTCGCGGTTACTCTTCCTTATATAAAAAATATCAAAATCGGAGCCTGCCGGGTTGCAATAATAAGATATAAGGTATCTCAAGTTGTAAATTGTTATCCCATAAGATACTGATAATGGGATATTAACCTCATCCCAGACACCTCTGTATTTAACATTGACGTAGATCTCAGCCATTTGTAGTCAAATAATTATAACTTAATTAATAAAAATTACAAATAAATATATATTCAATAAATAAATTAAACACATAAATATATACTAATTTCGTTAGGAGACAAAAATTCAATTCAAACATCACAAATATATACTAATTTCGGACTAAAACACATAAAAGAATTAATTTAAACAAAATAATAATCAAATTTAAAAAAAAATCATTAAACGAATTAGTAAACTTATAAATTACATCTGATTATTTATATATATTGAGAAAAAGAAGGGAAAAATTCGGATGTGGCCGGCCGTTCCAGCTGGTGGCCGGAAAAGTGATTTTTCCAGGGACCAGAATACACGGCCGGACGACCATTTTCCGCCGACAAATTGACCGGCGGGCTATACCCGAATTTTTTTATTTTTTTTCTAAACCTAAATATGAATTTTTACATTACAAACACTACATATTTGTATTAATTGCTAATTTAATCACATAAAAAAATAATTTAAATAAAATAATAATCAATTAATTAAAAAAAAATGAATTACTAAACATACCAAATACATGTGATTAATTATCCATACTAAGAATAAAATGTGACATGTTTGGGCATATCCGGCCGGTCCGTCATCTGGCCGGAAAAGTGACTTTTCCAGCCACCGGAATAAATGGACGGACGGAATTTTTCTGGCGGCAGATTGATCGGCCGGCTATGCCCAAAATTTTCTCTTTGTTTGACCAACCTAAATATGAATTTTAACATAACAAATACTACATATTTGTACTAATTTCGAATTTAATCACATAAAATAATTAATTTAAATAAAGTAATAATCAATTAATTCAATCAAAAAATCAATAAACAAATTGCTTAACTTATAAAATACATGTTATTTTTTGTCCTTACTAAGGAAAAAAAGAGAAATGTTTGGGCATAGCCGACCGGTCCATCCGGTGGCCGGAAAAGTAATTTTTTCGGCGACCGGAATACTTGGCCGGACTTCCTTTTTCCGGCGCCGGATTGACCAGCCGGCTATGCCTAAATATATTTTTTTATTTTTCTCAACCTAAATATAAAATTTTTATTTAAAAAAATACAAATTTTCTAATAATTTTGAATTAAATACGATATGTTAAAAAAAATTCAATTAATCTCTAAAATAAATACATAAACTACTTACTAAGCATAAAAATTCGATATTAAGCACTTACCTATATTATTGGATAATCCGGAAACACAATGAAGCAATATGTCTCGATATCCTCCTCAGTTAATCGTCCGTCTTCCTTTTCCGCAGCTCAAAACTTATTCACATAACAATTTTTATGCGGAGTTGGTTTTTTCTTTTTGGAATTCACTTGAAATTTCAGTGTGGTATATATTGAGTTTCGTGTGGTGTGGTTGACATAGGATACCAAAAATTATTACTGTTTCGTCTGTGATATAACAGACGAAAATTGAATTATTTGCACTGCTACGCATGCATGTATAAAGCAGCAAATTTAATACTGCTACACAATTATTTGCATTGCTACACATGCATGCATGTAGTATGATCAACTCTCCTCCATTAATTGCTATTCAGAATAAACATTATAAATAAATAAATAAAATATGAATTTGTCACTTCAGATATTGTATCATTCCAAAATAATTGAAAATGGGTCCCATGGATAGTTTTTAAATATAGATAGTGGGACCTCCAACAAAATAAAATAATAAAAATGGTTACATTTTATCAATTAAAAGGGTAATTTTTGCATTTGGGTTTTTAAAAGGATATTTTCCCATATTGTGAGTTAGTTAAACATGAGGCTCTATACTAAGTAAAAGTCTTCTATTAAAATACTATTTTCTCACTCATATTTAACTCTCCATACCCCCATTTAAGTAATATGGATTTGCATAGTAAAATCATATTGCCCCTTTTAGCCCCAACAAAATATAGAGGAATTGATAATTAAAGAAAATAAAGATATATTTGTAATTTAATAAAAAGTACAAGGTTGTTTTAGGAATTATACAAGTTAGTATAGAACTTAATGTATGCTACCAAACACTTGTTATAATTGTACATAGATTTTAGTAATGTTACCAAACACATACATATATTAGCTATATAGGTTTATTCTCTACTATTTACCTTGGTACTATTAATATATACATTACTAGATTAATATACCAAACATGCACTAAATGTTGAGGAGAGACCTCAAAGCCTCGAGCAATGCGAGCAATCCCAATAAGAGTTGTCATAGTCATAGTTGGACTTAAATAACAATAATTATGGATTATTTGGTGGTGATTTTGACGATAGTTTGATTTTTAATTACCAATTTCAATTTTGATATCAAATTGAAAATGATCTAAATTGAAGCTGACGTAGACGTTAAAATTACCTGTTTGAACAAATTGTCTGACCAACAAAATGACATTATTACTTTATAAAGTAAACGATGTCTTTTTTGACCCCTAAGGCCCTATCCTTTGCAAAACTGAAACCAAATTGTTCATCTTCTGGTATATATATATGAATCTATTTTGATTCAATTTATTGATGCACACAATACATGAACAATTTGTTTCTACCAGTATAATATATTGATGCATTATGTACAATATATATATATATATATATATATATATATTATGATTATTTTGATCTTTTATAAAATCTAAATTTTTTGTAATTTTAGTAATATAAATTTCTTTCTCAAGACTTTTTTGTATTAATTCTGTTAAAATTTTGAAAATTTTATTATTTTCTCTTTCTAGTCCAAAGCCTAGATTTAAAATAAGATCTGTGATACTGTTTAAGTGATTATTCTCACTATGTAGAATATGATTATAAGCTTTCTTAAATTTACAATTAAACTTAAAATTATCTATAGAAATAGAATTGCTTTCTCTTGTTGAGTATTCTAAATCAAGAAAATCAAGTCGTTTGAGAGAATTTGAATCAATGATTAAAGAATCTTAGTTTCTTAGCTTTAAGTTACCTTCCTTTTCTAAAGATAAAACATATCCCAATATTTAAAGTTTATATAAAACTATACAAAGTTTTTAAAGATAAAAGATAAAAATCAAAAAACACACTAACTTCTCCATTTAATATTAGTGCCTTTAAAGAAGAATAATCCTTCATTCTGGCGGGTTCTTAGTATAAGAAGGGTTTATGCTATTCATAGCAACCTTCACTAAGCCTGTCCATATATATATATATATATATATATATATATATATTATAATTAATTTTATATGAAATCGAGAATACAATTTCTAAATTAATAAATATTTAATTATATATATGTTAATAAAATCCTACAATCAAAGAGTATTAATTTAAGAGGAATATTCCAATGTTCACCGTGAACGTACTTAATATGCTCATAGCCGACGTGACATTATAATTAAAATACACATTAAAAATTAAATCCTACCAAAAGAAACTAGAGTCTACATGAAAATTTGTCATCGTGACAATGATACATCATTGACAAAAACTTGTGTCAGCTGGAGGCACCGTGCGGCTGTGCCCAAAATGCCAATCTTTATACAGAAAAGTGTCAATCTATATGAATAAAAGTGTCAATCTTTAACATAATTATTTTACGAATAAAATGACAATTTTTAAAAGTGTCAATCTTTATACAGAAAAGTGTCAATCTATATGAATAAAAGTGTCATTGTTTTAGCCCGGCCGCACGGTGCCTCCGGCTGACCCAAGTGTGTCCCAGTGAGCACATTCAGTGTGCCAACAGTAGACGGTTGAATAGGGTTGACTATCGGTCCGGTTTCCGGTTAACCAGAACCTAAAATCCGGGTACCTGGTACCGGTTATTCACATTTTTCAGGAACCGGTACCGGAACCGGATAAGCTAACTGATTTCCGGTTCCGGTACCGGTTATACCGGATTACCGGTTAAGGTACCGGATTTTTTTAAAAAAACTAAAATGTGTTTTTTTATTTTTATTTTTTAAACCCTAAAACAAATTAAACAATAATTAAACATAGAAAAATAATAATATATAATTTATTTATAAAAATAATAATATATAATTAAGGATTTAGGGTATCTTAAATTTTTAGTAATTGTTAATATTAATATAATATATAATTTATTTATAAAAATATATAAAAATTAAATATTAGCCGGTACCCGGTTCAATACCGGTTACCCGGGTACCGGAATTTTGCTTGAAGCTGGAACCGGTTACCGGACCTGAATCAGGTTATCCGGTACCGGTTCCGGTCCGGTACCGAGATTCCCGAAATACCGAATTCCCGTTTGACAGCCCTACGGTTGAACGCTTCCAATTAATTTAATAGGGGATTTGTTATACTCCATCCGTCCATGAAATAAGTAAATACTTTTCCTTTTTTTAGCCAACTAAATATGTAAGCAATTCATATTTGGATATGAACTTCATATCCATAAATCTTTTTACATTCTAAAAAATTGACGAAAAATCCATTTAAATATATATTTCATTTTTATATATACTCACATAAATTCATAAAATGGTACAAAAAAACTACTTTAACATTCGCTTACTAGACTTAAATTCTAAATTAGCTAAATTACTTGTCAACAACTCATATTCGATTCAATAAAAGTTGGTTCCAATTTGTTGGAGACAATTAATTAAATACGCCTACTTTGAAATTTAGTTCTTCAACTCATGATTCATGAATAAGCTCTTTAAGTGTATGATTTTTATTTTTATTTTTTGAGGTTAGCGAATAAAGCATGGACCAATAAGATCTTGACACATATCTAGCCCATTCGAAATAGTCACGAGTTTACTAAATGAGTTTAATAAATTGGATACAACCTTTTCAAATTCAATTCTGGACGAGTATGATTATTTTTATTTTTTTTCCTTTTTCCCGTTTCTTAGCAATAGACGAGAATGAAGTAGGTAAGGGATCTCTCCACACCCCAAACCGTGCCACTATATTATTAAGGCGAATTGGAGTTTCGGCCTTGGAGTTGCGCACTTATTTAATCGAATCGTTACACTTTATTATGTGTTGAATTGAACCCCTAGCTTACGTTTTGTGTTAGTCTTTTAGCACATACTACTTCAATTACAAAAAACGTGATATAATCTATGTAGCATGGATATACTAAGCTCGTTATTTGTTAATTGTTATGCAATTAGCTCAAATTCATTAATTCTAATCAATTTTCTAATCCTTACTACTAATTAACCATATCCATGAATTAGAATTACATAAAGTTAATTACATAACAAATAACGAGTTTATAAAAATTCGTGCCACAACTGCACTCTTGTAGATGGAGGGATCTACATAAAAATATCCATGTGTGAATTAGATGTGCTAAAAACTATTAGAACTTTTTCTCAATGATTCAAAGTAACAAAAGAAAAGGTTAATTTGTTTAGTTTGCGACCTTTAATGTTACAATTGGTAAGAAAAGAAAAGATTAATTTTTTTATAACAATTTTTTTTTTCGGTCAAGAAAGAAAGACTTTATAACAGTGTTAGTTAACAAGAAATTTCAAATTCGAAGCAACACACGGCTAAAAAAAAGAGTTTTTAAGAAAATTGAATTATTTAAGTGTCAAATAATAAATTTTTCTATTGTAGATCTTATAATTAATACACAATTTCTTAGTTTTTGGTATTCGTTTCCACATGTTAATTGAAAATTATTGAGGATGTAATTGTTAGTAAATCTCATCGGCGATCTCGTTTCGATCAATTAATCTTTTTAGTTTCTATTTTATTTTAAGAACAATTACTTTTACAGATTAAAACGAGTAGTTCTTTAATTTGATTTATTTGACTGGTTATGAATGGAAGTAATGATGAATCCAACAAACAAAAGGCTGTTCATCAGTATTGGATTCAGATCTTGATTGAAGTCACTCATGCTTTCTTGATTGACGCAGCTGCTCAATTTACTTTGAATCTTTCGCATGGTTTTCATACTATATAATGGAGGAGTGTGGTTTATTAAAAGGAGAAAAAAACAAAACAAAAAAAAAACAAAAAAAAAAAACGAAAAAAGAACAAAACAAAACAAAAAAAAAAAAAAAACAAAAAACCTATATCACAACGTAACATTATCAATTATGACAACATAGTCAACACCAAAAATTGATGGGGATTCATAAAAATTTAGGGAGACACTTGTATCAGCCTGAACTCACATTGAGGCTCATTGAATTTATTTAGGAGGCTTTTTTTTTGGGTTTTGAGCCAAGTGGATTAATTGGGTTTGGTAATTTATTTTGCTTTTTCAAGGCTGGGCCGCACTGTGCGACTGGGCTGATACAAGTCTTTGTCAAAATCTAAGGTCAATATAATTGTCATTAAACACTAGAAAAAAATGGCAAAAAAATTGGTCTGGGTCCTAGGCGGGTGCACCCCTCGTATATGCCCAGAACCGGGCTTGCATATATCAGAAAACGCCTCACTTTCGCTGAGACGGGGGAGTATTTCATATATCCTGAATAAGTGTCATATTTCGAATAAAGTCTAGTTACAAATAAGTATCCCATTCTAGAGTTAGAGTTAGATAAATGATATGATACTCACCTTCCGGTGGGCACCTCGTCGTTTTATCATGTTTGCATTGCTTTTATTTTTATTTTTATTTTTATTTTTATTCTATATTCTAGTATCTTAGAAATTAATTTAGAAATCATAAAATCTAAAAAATACATAAAAATCAAAGCTCGATTTATTATATTACTCATTTTTTGAAGTTAAAAATAAAAAATAACAAATTGAACATTGATTTTTTAGATTTTATGATTTCTAAATTAATTTCTAAGATACTAAAATATATAATAAAAATAAAAATAAAAAAAGCAATGCAAACGTAATAAAACGACGAGGTGCCCACAAAGATGTCAATCGGGAGATGAGTAACATATCATTTCTCTAGAGTTATATGCATAAATGGTGTAAAACTGCTGAATTGACCCGTGTTTATTTGTCAAAGGGTGATTAGGACATCAAATTTTGGAGAGTAGTAAAAAAATTTTTGGTAAAAAAGTATTTATACTACAATTTTTGCTATGTATAATAATAATAATAGATTTATGAAAGAAATATGCATAGATCCAAAGCTTAGTCGGTGACTTCCTGGTCCTGGTGGAGACAAAAGGGGCGTTCAAGTTTACAGCTGTGTATTTGCTTCGCGCCAAACACCCACCACTACCGACATTCGCCTCAACACCATGTTTGGATGCTAAAACCCAAATTTATTACTACTAATTTTAATTTAAATGATGAGAACCTCCACCTTCCACTCCACTACTAACTTCTTTTATAATATGAAAATTTGTATTGGTGGATTGGGAAATTGTCTCTAGCTATCCAGTTTATTGTCATTAATTTATATTATGATTTTGAGGAATATCATTATCTCTACCAATATAAAATAAATTTTGGACATGTCAAATTTAGACATGCATGAATGATATAAGAGCATCTCCAGCGCGTCGGAGGAGGGGGGCTCGCGCCTGCCTGCGAGCCCCTGCGACGGCGAGCCGGGCTTGCATCTGCGTCATTGTTGACGTCAGTATTTTTTTCTTTTCTTTTTATTTTCGCAAATTTTTTGAATTAAAAAAATAATAATAATAAAATTCAGAATTTGAAATTATGGGGCTAACGACCATATTCCTATAAATTCATATCTTTACCCACACAATTTCTATACCATTTCATACAACTCACACTCAAATCTACCTAAAATCATTCATCTATTTCTATAATTTTAGCAATTTTTTTTTTTAACTTTCAATATGTCAAGCTCTTTCGATCCCTCATCCAATTGATCCTCCTCCTCCGGAGAACTCGAAGTGATGTACCAACACGTACATAGCAACGCCGAACTTTGGCGGAAACATAAAGAAGCAAAAAAGAAGAATGAAAAGGCCAAGGAGCCGACAAAACGCTGAAGATATCCGTCTAGGCGAATGATCAATCGAGATCGAGTCACAAGAGCAAAGCAATTGTTCAACGACTATTTCGCTGAGAGGCCCACTTACCCCGATTCTTTATTCCGACTACGTTTCCGGATGTCAAAGCATTTGTTTATGCGTATTGTGCAGGTGTTGGAGAGTCGCGATGAGTATTTCCAACAACGAGATGATGCTATCGGCAAACTGGGTTTCTCAACCCTCCAGAAGTGCACCACCGCTCTGCGTCAACTCGCCTACGGAGGCGTTGGCAACCAATACGACGAGTACTTGCGAATGTCAGAGACCACCGCTATAGAATCGTTGAAGCGCTTTGCGAAGGCAATTCGAAGCATCTTCGGTGGTCATTATTTGAGGAATCCAGATGGAAATGATTGTGCACGAATTTTGGAAATGCACGACACGACACGGTTTTCCAGGGATGCTTGGTTCGATCGACTACATGCACTGAGCTTGGAAGAACTGTCTGGTGGGGTGGAGGGCCCAGTACACACGTGGGGATAAGGGCCACCCTATGATGATCCTTGAGGCTGTTGCATCTCACGATCTGTGGATATGGCACGCCTTCTTTGGGGTTGCCGGAGCGCTCAACGATATCAATGTTCTCAATCAATCGCCGGTGTTCAACGACGTCGTCAAAGGAATAGCATCTCCGGTTCATTTCCTCGCCAATGGAAAGCAATATAACATGAGCTACTACCTGGCAGATGAGATATATCCAAAGTGGCCTGTTTTCGTGGCAGCCCCTCCGCACACCACTGATGAAAAATGGAGCGTTTCAAAGCTATGTAGGAGTCGGCGCGCAAAGATGTTAAACGCTCTTTTGGCATTTTACAAATTCGTTGGGGCATGGTCAGCGGTCCATCACGACTTTGGTATCGTGACAAATTGGACCCCTCCTGAAGAGGAGGTGTCTACTTTTGCAAATGCGCGAGTGAATCGAGGAGCCCCTGGTTCGTTTCAAGCGTACTTGGAGCACAACGCGTTGTTACGCGATAGGATCAAACATGACAATCTTTACAACGATTTGGTCGAAGAGATGTGGGCGCGTAGGGGCAACAATTAGCGTTTTTAATTATTATTGTGTATTTAAAATTATTTGAAATTAAATTGTACTTTGTTTGTTTGAATTATGTTTGTTTCAATTAAATAAAAAAAATTCCAAAAATTGTGCTATTTTTTTAATTCAAAATAGAATTAAATAAATAAATAAAATCAAAATAAAAATTGAATTAAAAAACAAATCAAAAATTGAATAAAAAAATGAATTTAAAATATAAATTAAATGGGAGAGAACCCAGGGAGAGAGCCCTTGGGCTGAAGACGATTTTGGGAAGGGGCTCTTTCCGCCAGAAAGTGGGGAGCGCCTGGAGATGCTAATAAGTGAGTAATATTCCGATACCCACTGTAGACATATTTAATGTGTTAACGGATGACGTGATAATGTTATAAATAAAGAATTTAATAAAAATCATACAAAAAAAATTAAATTTTACTAAAAAAAATCTAAATCTTACTTAAAGAATCTAAACTCTAATTGAAAAAAATTGTTAACGGGAGTGGCCCAAGATGGAGTATTCTCGCTATGCAATTTAAACACCCAACTTTCATAAGGGGAAAAAAAAACTGTGATGCCCAAATATTAAAAATCATTGATTTAAATTGAACTCTCGGATTTCAAATAAGAGAAATGATATGCTACTCACCTCCCGGTGGGCACCTTCGTGGGCACCTCGTCGTTTTATCACGTTTGCATTGCTTTTTTTTAATTTTTATTTTTATTCTATATTCTAGTATCTTAGAAATTAATTTACAAATCATAAAATCTAAAAAATACATAAAAATCGAAGCTCGATTTATTTTATTACTCATTTTTTGAAGTTAAAAATAAAAAATAAATAAATTGAACATTGATTTTTTAGATTTTATGATTTGTAAATTAATTTCTAAGATACTAGAATATAGAATAAAAATAAAAATTAAAAAAAAGCAATGCAAACGTGATAAAACGACGAGGTGCCCACGAAGGTGCCCACCAGGAGGTGAGTAGCATATCATTTCTCTTTCAAATAATGTCATTTCGCTGTACCGCAACCGCAATATTATGATATACTACTTTCATCTCACTTTATTAGTTTCATTTGCCATTTGGGTACATCCCACTTATTAGTTTTATTTTTTAAAATGATAAAAAACTTATAACTACAATTAACTCTCTCTCCTTAGAATTGATTATATCCATATATCATTTTTTTTATTGGTTTATGTGCCCAAATGAAATGAGACTAATTAGAAGGGATGGAGGTAGTAGTAATGACACTTTCTCGAAAACTTTAATACTATCATAATTACGAATTTTTTGGTAAAATTGATACTTTTACTGTGCCGCAATCTTATATGATATGATATGATATGATGATTTGATATATTTTCAAAAATTTCGGTGTACTGTGAATACGATAATTTTGGTAATTTCTTGGTACGTAAGTGTGATATACCGAATATTCATTATTTTACCCCATTCCTAATTCTTCATATTTGATGGATTTAATTGTATTCTGACTTGAGAGTTCGGACACTCTATAAAATTGAATTTTGGATAAGTCACATTTAGTCATGACGATAAAATAGGTAACATTGGGCATTAAATATTCTCGATGCATTTCAAAAATTTAAACGCCGAAATATTAACAAGCATTGATTTTAAACACCCAGACTATAAACTCAAATTTTACTGCGTGCCTAATAATCAGAAATTAGGTCTTAAAATAAGATTTAGACATTACAACAGAAAATAAGTAATGATATTTAATGATTAACCTAATTACCTAATTACACGGCTCAAATGAAACCTGAACATAACGAGAGGTCTTGCTTTCGCATTAATCGCCCTACTGCTTCATTAACATAGTAGTAATAATTTAATCCCACTCTACCCCGTTGACCGTTGACTGCTTTGACGAACATTCTTTCCCGCAAATCTAGTAATTTCCGTTGTTAAAAAAAAGAAAAGAAAAGAAAAATGAAATATAATTATAGTAATTGCAAAAACATTCGTTCAAGATTCCCAAACGCGGCCTTGGTACTATAATGGCATCACTTTCTCGTATCAACACCAACACACACAAATATACTAGTAGTAATAATTTACCAAGTGCAGCTCAGGCAAAAGTACTTTCACAAGATTCACTGCAAAATAAGTTTTAACACACCAAAGAATAGAATAGATCTCAAATCTAAATATTAAATGCAAAAAGAAATAAATTAGCAGTCCAAGAAAAGAAAAGAGGAATGCCAATTAACCCAGATTCATCGCATGGATTGCTACTGTAAAACACTTGCCAGAAAAAACCCACATTCACAAAATATTCACTTGCCATATAAAACTAAAATTTTCAAGAAAATGACATTCCTATAATGGTGAGGTATTCTTGCGTATAAATGTTGGCTGCTGCTTCTTTGTTTTCTTCTCCCCTTAGAAATTCTGAGAGCGATGGAGAAGAAGTTGGCTACTGGGTTTTGGTTTGTGATTGCTACTGCAATCTTGTTGTCCCAATGTGGAGTTGAAGGCTTCGAGTTTTTTAGCGGGAATGAAACATTGTTGGAATCTGTGTATGGAATAGCTGATTCTGCTTTTTCTCCCAATGCTCTCATGGTGGGTCTTACTCTCATTCATGGTGCTGCTGCTAAAGGAGCTGGTATCTTCACTCTCTCTCTCTAAAATTCTGGGTTTTTTTTTTTCTTGAAAAACTTTGTAATGAAGCTGTGTCTATATATGTATTGGTTTCTGATTTTGATTTGAGATTTGGATTCTTTGATGGATTGAAGGTCATGAATGAGAAATATTTTTTCTATTTTTAGGGTTCATAGATCTCATGTATCATTAATCAATGCATGAAATTTATCTGAAAATGCCGTTTTTGGTATTAGATTTTGCTGCTGCTTTTAGGTTGCAGTTACAGTAGCTATCGAGAAAGCTTTAAAGTAGTTCATTAAGCAAAGAACAGTGTAAAAGTAATGGTTTTTTTTAATTTAATTTATTTTAGAAAAACTGGATCTAATAATTGAAGGCATCTAAATCTAACACATTTCTTTAATTCTTGGAACGATTTGCAGTATGTCTAGATGGAACATTACCCGGTTATCACTTTCATCGTGGATTCGGGAGCGGAGCAAATAGTTGGATTGTTAATTTGGAGGTATTTCAATAATGCTGCATTGTTATTAATTTACTTTATTATGATCTTGATTAAGTTTCTCTGTACTATTTTATCATAAGGGAAAATCTTGGCTTAATTGTTTGAAAACTGAGAAAAAAAAAATGTTTAACTTGTTTATGCACTTGTGATTGCTCTGCTTCGAGAAGAAGAGCTGCTGCTTTAAGTAGAAGCATGAGCAAGATTAGGTTTTTAATTTCTAGGTAATGAAATTCGGATTTCTGTTGTTGAACTTATTTTTGTGCGTAGCTCGTCTAGATAAAGCGGTGAAGATGCCTTGTTCATTACTTGTATCGTAATTTTGAATTTGGTTTCAGGGTGGAGGTTGGTGCAACAATGTTAGAACGTGTGTTTATCGCAAAAGGACACGTAGGGGGTCGTCAAATTACTTTGAAAGGCAAATTCCGTTTACTGGTATACTTAGCGATAAGGCTTGGGAAAATCCAGGTATGAATATGATTCACCTTACGCTAGCTAGTTTTTCAATCGAAACCTGTTATAAGTATGGTAATGTTTATTATGTCTACCACAGATTTTTATAACTGGAATAGAGTAAAGGTACGATACTGTGATGGAGCCTCGTTTTCAGGGGAGGGCGAAAATAAGGTATGGTTTTACATCTATAATTAAGTTAATGTTTATAATAGCTATTTATATGCATCAAGTATTAAGCCTTTTTTTTAATCATTTTAATTTAGGCTGCAGGATTGCAATTTAGAGGACAACGCATCTACGAAGCTGCAATGGAAGAACTGATGTCCAAAGGAATGCGAAATGCTAACCAAGTAATGATGTTACTAATTTCAGTTGCTTTCTCTCTCTAGCATTCTCTCTCGTCATGGAATGAATAATTTATACTTTTCTATTTTCAGGTGCTTTTGGCTGGTTGTTCGGCTGGTGGTCTAGCTGTTATTTTGCATTGTGACAGATTTAGAGGTTTATTTCCGTCGAGTACCAAAGTAAAGTGCCTGAGTGATGGTGGATTGTTTATGGACGCGTAATGTCCAAATCCTTTTACTTGTTCCCTTTTTGACACTTATATAATGATTCCTTTATCTAGATCTTGTTTTGAAATATATTCCGTTTTCTGCAGCCCTGATGTTTCTGGTGGACATACTTTGAGGAATTTCTTCAGTGGTGTTGTTAGCTTACAGGTACTAATTATTTCTACCGAAACGACTCTTACATAGATAGTGTTTCTTGAAACTACCTTCACCTTTATCGAATGCTGCTTAGTTTCTAACAAATCCCCGACTACTAAATTGTAATCCACTTGCTGTCTATTCCTTAAATTTGTGATATTTGGACTACTGAGGTTCATCACCAACTTCATGGTTTCTTCTAACTGAAAACAGCATACAGTTTCGCGCCCCTGTAATCTTGAAAATTGCATATAGTATCCATTTCTTCACATTAAAGCTCCTTTTAAGGCCAGGGTTCTTCGGTCTGTTTTGGCCTAAGTTTCCTTCATCTTTTAGTGAATGTTGTATGCAAATGCATATTTAGTATTTATTGAATAATACAGAGCTCAACATCGGTTCATGTACTATTGCATTGATAACGGATCGTACATAATAAAACAGGGTGCTAAGAGGAACCTACCGAGCAGTTGCACCAATCACCTCGATCAAACTTCAGTACGTCTCTTGGTCAATCATTTTTTGTCAAATTGAGCATTACTTTAATCGAATCAACATCTAATTCCTTGCTACGTTTACTTCTCCTTGCAGTGTTTCTTCCCTCAGAATTCAATAGCCAACATAAGAACCCCTCTCTTCATTCTAAATTCAGCCTACGATGCATGGCAGGTAACAAGAGACCATACGTACATATAGCAAAAAATCTCAAAATCCTCGACTGCAAATTAAATACGTCTCAAAATCCTTTCTTTCGATGTTTAGGTCCAAGAAAGCTTGACCCCACCTTCAGCTGATCCTCATGGAAACTGGCATCTTTGCAGAAACAATATCGATCAATGTTCAGCTTCACAGATCCAATTTTTACAAGGTGCCAACTCTACTTTATTTTCCTTAAGCTGATTTTAAGATTTCTAACAAATCCTCGATTTCCACTCAAATCTGATCCATGACTTTTCGTACGAATGTATCTTACTTGGAACAGGTTTTAGGACACATATACTGAACCAAATAAAAGGATTTGCAGTATCAAGACAAACTGGGGTATTCTTAAATTCTTGTTTCGCTCACTGTCAATCGGAGAGGCAGGATACGTGGTATGCTAATAATTCTCCTAAAATTGGCAACAAGGTACAACCCTACGCACCTTTCTTCGTTCTGGTTTTTCGTATTCTAAAATTGCTGCTTTTATTTCTTCAGAACTAATGAATATAGCTTTTGTTGTTTTTTCATCCTTCTATTCTCCTTTCCTAGCTTATGACTTAACTTTCTTGAAGAAGTTTATGCTGTTTAGCTTATTAAGTTCCAAGTCATTTCATCAAGAATTTCTTTTATTCTTCTGTATGATTTGCAGGCTATTGCAAAATCGGTCGGAGACTGGTACTTTGATCGGGCAAATGTGAAGTCGATTGACTGCCCGTATCCATGCGATAGGACTTGTCAAAACCTCCAATTCCATTGAAATGGGCGATGGCGATTCTTCCCCTACATTTTTTATTACTTATGATATAGTGATCTCAACTCCAATTTATATTTATAGTTCTGAGAAGAAAAGAAAGAACTCATTAATTCAAAAGCAATAAGACGATGGTACGACTTGAAAAGAAAAATGAAGTCTACCAATTATAGTGATCTCAAGTCCCATATGTATTTGTGATTCCCTCGAAACTACACATTGAGAGTTTTAGAGAAAGAAAAGGAAATTTATCAAGATTAATTTCTGGTCTCAAATTTCATAAAGAGTATTTAGTAACGTTTAGTTTTTTTGTAAGGTTTATTTTTAAAATATATATATTTATAAAAGTTTTCTTTAAAGTCTATCTATATGTGTAGGTTGTTGTTGTTGTTTTTTTTTTTTTTTTTTTTTTTTTTTTTTTTTTTTTTTAGGATTGATAATGGTTCCCCATTTTCCCCCCTTAATGTGACTCGAACCCCCAACGTATTAATTGGAGGGGAAGCGTATTACCAATTGAGTTGCGCTTCGTTGTCTCATATATGTGTAAGTTGAAAGCTTAGTTTTTACTATACTTGGGGTTAATATCTAATTAATCGCCATTCTTTGGTCAATTTTGCAATTTAAAATTGGTCTTTGAAATGTTGCAAATAAATACACATCCTTTACAGTTTTTGCAAAATCGACCTACCCTATAATTTCGGCCCTCCGACAAGCTTATTTGACTATGAATTCGTCTTGTATATAA
This sequence comes from Mentha longifolia, assembly GCA_001642375.2. Lineage (NCBI taxonomy): Eukaryota > Viridiplantae > Streptophyta > Magnoliopsida > Lamiales > Lamiaceae > Mentha > Mentha longifolia. Next base: position 18,438,929 of record CM038120.1, on the reverse strand, counting down.
GACGTCATAATTATTTCAAAAAGCATAATTTTGTATTGAAAAATATTAGTAAAACATTAGTAATTAGGATTTCTCACTTTTTGAACAAAAAATGTAGATTAAATTTGCCACAATCATAAAACTTTGGTATCTATTTGTAACATTTCAATTCAAATATGGATTTAAATTGTAAGGAAAAGCCCCAAGATAGTATCAATTTGCAAAATAAATACTCATTTGCTCACTGATTGCACATCGTGACTCGTGAGCATCGTAGAAGGGTTTCTACAATTTACGGTTAGCCCATTACTTTTTATTAGTTGACTGAATATCGAATTTTGTTACAAAAATAATGTTCAAACAAATAACGAAAAATAAACATTGGTCCTAATTGTGAATGATTATGTTACATCTCTACAGTTGGTCTAAAGAAAATGTATGTGGATATATAAGATAGGTCATATATGGCGGCTGTATATATTAACAAGTGTTAATTAAGGGATAATAATCTTGTAGCAGACAAGAGAATCAAAATAGTTAGGTTCCAATCATAGTCCCGTTAAAATTTGTTGTTCATGAATTGTCCCCTTTAAAGTCAAATCTCTTTATTCCCAAGTTTCCTTCCTGGAATCAATGTCTCTTGCTATAATATATACTCCATTGTTAACTAATAAAAGTTGAGAAATCAGAAATAAAGGTAAACGGGAATCCTATGAATATTTAATGGTATCGAATTTAACGTTTACTTCTTCCAAAAACATAATCTTCTTTATTTTCAAACTTAATCTAGATTAGGGTTATTGATTTGTTAGAAATTCTAGCTGAACTGATAAAAGTCTACCGTTTTGTTATATATATTTAGCATAATGTTCAAACTCGCTAGGCGCTAATAGAATAGTGGGGGGATTAGCGTCTAGGCGGCTAGGCGGGAGTTTTGATAGTGCCGAAGTAGATTAGAACTATAATTAATGCTTCAGAAAAAGTTCAACACGTAAGAGAGATTGACCTTAACTTTTATTCATGATCGTCATTACATATGAAGCAATAAGGGGGAATTGTCTTTGTTCAAATTTAAATGGTAGACACACATTTGATGGAGTATGCGACATTCTTGAAATTAACATTTTTTTGCCAGAATTATTTCCAGTTAAAATCTTAGCCTCCAAAATATGTCTTCCTAAGATCTTGTGATCACAATCGTGTGTCATTGCACAACCCAAGCGAATGGAAGATATTTCTTAGTAGCATAAAACCGATCTTCAGATTAATTGCAAATTAAATTTTTTTAAATATAAATATAAATGAATGCTTGTGATTAATAAACTGAATTTCCATATATAGAATCCGTAATAACTTTTACACATTATATAGATATAGATTTTATAAAAGAACCGGATGAGATCCTCTAATCAATTTTTGTGTCTCAACTGTGTACTAAACATTAACTTTTATTAGTTTTATAATATTTTTATAAAAATAAAAATTGCTATATTATAAGAAATTATAATAAATATTTATCAATATATTATACATTACGCTGCGGCTTCGGAGCACCACGTTCATCCACACGCCTACGTGGCCTCTCCTACGGCCTCCATTCTTATTTATCTAAAATCTATATATTTATACATATTAATTATTATTTATACATATTAATATATTAATTATTATAATCAAGTTATATTATACATAAAATTTAATAATGAGAATTGGAGGATTCGAACTCAAAATCTCCCACATGATAGGCTATGTTTTAAACCACTACACCATATAACTAAATAATGCTTATTTAAGGCTTACAATATATATATATATATATATATATATATATATATATCCATTATTCAATCAGTTTTGAATCATTATCAACTATACATTATGTTCATTTATAAAATTATAAATATATTTTTTGAGTATAAATGTATATAATATGAATATGTATATTATTTTTTATTAATTTTAACATGTGTTTCTTAAATTTTTATGGACCTATACTATATAAATCATGAAATTTTTGATATTTATATATACTCCATCCGTCCTCCATTTACTGACCCTGTTGACTTTTTAAATAATTTTAAAGCTTTGTGACAATGGATTTAAACTCGAATTTTTGGAGTTTAGTTTTTTTTACAAGGTACTGCGAGTGTTGTAGTATCGTGTAAAAAAAACTATTTCAAAAAATTCAATTTAAAATTCATCATCACGAAGCTCCAAAACCATCTAAAAAGTCAACAGAGTCAGTAAATGGAAGACATAGGTAGTATATAAAATAGATATTTTTATTATTTTTATTAATTTATTTATTAAACGATTCGACCGATCGAACCATGACCCGAAAAATATTTCAATGTTGAGGGTGTTTTTTGTTACTCTTCCCAAAAGAGAAAAAAGAAAGGAAAGAAAAAGAAAGTAAAATATTTTGGCTCGAGCTATTTTCAATTGAGGGTGTTTTTGCTACTCTTCCCAAAATAGAAAAAAGAAAGGAAAGAAAAAGAAAGTACAATATTTTGGCACGGGCTATTTTCAATTTCAGTTGATCAAGTTAAACTCTTTTTGATTTACAGTATTTTGGCTCTGAAACGATTTCGATTTTGAGGCGGCCCGCCCAAAAGATTTTGATATTCTTTTAGTTTGTATCGATAACTACAATTGATAAATTTTTGTAACGAAAAATATATTTTTAATTTTTAATCACAAAATCGATTTTGAGGTGGTTCATTGGCCAATAATTTTTCTAAATTCTTTTAGTATGTATAGATAGCTATAATTGTCGAATTTTTGTAACAAAAATTATATTTTTAATTTAAAACAATTGACAATAATTAGACAAAAAATGAGATTCATGAGCTATTTTCAATTCGGATTGACTAAACTTTTTTTTTTTTTTTTGTTAAAATATTGTGGCCCTAATACTATATTGGTTTTTAGGTGGCCCATTGTCCATGAAAAATTCCATAATGGAGTTTCCTTCATTGATTTGATTTTTTTTATTAATACGTATAAATAGAGTACAATTACTCAATAATGGAGTACACCGCATTAAACTATTTTTCTAATAAAATTTAATGCGACTGTGTAACACATATTCTCTAAAAAATTATCATAATACTATTTTTCAGTTCGGGGATTAGACTAAACTGAGTTTTAGTAAAAAATATTTATACCCTAACACTATTTCGGTATTGAGGTGGCCCGTTGACCAAAAATATTTTAAAATGCTCTTATGTATTGCAACATTAGGCCCAAACTGAGTTGATGCGCTTACAAGACAAGGATCTGCCGTCCGCGCTAGCCGCTACCGAGGAGTTGGTGGACTTGAAGGCAGGTGGCTCTTCTGAGCCCGGACATGGGGATGTGGGACATACTAAGGACAAGGGGAAATGTTGGAAGAAGAAGGCTTTCAACGACCTAGCGCTGGTAGTGAGCGAGTCACGTTTTGGGGGCGGGAACAAGCTTCGAGGGTGCTTCATATGTGATGGAGACCACCGGATATGGGACTGTCCGAAACGGAAGGCTAACGTGGGGAGAAGTTGAATGATGTGGTCGCTGAATCCGTGGAGGAGGAGGCTCGGGTCAACATGATGCAGTATATTTTAGGTATGCAAGTGTTGGATGAGGGTCAAAACATGCTGAAAGTGGGTTGTAGGGAGCCTGCGAAGGACATGGCGATGAAACAACCAAGTGTGGGCCATGGTGTGCTCACGTATGCAAAAGTCTTGGCAGGAGCTGCGTCAAGCAACGGCCGTGGTGTGCCAGGAGAACTCGCTTGTAGTGAGCGAGTTGTTGCTGAAAATGGATCGAAAACAAGAGGTTTATCCCACATGACGAGGTTTGTTAGACCCCTAAATCGGCAGATGCAGCAGGTGCGCCTAGCTACGGGCAACTATATTCGATTTTGAGGGTGCCCTTTGGCTAACATATTTTTGCCTAAATCGGCGGATACGGCTTGTGCGCCTAGCCACGGGCGACTCATATTCGATTTTGAGGTTTGAAATTCTTTTAGTATGTATCGACAGCTATAAATGTCAATTTTTTGTAACATAAGGTATATTTTGAATTTAAAACACCTGAGAATATATTAGACACAAAATCCATTTTGAGGTGACCTATTAGCCAATAAATTTTTGGAATTCTTTTAGTATGTATCGATTGCTGTAATTGTTAAATTTTTGTAACAAAAGTGTATATTTTCAATTTAAAACACTTCACAATAGATTAGAAATAAAATGAGAATCGTGTTAACAAATTATCATAATACTATTATTTTAATAAATATACAATAAAATGATACCCGTCGAATTTCGACATGATACAAACTAGTAACTATAAATTAAAATTATAAACATAATATACCATAGTTTTGGATTTATCAACCCTATTTAAACTAATAAATTGAAATTAAATGCTAAAAATAATTATAATCTCTAATTGAATGAGTGGACCCTAGAAATAATTATAAAATTAAAATAAATTATGTAATAAATTTAATAATACATAAAAATAATAGAAATCGATATTTGGAACACAGTTGAGGCACAACGTTTAGATATATTATCTCATGCGTAAAAGAACGGCTAGAATGACTTTTGCCTCTTTATTATTCTTTTATTTATACAGAATATGAGAAGATGAATATGAGACGGGTAGAATGCTACAAAAATAAGATTATGATATTGAGGGATTGTGCAAGCATTCTAATAATAAGACTTGTTTACTACTATGATATTATTTTATTATTCACCATTCCGGCATGGATATTATATGGGATAAATCGTCATGGATATTATATGGGAGCATTTACCGAATTATAAAATAAACTATTCTCTTTTTCTTTGATGGTTAAACTATTATTTTTCAATGAAGGTGGAAAGGTAAATGGCTGTTCCTTTCAGCTAATACACTAACCGCTAATACTCAATTAAATATAATTATCTATATAGCATTGTCTAGGTTGGTTTGTTTGTTTGCCTCTAATCTGGGTCAGAATCTAAATATTATTGATTATAATATATCTTAATCACGACCGTCATCATTAATAGCGTCAGCTTAATTACCATCATTGTTTTATTCAGTTATTCTTGCTTTGCTTCATGTGTTTGTTTATTACAGTACAATTACATAGTACATTAAATATATAAGGTTGAGTCTTCTAATTAACTTTAGCTTGTCTATAGTTCGATTCCTTTCTTCCAACTTTTTTTATTTCTCTAACAACAACATCCAAAAGTCTTCAACTTAATTTGAAGTTAATTAATGAGTACCATAATTATGATCATAAATTTTGTATTAATCAATTGCATGAAAAATCCCATTGCTTTATGATTGAGTCTGGGAAGAAGAAATTGTTGATCGCATGTGATAACTCACCTTGTATACGACCTATATTTCTTAGGATTATAAATATTATTAAATCCTTAGGTGGGTGCTAAAACATATTTCCGACTCATTATTGATGTCTCAGTTTCTTATTTTATTTCTCACATATATACCTCAAGTGAAATAACAATATTAAGACTTTCTTATTTTATTTCTCACATATATACCTCAAGTGAGACAGTAGTAGTATTGAGACAGAGAGAGTTATATTTAGGAAGAGACGCTTTTGAAAAGATGGTCTCGCGATACGGTCAGATTTGAATTATCACTTTTTTTCCAATATTTGTGACTTCTTAAAATCATTTAAAATTATCAAGTTTTTAAATTGTTCTAAAAGACGACCGATTTGGCCGCCTAGACAGCGTCTAGGTGCTAGTTGTTGCCGGGCCATCTTGATTTTGGGCAAGTTGGTTGGCTCTAGGCAACGACGAACTAATTGGTGCGTAGGAAGTACCTAGGGGGTCCTAGACGGATCTAGGTGGGCTAGTCGATAGGGGTTGGGCGGGCTGGATGAGTTGGAAATAATTTTTTTTTTTTCGTGATTAAAAAAAAACTAAAGAAAAAGAAAAATTATGGATATTAAATTCTAACTTATGAATATCATGACTCCATGACGAGAGAAATAACATCGGAAAATTTCCGTTGTGAATATCATGACTCCATGAGGGAATTTTGAGCATTCACTATGGAAATATCCGTCGTAATTACACAATTTTTTTGTAGTGTCATGTTTAAATATATGAAAATATATCGCAGACTTTGATGTTTATATAGAATATTACTAAGTTTGTGGAAGTTGAACTAACATATTGTATACTTTTAACCTTTTATATACTTCTTTCGTCCTGTTTTTCTTGACGTGTATTCCTTTTTAGGATGTCCCATTTTTCTTGTTACGTTTTCCTTTTATAGTAATAATTTGGCATTTTAATACAAGAAGTTCATTAATAATCAACTTAATTAGGGGTTTTCTAGTTACTAAAAGTAATCCATTTAATAATTAAATATATTAATTCATTAAAATAATGCTAATCACCTACACTTACAACCTTAAACAAAAACTCTTTAATTCTCGTGCCGAAAAGAAACATGTCAAGAAATTCGGGACGGAGGGAGTAGTTTGTACTATAGAACAGAGTGTAAAAATAGTTAAATAATGCATTACAGTTCTAATCCATCCTAGCGACCCTAATTTTTCCACCCCGTCCCCTCCCCCCGCGTGCGAATAATGTCCTACTAACATTTAGAGACTTTTAGAACATTATTATTTTTTTATGAGAATTGTCAAATTTAAATCCTATCACCTTTCCACTTCCACGACATAACACACTTTCAAAGATTGTCAATACTATTTTTGATTATTTTCGCTTTTCTTTACAATACTAGTATTACTTTAAAACATTGTCATTTTTTTCACAATAATTGTAACTTTATAGATCGTCATTTTTTTTTATCTCACTGCACAATGAGACATGTCCCACGCAAGTTTTTGTGATTGGAAAACATGATATTGTAAAGGGACTTTGCATTACATCTCTCTCTATAGGTTACCATCCTCATCCAAAATATATATCAACATACTATAGTCTATGGTTATCAATGATTCATTGTAATATACTACTAGTATTTAATGCTTGCGCCCCCGGCCTATAACCTTTTTAAATCATAAAGGGCAATTTCAAGAATGGAAGTGGAAAATATATTCGAAATTTTGGTAATCTCAGCCTCGTTTTTTCGGCTGCCGATTCCATTCGTTTTCAATTTGTTCGTTTGTGCATAGAAGATTAATGTAGGGCCAATGTAAAGGCCTCAATAATTTGCTTCACATGCAATCCATAGCCACGATCAATAAAAATATTACACATGGATTGAGTGTACCGTACCAGCTTCAATAAAAGTTGAATTTAAGGCACATAATAATAAATTTTATTAATTAGACCCATCACATATTCAATTAATTTTGGGGTCTCAACATTTTTCTTGTATGCACGTGGGAACACAAAAGAGACTCCTGGACTAAATACCCCACAAAAAAATGTATACGTTTCATGTGGTTCGACTTTCATATATAGTATAATCTCAATGGGCCTTTTTTGATTCTTCAAAATCATTGAATTTTTTTTTTTTAAATTTTTTTCCCTTTTGCATTATTTGGATGTTTTCATCACTACGTATGAAATTTTATTTGTCTTTATGCATTGTGCATTATTGAAATTGATTTTAGATTATAAATATATGCATTTTCTATATATATATATGGTAATTAATCGAGCCGCGGTGCCGATAAGGATCAATTTTGTTTTGTTTTTTTTTGTTTTTTTTTCCTCTGTAGTATTTTGTGGGAATCATAGTATCAAAGCCCTGATCACTGAACTAATTGTATTCGAAATCTTGAACTTAAAATTTAATAGAGTTTAGGCCCTATCGATGATTTTTTCTGGTTTCGTCCCTTGATTTATTGGAATGTTTGTCGAGGTTTTAGTTACTATGTAATTTTCATATTGTTGGAGTGATGAGTGCAAGTCCACCTCAACAACAATTGAAAACCAAGGCTTTAATTTTTGCATGATGATGATAGTGAGAGTGAAAAGGTTGATATAGTCATATCACATGCAACTTGGTCCATTTTCGATGTATCTACAATTCGATGTATCATTGTTGGAGAAGTTAACATCACTTGTTTCTTTATGGGAAAAGAAAGAACGCTACAACAACACCAAATATTGGTAGCCCTTTAAAAGGAGTAGATTGTTCTAGCAAATTCAAACTAAACAGCTAAACCCAATTAAATTAGCAATTAGCTAGCTAGGCGTTTTTATCAAAACAAGCTACCTCGATTCACCTCTCAAGAACAGTTGTTAGATATATATCATCATTCGATCCAACCCTCCTCCAACATAGAATTATTCTAACTCTTTTAGGAAATCATCACCATCCCTTCTTTACAATCCACTCAGGACTAACAATATCCCTCTAAATTTGACTATAACTTTTATTTTTTATTTTTTATTTTTATTTTAGTTTTCGATTATAGTGTTCTTTTTTATCTTTCCTTTTCAAATACTTATTAATTTTTTAAAAGTCATCTCTAATATCATCGTGATATTAAATTTTTATTTTTAATGATTATATTATGTTTATTTTATAAAAAGAAATTAAGAATAATAATTCTCTTATATCCATCAAAAGTGCCATGTACTCTTGAAGGTACGAATTCTTAATAAAAAAATTGGTAGATGGTTGGTAGATATTTTTAAGTGGAGAATGTGGCCTATTAGTTTTTTTTATAAATGAAATTTAAATTAAGGTTGCGTTTTTTTTTATGGAAAATTATCATGAGAATATGAGGGAAATAAAACAATCACCTTTTAAATTTTTCCTTATTTCCCACCTTTTCCTACCTTCTTATCTATGATGAAGAATTTTACTCTTTCTTCCCCTTCATTTTCACTCCAATAGAAGAAAATATTTTCACTCCATGTAGGTGAGATAATATTTCCTTCATAGAAGTGAAAAGGAAGGGGAAATTATAAGAGTAAAATTGGGAAAATGTGGGAAATAAGGAAAAATTTAAAGGGTGATTGTTTTTTTTTTCCTTTTCCCTCATTTTCCCATGATAATTTTCTATCAAAGATAACGCAACCGAAATATAAAGGTGTGTGTGAGCCCATGAATTAAAATAGATAAAAATACTGCACTCTTTGTGGAAGAAGGGAGTGAGTAGCAATTATATATGACATACAAAAATTTATTAATTTGACAAAATAAAAAATTCGATGATAGAAAGTACAAAATAAATGAGTTCGATAATGTTAAATTGATGGTTGGAAATGAAGTGTGGTTACTTTGCATTTATCTCTACAATAGTGCAAAGTTCGCTCTAAAACCAAAAAAAAAAAAAAAAAAAAAAAACACAATTGAATTTATTCCCATTCTCTTTTTACTTTTTTTCTGAAACGTATCAACATGAAGATTATGTGTGGGGACCCTCTTCTTCTGTTTCATGGAAGAATAGTAATAGTGATCCAAACAAGTTGTGTCATCACTTAATTATGGCCATTAATCACACACATATTTGAAAATCTCGACCAATTTGTGTTCTTTCCAGTCATCAATCAATTAAGCATAACCTTTGGTTCCCTAGGCCTAATGGAAGTTCTTGCATTCGCCTCTCACTCTCACTCTCATCATCATGACAGTGTTGGATTACAACTTACCAAGGATTTAGGATCAAAGCTTGCAATAAAATTTCGAGCTAATCGGTTGTCACATACACTCGATAAATTCAAGTGTTCACCAGATAAATTCAACTTTTATACTTCGCGTGTGTCAACCATTATGGTCCATTTTATTATTATTATAACAGACTTACTTAAATAAATAGGGGGCCAAGATGGTTGGAATGGAAATATTGCTTAGTTGCATGCATAGTATGCTATACAAGTCTACCTTAGTACATTTCATTTACCCCGGCCGTTCCAACTCACATGACTCGGACTTTTAGATCACATCATTTTTTAGCGCGTAAATAGATTTTCACCTGGTAAATTTGATTTTTTATGTAATAGCCAGCAAACCACAGAGAATCGCACACATCATATGCATATACGAGGCTACCTATATGCGATCTAGGCCGTCCCGATCGAGTCACATGGCCGGGACATTTGAAATGAAAAATGAAGGTGGATAAGCATGATTTTGTTTTGTTGATGATGTCCATTTAGGCCAAGGAATGTGGGGGAGAAGAATTGACTTAAAGATGGTGAAAAGTGAAAACTATCTACATCCCTTTCGGGACAACGATAGACTTCTTGGGGGAAATTAATTGGTCCCTTTAATCTTGCATTTCAATAACTATTTTTTTCACTAATAAATTATTTCATATTCTTCCAAAAACAATTGTAGTAGCTAGCCTTTGAGTGTTTGCGTAGTAATATAGCACTGAAAGAGATTGGCGGAGATCAAGCAATGAAAGTAACATGTGAAATTTAATCAAATAATGAGTAATAATAAAATCTGTTAGAGATAGTCATTTTCTTAAGATGCTTGATATATCACAAGACATAAGTAGGCAGAATGTATTGGTTACGTCAAATATTAATCAAAATAATTGGCCCTTTAAATCTACAAGTATTGTGGATAATTTACAGTCACAAATGCTGAAGATCATATATATATATATATATATATATATATATATATAATCGAATAAATTTAACATACAACTGATTTAATTTACAATCTTTGATGAAACAAGACTTACGCTATCACAATTCTTACACGAATTAATAAAAGTTGGAAAAAAAAAAAAAACAAAAGGAGGTAATGAAACAGGAGAAAACGTAACCTTTTTAAAAATCGAAAAATGTCGGTATCAAGAACTGATAAATTCTCTATAATGGTCCCTATTTACAGATTGAAAAACAAAACCAAAAATAAAAAAATAATAAAATCTATAGCACACACCTGTCGTTGAAGAGGAATAATTCGCATTTGCTTGCCTTAGCAATAATAATCGACTACTACTAAGAAAACTGTCCAAATGTGGCCGCAGGCAGCCCCTGAAAATGCTTGCTGTATATCTCCGCCGCCGCCGCCTGCTGTTGCTGCTGCTGCTGTTGCCATCCGCCGCCGCCGCCGCCGCTCATCCCTCCCTCCGCCGCATAATGCGACGGCAACTTGGCCGCCGCGCCGTACACATCCTGCGCGGCGGAATTCTGGATAGAATTCCCCAGCATGAACGGAGTGTGCATATACTCCGACCACTTTATCTCCTCCGGCATCCCGCTCTCCTTCTCCTCCGCCTTCCCACATTCCGCCGCCGCCCACGCGAACGCGTTGTTCTCGAAGAACCCGCAGTCGCCGCCCTGCCGCCCGCCGTCCCAGTTCTCGAACTTGACGCTGAACGGCGCGAGCGAGCTGCTACTCACCCGGTCGGACGCCGGCGGAATCGAGTGGACCATCCCCGCCGCCGCCGCCGGAATATTACTAGTGACGAAATGATCGGAGATCATATTCTCCGCCGCCTTCGCCCCCGAATTGAAGAAGATTCCGGCGTTGGGGTTCATGGAGAGGGCGATGTTGGGGCCGAAGTTCATCTGCTGATTCTGAAACGAAACGAATCCGCTCAATTCCGAAGCCTTGCCGGAGGTTTCGTGGCTGGCAACCAACCGGTTGAGGAAGAACTCGTGAGTCGAATTCGAGGCGGCGGAGGCGGAGGCAGAGACGGAGGCGGAGTCCATAAGCGGGTAGCGGAGGTCGGAGGAGATGGAGAGCTTGGGCTTCTCCGAGTCGGCAGCGAAGGAGAGCTCGCTGGAACCTTCGGAGGTTAACTTGTCGGCGGTGTTCTTGCTATTGGTGGAAGTTTTGTCTTCGTTTTCGATTTGGGAAAGGGGTTTGTGAGTGGTGGGATCGATCCCTCTCTGCCTTAGTTTTTTCTTGATTGATGAATTCCACAGATTCTTTATTTCGTTGTCGGTTCTTCCTGGCAGCTGCGCCGCTATCTGCGACCACCTGCAGCAATTTATTTTTTTTATTTTTTATTTTTTCATTTTCATAAATACTACTACGATGGAAGATGAATGAATAATGTCTAATTAATTAATTAATTACGAATAATAATTATTAAGGGCTACCTATTGCCAAGAACTGCATGCAGTTCGATGATCAAGTTCTCTTCCTCCTGAGAAAATGTGCCTCTCTTTAAATCCGGCCTCAAGTAATTAATCCACCTCAACCGACAGCTCTTTCCGCACCTCTGCAGCCCTTTAATTTATATTTTATTTTATTTTTTAAATGTCAGAAAAAAAGAAAAAGAAAAAGTGTATTTTTTAGAGAGAGAGAGAGAATAGATACCTGCAAGTTTAGGGACAGAGCTCCAGCAGCCATGGCCGTACTTAGTAATGTGTTTGATGAGCTTCTCATCTTCTTCAGGAGACCAGAGGCCTTTCCTCAGCTTCTGCTTATAACAACAAGAATGCCTGCCCATTTCGAGAGCTACTACTCTGCAATGCTGCCTAAAGCTCCAACAATCAATTGCCTCTAATTAAAATTCCTTCTTTTTTAGAGAGAGAGAGAGAGAGAGAGAGTTTTTTCTTGAAAAGGAGAGGGGCAATAAGGAATCAAGTCAATAGAGGGGAGCTTTAAAAAGGAGGTCATATTCAGCGAGAGATTGTAATTATTCTTGATCATGTTTATTCACTCCTAATCATGATTAAGGGATTAATGTATTCTTAAGCGAAAATGAAGGTTTTAAAGAAAAATTGACTTCTCACAGTTTCTCGTCGAAATGGTTATTCAGAAAATAATGTTTAATTATGAGATTGACAGCAGTTGTGGGACATGAGGACAGATATTTATTTGGTGGAAAATATTGGAATGCCCTTTTTTTTAAGTCTGGACTGTGATAATTATTGGGACTAATTAAAATTATGTATTTTTAATTTAATTCAGTCCACACAATTTATGTAGGTTCAGTTTAGAATTATGGTTTTGGAACAATACTTGTGGTGTAATCGTTTAGTTGGCAGAAAAAGTAAATATAATTTCATAAAATGTAATTTCGAGAAAATGAATATATAAATTTTCTATATTTGTATTTGAGAAAATAAGAAAAATGTCAAGATTTTAATTTTTGATGTTTGATATAAGGGACAACTAATAAAATAAGTCATTTTGGGATAGTAAAGATAAATAATAGCCACATAGATAAAAAAAGATAAAAAAATAGCCACTTAGATAAAAAAAAAGATAAAAAATAGCCACTAATTAATTTTATAAATTCTTTGTTTTTTTTCATTAATTCACGAAATTGAATTCATGAATTCAGGTATTTGTTTGAGTGAATTCACGAATTTGGGTGAATTCGTGAATTCAGACATTTTTTTTTGAGTGAATTTACGAATTTGGGTAAATTCGTGAATTCAGGTATTTTTGTGAGTAATTCACGAATTGAGTTTGTAAAATTCGTGAATTGCCTTATATTTTTAGAGCAATTCACGAATTTAAATTCGTGAACTAGGCAAAGGCGGAAGTATTATGGTACGAGTGACTATTTTTTTATCTTTTTTATCCAAGTGGTTATTATTTATCTTTACTATCTCAAAGTGACTATTTTTGTCTATTTCCCCTTGATATGAATTCATACGGAGTATTAAATTTACAATATTTATTTTATATAACATAATTTTTTGAATGATTATAATAATATAAATTTTAATTTAATAATATGTAGATGTATAATAAAAATGAATAACATAAGAAAAAAACTCAATAATAATAATAATAATAATAATAATAATAATAATAATAATAATAATAATAATAATAATAATATAAGTCAAGTTTCCTTCGGTATTACTTTTCAAAATTGGGTAAAGTAGCAAATAGAACTCTATGGTAGATACTCCTATCGCATATACAACTCTATGGTAAGATTTGGTGCAAATACACCCCTAATGTCACAAAGTGGGTGCAATTAACCCCTTAAACCTTGATTAATGTTTAATTGAAATTTTGATTTTTGATTTTTGATTTTTTTGAAACATAAAATAAAAAATATTACATAAAATATTCATAAAAAATAGAATTGAAAAGAATAAGACATAGATCTAGCAAAATAAACACACATAACTTTAATGCAAAAAATAGATATAATTTTGGTTTCTTTTATGTTTAGTTAGTTATAACTTTTATCTAATAATAATAATAATAATAATAATAATAATAATAATAATAATAATAAATCAGGTGTTAGATCTTGATTTTTTGAATTAAAATTATATCTATTTTTGCATTGAAGTGTGATATTATCTGCTTTTATTTTGCTAGAACTATGTCTTACTTATTTCAATTCTGTTTTTTATTATGTTTCAATTAAACATTAACTAAGTTTAAGGAGTTAATTGCACCCACTTTGTGATATTAGGGGTATTTGCACAAAATCTTACTATAAGATTATATATGTGATAGGAGTGTCTGCTATAGGGTTATATTTAATACTTTACCCTTTAAAATTTGCTAAAATTGAACCAAACACGGAAATTTACAAATAAAAAATTAAAATACTTTCTCGGTCTACATTCCCCACAAACCAAGAGTCTGAAAAGATTTTATCTTAAGTTTCGAGTAATTTGACGTGGAAGGGGTTGAAATCCCCGATGGCCAATCATGGACGTGCGGCTCTCTCTCTCTTGATATAATAAATTCTAAATTTGTCGCAAATTGTGGGTTCCCAAAATAAATAAATAGTGAATGAATAACTCAAAAACTAGTAAATGATACACTGAGTTGCTCAGTTTTTTTTTTTTTTTTTTTTAATATGTACTTATTTTAGAAGGTTTATTCAGTTTTACTACGTATAGAAGAATTTCTTAAACGAAATCATCCATGCCCACTTAGGGTTGTCACAATATTTGAGATTTGTAGAAGTATACCAAGCAATGACTGGCATCACCATACATCAATTTGTTTAGTAAAAAAAAAAAAAGTATCCGGTTATTTTAAAATAATTTTTACAATAAGCCATGCATGAAAATAGTATCAAGCCATGCACGATAAATAATTTTTATTTTTCAAATAAAAGTACTTTATTAAACTAGTAGTGTATTAATAAGAATATATGTTCATTTTCAAATTTATCGATTTCTCTATATGTCCTAATAAAAGTTGAATACGAATTGACATAAATTTAAAAATACGAACAAAATTTTGAAATCTCATTGTATGCATATCTAATAATCAAACTATAGTTTGGATTTATTTTTTTTTTATTTCTAATTGATTGTAATGTTTATTTAGTCCATTGTAAATGCGATATAATTTGTCTTGCAATCAATATGCAAATGTTAATTTATTTTGTAGTATATTAATACCGTTATACAATATATTACTATGTATGTATCACACTTCTTTTCGGCACGGTTATAAAAGTCGTTGGACACTAGTAGGACGGTGAAGTGGGGATTAGCGTCTAGACGACTAGACAGGAGTCCAGCGGATTAGACCTAAAATGCATTTTTTTTATTACTATTTTTACACTATTTCATATAGTACAAACTACATAAAAGGTTAAAAATATATAATATGCTAATTAATATTTCAAATCCCACAAACTTAATACTCTTCTGCATAAACATCAAAATTTACGATAAATTTTCATGTATTTAAACATGATATCCGTAAGTTAGAAAATAATATTCATAATTTTTCAAATATATATAATCTTATCTTCCAGTTCACCCAACCCCGACTAGGCTGTCTAAGACCACCTGGACGGCCTAGAAGTCGATGAATTTGTCGCCACCTAGAGTCAACCGACTTACCATAAATCCAAACAGTCCGGCATCGACTAGCGCCTAGACACCATTTAGGCGGCCAAGTTGACATTCTTTTAGAATAATGTTAATTGGTTGATAATTTTTTTAAGAGATAAAGAGATGATTTTTCCCCCCTAAAGTTGAAGTGTTGGGTTTTTCTTGAACGTTCAAAACAGAAATAATATGGCACTTTTTGTGGACAGATGTAGTATATTATAAATGATGAAATTCTCTACTCATAGCATGAAAATTATTTAGTTAAAACTTGAAAAATACTTAATTTTTGTTTCAATCAATAAAATCTACGGTATTCTGTTTTAGAAACCAACAAAATGAAAAAAATATTTTTTATGTGTGTGTATGCACACATGTTGTGCAGTCAATTTCGAAAACTCATAGATTTTAGTAAATTTGTAGCTCATTTCCATAGATTGTTTGATTAAACTTTCAAGTATGGATGAATTTTGTAATTATAATATGGTATGATTTATGACAATATTAGTTGAGTTACTCAAATGCACTATCAATTATTGTAACCAATTGTGTGTGTGTGTGTGTGAAAATAGAAAATAAATATGCATAAAGAGAATTTCGATAGTAAAAAAAATAAAAATAAAAACATAAATTAAATTTGAAAATAAAGATATTTTATGAAATTGAGACGTGTAGAGGTAGTAAATTTGATATTCACTAAGTTATAACGTATCAAATATATTACTAAAAGAAATACATTAAAAAAAAACAAACAATGTGAAAAATTACTTAGTCAAAATTAACATTCATACCAATTAAAATTAAAATGAATATGTAGAACTTTAATAAACAAAAATAGATTTTACATAGAAATAAATTAAAAAATTCCATAGAAAATGACATAATACATCTTAAAATATATATAATTTAGTTAAATTAAAAAAAATAAGACTCAAATATCAAGAACTTAATAGGAAAAGTATTAAGTAGGAGACATGGCCTTAACGCTTTCTACTTTTATAAGGTAAATACGGCATGAATAGCGAAACACGTAGAAACATTATACGAGCAAACAAATAATTAAATGCATTTTAAATCTCAAACTAAAATTAAAGAAGAAGAAAAAGATCCGCGCGTATAAGAAGTAGGACATTAATTTTGGTAAAATATTGCAAATGCTACTAGAATATACCGTAGCAAAAGTTTGGTGAAGACATTATAGCAAAAGTCCACTCCACATAATTAATTATCCCAAGATTCCCAACACAAAATAAGTCATAAGATGTATAAATGGGAAGAAGTTATTTGAAAGCAGAAATTTGCCATGATTAGTAATTGCTGTCAATCATAGTAATGTGCAATTAATTTATTGTATCATAATCCTCTCCGAGTTAGACATTCTCTTGTCTCACCTAATGGCATATCCATATTTATAATATTTTATTTATCTCTTCCCCATTTATTTCAATAACTACTGCCTTATTTCTTCTTTCTTTCTTTGGTCGGAAATGATTATTATGTGAACACATTTATTTCTTACCGGCAATACTATAGTAATATTAACATGTCAGACTTTGTAATTTAAATTTGATATATATTGACATGATTTTCTAAACATTACAAATAAGTGTTAACACTAATTCAATTTTATTTGTTTTTGGGTGACTCGGACTTTTTTTTATGTCTACGTCGTTTGAGTCATTGATTTGAGAAATTATAGACCTAAGCATGAGAATACTACTCCCTCCACCCCAATATTGAAAATTTGTGTTCCTATTTGAATGTCCTATCACATTTTTTTTTTCAAAAATTAAGTCAAATTTTCAATTTTACCCTAAAAAAGGTTTGTTTTTCCAAATGTTTATACAATAATTAGAGGTAAAAATAGTAAAATGACTAATTTTATTAGTATTCATATTTTAGTGGTTCACGACACTTATTCAGAGAAGCTAGATGGATTCCTCCGTTTTTTTTCAGTGTCCTATTTGGCTTTTGTTCTTGTTTATTTTTAAGTGTCACATTTGGAATTTGATGATAAAATATTTTTTTTCCACTTTAATATAATTTATGTTATATATAAGTTGATGGAAAAAAAATACTAATAAATAACGTTAAAATGTAAATTTACTTATTTTCTTGATATGTGTAATTTAATGATGAGTAACACTTATAAAAAAAAGGATGGGATACAAGTCTAGCTGAAAACGATAAATTTTGACGTTGAGTCTAATAATAATTGTTGGTAATTACTGAAGCAGAACTCAGAAGTATTGCATGCCGACCCATATGTCATAATGTTTCTATCTCATTCAGTCAGTTGAAGCTTGATTTTTGATTTCTCAAACGCCATCAATTTGAAAGCTTTGGTCGCTCAAAATTGTGAAATATGTCAAAAATTATAATGTAATATGTACAAAAGGTTGATTTTGTAAGAAATAAGAAATAATCTGGACCATCAATCACTATGTGATTTATGGCCAAATTAACTGGTATATTATAATTATATATATGATGCATTATAATTTTGTATAATGTGCATTATTTTTTATTTTTTACAAATTTTTTTACTTTTTACAGAATCTCATCCTATATCTATATGTGTGTGTGCCCAAAAGCGATGAATATGTAGAATCCCTCCTTTTGGTCGTCTTTAACAAATTATAATTATAGAACTATACTCTTTTTTTGAGCTACGCACAGTGTTCTAAAAGTCTCCGCCTAAACCCGACTAGTCCCCGCCTAAGTGCTAGGCGACACCTCACCGCCCAACTAATGCTAAATCCGCCTAGACGCTTAGCGACATCCTAATTATTTGCCGGATTAGAACTTAATTAGTCTTTAAGGGTGAACTAATCACTACTTATGACAATTAGGCTATGAAATTTATGTGAAGTCTATGAAATTATGAAATTAGACTATTATTTATCATATTTTATGAATTTAGTCATAAAATTATGAACAACATGTTTTGATATAATTAATAACTGATGACATGATGTAAAAATAGTAAAAATAAGTTTGTGATTCTAATCCAATTAGGCCCCGCCTAGGCGCTAGGCCCCTCTCCACCGCCCAACTAGCACCTAACAACTTTTAGAACATTGGCTACGCATATACTCAAGACGTTTTCAAGTAATTCTTTTGAATTTATTTTATTTTATTTTATGAAAGAAGTAATTCTTTTGATTATTCCTTACATTCTCTCTCTATAATAATAATATTTCTAAGGTCTCTTTCGTTAAGTTTGGAATATTGGATATAATAGTTGACAATATGACTAAAAACCCTGTTTCTAATATTTCGAAAAAAAAAAGAAAACCCTTTTTCTAAAAGCGGGCTTAAAAATTACCGAATTAAATAAACAATATTTCTATAATATAAAGATATCGAATCAATTGTAATTTTAGTTAAAAGAAAAGAAAAAAAAAAAAAAAGAAGAAGAAGAAGAAGTGATTAATTAAGAATCAATTACACATAATGTCGTAAAGAATTGTTTGCCAAGGACAAAACGGGTAAAAAATAATCCCAATTCCATTGAAATTTTCTCAATTCTACCTACTAGTAGTACTAAATATTATTCGGTCGGAAGGAATCAATTGGAATGGGAAAAAAAGATAATAAATGGGGAAACTTCTTCATTATCCAATCCATGATTGGTTTTAAAACAATGGAGTATTTTATTAATGTCCCGTTTATTTTCCCAAGGAAGAATTTTATTCTTTTTATCTGTAAATTAATTATTTGTAAGTCTGCGCAGAAATGATTAAAGTCTTAAAAAATTAGGGATTAAAATAAATAAATAAACTGAGTGTACATGGCAATAGCACAGCCGACAGTTACAATAATGCACTTGTCCGCTCTGCAATTCTGAAAATTGAATACGGACAAATTTCCATGAATTATTTAACCACGCAAGAGACTAATTTTTTTGTATGCAATTTTTTATTGGTTAATTTAGAATCTTTCTAAACTAATTAACTACTATTTTACATGGAAAGGAAGAATTGGTAATTAGAAATTTCTTTATTCAAAAGGCGTTTGTAGTATAATGATTCACAAATTGGAAAACACTTGGAATAAGACAAAGAAAAATACACAAAAATTCGATATGATTTGCGTACTACGACATTATGTGAATATTTTAATTTTTCTTTTTTCTTTTTTCTTTTTTCTTTATTGAGGGAATTTATGTGAATAGTTGTAAAGGCTAGTGCCGTTGTGGCGGAGCAGTAATCAGTACCATTCTACTTCATTAATGCTATATAATTGCAATTTTCTCTTAATTGCAATTGAACCACCCAAGTTTTTATCCTTTTTAGGATTTATCAAAATTTTGTATTCTTTAAAAGTTCTGTTTTTTTCGTTTTTATTTAATTTTCTTTTCTTCTGGAGAGGAAGAGCTACAATTTTTTTTTTATATCATGGGAAACCACAGCTGCTATTTTCGGTACGCACTGGATAAACTCTTATTCCTGTGCAATAGCCTGCAAACCACACATGAGAGGTAAACCACGATTGAAAGGACATGCGTGGCATGCTCAGACCCATAGAGACATTAACAGGATTTAAACACGTGACCATTCAGGCGGCGGGCGTACCGCACTACTATTTGATCATCTTAAAGGGCAGAGAGGTACTAGTACAACTCTTGCCTATGGGGCTCGTGCAGTTTTTTTTAAAGTCAAAATAGAAAAAATAGATATTAAAAACGAGTACAAGGAGAGTACGCAAAATGTGACGTTACAGATGAAAACATCAAAACAATCAAAAATTCAAAACAAAAGGGTAATAATCTTAAGGACGCACATGACAATCATTAAAGGAAAAACAAAACGAGCATGGGAAATGAGTACGCAACCACTTCCAAGAATTAAATTTCATGCCTTCCACAATTTTAGTGATATTGGCATCGACAATATTGAAGATAGTATCTTTCTCCCCTTCCAAAGCCTCCACATAGTGTATTGGCAGTTTAATTGTTAAGAAACACTACAAATTATGTTAATATTATCCCCATCTTGCAAAATGTTCATTTATATTAACCGTAAAAACTACATACTATTTAATATTTTGTACTGACATATGTATCCTACTATTATTTTATAAGGATTTCGTTCAAAGTCATCATCAATCTGTCACAGAATGTGATGGCCTCGCAATTAATATAAAACCACCATAGATCATTATCGCCCAATTTATGTCGGAATATGAATAAATAATTGGGCAAACATTAGTTTTATTTATCTTCCAACCTTACAGTATTTGTCAATAATGTGCAAAAGTTTTAAATAAACTATAATTGTTTTGAGAAACAATAAATGATATCCAATCTGGTGTGCGTATGTTGATTTAGCGGTACGGGGTTGATGTTCGGAACCAAAGGTTTCGAGTTCGAACCTTACGTGGTGCGATCTTTAACTTTTCTATTAATAATTGAAATATATATATATATATATATATATATATATATATATATTATATTAGAGAAATGATATGCTACTCACCTCCCGGTGGGCACCTTCGTGGGCATCTTGTCGTTTTATCACGTTTGCATTGTTTTTTTTTGTTTTTTTTATTTTTATTCTATATTCTAGTATCTTAGAAATTAATTTAGAAATCATAAAATCTAAAAAATACATAAAAATCAAAGCTCGATTTATTTTATTACTCATTTTTTAAAGTTTAAAATAAAAAATAACAAATTGAACATTGATTTTTTAGATTTTATGATTTCTAAATTAATTTCTAAGATACTAAAATATAAAATAAAAATAAAAAAAAGCAATGCAAACGTGATAAAACGACGAGGTGCCCATGAAAGTACCCACCGGGAGGTGAGTAACTGATTAACACGTATTTTATGTGCATGTTGAGTGTGTTTTGCATGTGTTTGAGTCTCGATTTATGTGATTAAATGCTAAAAATGCTAGGTTTCTTAACTTGTAGCATACTTTTCACCTTTCTCATTTTCTTTTGGTTTTCGATCCATTTTTGTAAGAATTGGAAAGTGCATTCATGTGGCTAAGGATCGAGGGCTAGAAACGAGGAGGAATCGAGCTCAATTAGGATGAAACCTAGGGTTGAAAATGTGAAATTTGAATTCATAGAGTTAGGGTTTCAATAGTTCAAGTTGTTTATGTTTTCCTCGTTCTCTCGAGTCTCTTTGTGTCTTTTTGCAGGTTGATGGAGAACTCATTTGGCCAATTTGATCATTCCATGTTGAAGAGGAGCTCGTTAGGAAGCCGTAGCAAAAAGCGGTTCGTAAATCGGAGTTCGTACGAGAGAGAACGAGCGAAAACGGAGAAAGCACGCAAGAGACGAAGAGTTGACCGGGCAAGGAAGAGGACGACCGGCGACCCAGCCGGCCGCCGGCCCCCCTCCTCTGGACCGCCACCAGCCACAGAGATTTCGGCGGCCTGGCCGGCGACCCAGCCGGCGGTCCAGCCGGTCGCCGGTCAGCCGCCCTTCTTCACTTAAGGGGCGAGTTCGGCTCGTCCAAACTCGCCCCGGTTCGTCCCGTTTCGCCCCGATTCGACTCAAACTCGATTTTCAATGTATTTAATCCTAGAATTCACCCCATTTGTAGATCTTTTGTTTATTTTTTTTCCCCAAGAACCCTAAAATATTTTCTCTCTTTCCTTTTTAGTATTTTGAAGATTGTTGAAGCTACATTGGTTGGATTTGCAATTGAAGACCATTTTCTTATTCTATTTTCAATTCTCTTTCTTTTAAGCATGATTTCATTTATTTTCTATGGTTTATTTCCTTTAATTATGTCTAGCTAATTTCCTTTTGGTTCCAATATATGAAGATATGATCTAGAAAACTAGGTTTTTGGATTTTGTTATTGGATTTACCTTCTAATTCATATGTCTTGTGATTTGGGACTTGGTTTTATTGCATGAGTGATTGGCCATCATAGAGTGCATACAAGGTGTTTGGTTAAATGCTTAGTAGGCTTTAGTTCATAACACTTGGCATCAAATCACAACATATTGGTAATACTTGCTAGTAGGAGATTCTCGATAATTAATTGAGCTATTTGGAGTTAATTTATGCATCTTGAGACCTAGCGGAGATAGATGTCATAGGTTAATCCACTAATATTGATTGCTTCGAGAGAAGAATTGATGTTTGCTATATATAGAACTCCCATATGAATTAGATTAAAATGGCTAATCCATGCAAATCCGTAAACCTAGGTTTTTAGTGATTATTGGATTATATTTGGAACCATATTTCTCTTATTGATTTTATATCATTTGCTACTTGTTATTTGTTTAGTTAAGTCTTAAGTTTGTTAATTACTTTTCATTTGTCATTAATCAATCAAAAACACAAAAACATGACATATTGTAGCTTGGATAGTAGTTAAATAGCTAGATTGCTAGTTGAAATTCTCACGCCATAGCATTCCTTGTGGTTCGACTCGATTACTATTCGATTATTATTGCATCTCCCTTACACCTAAAGTGAGGGCGGATCAATTTTTGGCGCCGTTGCCGGGGAATGCATAGTTTGAGTTTCAATAGTTGATTTAGTTATTGAATTACTAATTTAAGCATTATTTTTCTTTTGGTGGTGTTTATAGGTGTATGCTCACAAGGTCAAAGAAGGGCACACCTCTACCTTTGAATTTGGAAGTTGAAAAGCAACATAAGAGGAATAATCGAGCTAAGAGGCAAGTAATGGGAGCTAATCATCAAGCTATGGAGAATCTTATGAAAGAGATGGAAGAATTTAGAGCTTGGAAAGAAGAGCAAGAAAGGAGAGCTAATGAGGCACAACAACCTCCACTCAACCAAATGTTCGAGCCTCCTACTCAACAATTTCAAGGAGGTGAATGGGGAACGATAAATGCTAACAACTTTGAGTTGAAATCCGGGCTTATTCAAATGATAAAGAGTGAGCAATTTGGGGGATCACCTATGGAAGACCCAAACACTCACCTTAGCACATTCTTAGATATGTGTGACACCGTGAAGCTCAATGGTGTCTCCAATGATGCAATTAGGATGAGGATGTTTGGTTTTTCATTGAGAGATCGAGCCAAAGATTGGTATAAGAGTTTGAATAAGGTGGATATTCACACATGGGATGAGCTATGCAAGGCGTTTCTCAACAAATACTTTCCTCCTTCCAAGGCGCAAAAGCTTATATCCGAAATATCGCACTTCTCCCAACAAGGCGATGAATCATTGTTTGAAGCTTGGGAGCGGTATAGGGAGCTCTTGAGGAAGTGTCCCCAACATGGATTTAATGAGGGTCAACAAATCACTAATTTTTATAGTGGTTTGACACCTCACACAAGGAGCATAGTGGATGCGACTTCCGGAGGATGTTTGGTGAACCGGAATGCAAGAGAAGCTCTAAGGATAATCGAAGAAATGGCGGCTAATAGCTATCAATGGCCAATGGAAAGGGCTCATCCGAGGAAAGTTTCTTCTATTGTTGATGAGAAATATGAAGTCATGGCAAAGGAATTGGCCACTATGAAGAAGAAGTATGATGAAGCACAAGCTCAACTTAAAGTTGTTCACTCTCAAGAGATGTTGGAATCCGAGGTGATCGAGGATGCAAATTTTGTGAATCAAAGGAGTTATGGGAACTATAGGCAAGGGTTCCAAGGAAACACTCAAGGGAACTATCAAGGAAGCCATTCTTATGGAACTCAAGGAGGGAACTTAGCCTATCATCCCAACAATCGTCCTCATCCCAATTTATCCTATGGAAATCCGAATAATGCTCAAAATCCACCTCCGGGATTCTCTACTTCTCAAGGGAATGTTGAAGAGCAAAGGAAAACACCTTCTTCTATGGAGCAATTGCTTCAACAACTTGTTGCAAATCAAGGACAAATGGCTACTCAACAAAATAACATGGCCAACCAACAAACTCAAATGGCGAATCAACAAAGCACTTTCATCCAACAAACCGGACAAAAGGTGACTACCTTGGAGAATAATATAACTTCATTGTCTAAACAAGTGAAGATGTTGGAAGGGCAACTAAGTCAAATGGCAAATCATGCTACCACTCAACATACTCCGGGCAAGTTTCCAAGTAACACGGAAGTGAACCCTAAGGGATGCAATGCTATCACGTTGAGAAGTGGGAAAGGGTATGAGAACCATGTTGCATCCGGAAGTGGGAAGGAAGAAGTTTTTGTTGAAGAAATTCCTTATGAAGAAGAAGCCTCAAAATATGAAGAGAAATCATCAAAAGAGGTTCAAGCTTCATGCGCCAAGGATGGAAGTTCAAGGAAAGCCACTCTTCAAGAAAGATTTCAAGAGGAGGATTTGGTAGAAGTACCTATTCCTACCAAAGATGTGATTACTAAAGCTCCTTTCCCTCATCATTTGGCCAAGGCAAAAGTGGATGAGAAGATGAAGAGATTTTTAGAGATTTTCAACGAGGTACATTTAAACATCCCTTTACTTGATGCATTGAGGGATATGCCCAGTTATGCTAAGTTCTTAAAAGAGGCCGTTGTCAACAAAAGGAAGTTTGGTCAATTTGAGACTATACACTTGTCGGAGGAATGTAGTGCAATCTTGCAAAAGAAGGATATGCCTTCAAAGCAAAAGGATCCTGGAAGTTTCACAATAGCTTGTTTGATTGGAGGTTCCAAATTTGGAAATGTTTTGTGTGATTTGGGAGCAAGTATAAACCTCATGCCTCTATCCATTTTCAAAAGATTGGAAATAGGTAATATCAAACCTATAGCCATTGCTCTCCAAATGGCGGATCGATCTATCACTTATGCAAATGGTGTAGTAGAAGATGTCCTTGTGAGAGTAGAAGATTTCATATTCCCGGTCGACTTTGTAGTTCTCGATATGCCAGAGGACAAGAACATGCCTCTCATTCTAGGTCGACCATTTCTTGCAACGGGAAGGGCACTTATTGATGTACAAGAAGGCAACCTCACTTTTAGAGTCAATGATGAATCCCTCACCCTTTCTATATTTGATGCTATGAAGAAGGTCGATGATTCTCGTGTTGAAGAATGCAACATGATCGTTACCTTGCCTACATCTATGGCTAAGGATCCGGTGGAACATGTCATCTCCAATTCTATCTATACCTATTCCGATTTGGAGGATGCTTGTGATGATCTTCTTGAATCACTTGCAAGGATGGATGCTAACCAAGGCTCTCCAACGGATGAAGTGAAGTACCTTGATATCAACAAACCGGGGGAAGTGGGAAGTTCAACTCAAGAGGAATCGTCTCCAAACACTTCTCATCCAAACCATGAGTTGAAACCTCTTCCGGATCACTTAAGGTATGCCTTCCTTGGTGATAAAGACTCCTTTCCGGTTATCATATCACAACATCTTTCTACATCCGAAGTTGATAAATTGTTGAGGGTGCTTAGAAGGTATAAGAATGTGATTGGTTGGACCATTGGTGATATTAAGGGAATTTGCCCATCGGTTTGTATGCATAGAATATTGATGGAGGATGGTTTTCGTCCTAAAGTTCAACCTCAAAGGAGGTTGAACCCCGTATTGCAAGAAGTGGTTCGGAAAGAGGTATTGAAGTTGTTAGATGCGGGGATGATATATGCAATTTCCGACAGTGAATGGGTTAGCCCAACACAAGTGGTCCCAAAGAAGGGTGGAATGACCGTGATTACCAATGAGAAGAATGAGATGATTGCTACAAGATTAGCCACCGGATGGCGTGTTTGTATTGACTATAGGGCATTAAATTCAGCTACAAGGAAGGATCATTTTCCCCTTCCATTTATCGACCAAATATTGGATCGATTGGCCGGGTACGAGTACTATTGCTTCCTTGATGGGTATTCGGGATATAATCAAATCATGATAGCCCCCGAAGACCAACACAAGACAGCGTTTACTTGTCCTTATGGTGTATTTGCATTTCGGAGGATGCCTTTTGGTTTGTGCAACGCCCCGGCTACATTTCAAAGGTGCATGATGTCTATCTTTGATGGTCTTATTGAAAATATAATGGAAGTGTTTATGGATGACTTTTCGGTATTTGGCTCGAGTTTTGATGCATGCCTAGATAACCTCTCCATTGTGTTAAAAAGATGTGAAGAGAAGTCTTTAGTACTTAATTGGGAGAAATGTCACTTCATGGTCAAGGATGGAATTGTACTTGGTCATAAGGTTTCTTGTGATGGATTGGAAGTTGATAGAGCCAAGATCGTTGCAATTGAGAAGCTTCCTCCACCAACCAATGTGAAATCTATTCGGAGTTTTCTGGGTCATGCCGGGTTTTATCGAAGATTCATAAGGGATTTCTCGAAGATCACAAAACCTCTATGTTCTCTTTTGGAGAAGGATGCTAAGTTTGAGTTTGATAACAAGTGTTTGAAGGCATTTGAGACTCTAAAGAAGGCTTTGATATCAACTCCCGTCTTGATTTCTCCATGTTGGAGTGACCCCTTCATATTGATGTGTGATGCTAGTGATTGGGCGTTGGGAGTTGTGTTGGGTCAAATCCGGGACAAGGTATTTCGAGTTATCCATTATGCTAGTAAGACCTTAGATTCGGCTCAAAGAAACTACACAACTACGGAACGGGAATTCTTGGCTATTATCTTTGCATTTGACAAGTTTCGAGCATATCTTGTTGGAAACAAAACCGTGGTGTATTCGGATCACACGGCAATTCGTCAACTCATGGCCAAGAAGGATGCTAAACCTCGCCTTATTCGTTGGATTCTTCTCCTACAAGAGTTCGATGTGGAGATTCGAGATCGAAGAGGTTGTGAAAATGTCATAGCGGATCATCTATCTCGTCTTGAAGATCCAATTGAAGGTGAAGATGGCAAGTTGGAAATTGGTGAGTGTTTTCCCGATGAACAACTCTTATGCTTAACAATCTTTGTTTTGAAAGTTCATGATTGTTGGTTTGCCGATTATGCAAATTACTTGGTTCTTCATGAGTTACCTCCAAATCTCACTACGGATTATGCTAAGAAGAAATTTCTCCGTGAAGTGAATTTCTATTATTGGAGTGATCCTCATTTGTGGAGAAGATGTGCCGATGGTGTGATTCGGAGATGTGTTATGGAGGTTGATTGGCAAAAGATCATCAAGGAATGTCACAATGGACCAAGTGGTGGGCATTTTGGAGCCAATAGAACGACCATGAAGGTTTTTCAAAGTGGCTTTTATTGGCCTTCGATATTTAGAGATTGTCAAGCTTATGTCAAGACATGTGATCGGTGTCAAAGGATAGGAAACATTTCAAAGAGAGATGAGATGTCCCAAAATGTGATGATTGAGGTAGAGTTATTTGATGTGTGGGGAATCGACTTTATGGGCCCCTTTCCAACTTCGTGTGGATTCTCCTATATTCTTCTTGCCATTGAGTATGTGTCTAGATGGGTCGAGGCCATTCCAACTTCGACAAATGATGCAAAAGTGGTGATCAAGTTTCTCAAAAAGAACATATTGACTCGGTTTGGCACTCCGAGAGCGTTGCTTAGCGATGGGGGGTCTCATTTCAACAACAAGTGGTTGGGAAGTGTGCTTGCCAAGTATGGAGTGAAGCACAAGATCACTTCACCTTATCATCCCCAAGCTAATGGTCAAGCCGAGCTTGCAAACCGGGAAATAAAACAAATCTTGGAGAAGACGGTGACCACTCGGAAGGATTGGGCTAACAAACTCGATGATGCGTTATGGGCTTATAGGACGGCGTACAAGACTCCCATTGGTATGTCTCCTTTTCAACTTATATTTGGGAAGTCTTGTCATTTACCTTTGGAAATCGAGCATCAAGCATATTGGGCTACTCGAGCAATTAATTTTGATTTCAAAGGAGCCGGATATAATCGCATTGATCATCTTGTTGAGTTGGAAGAATGGAGAAACGAGGCTTATGAGAATTCTCGAATCTATAAGGAAAGGGCAAAGAGATTCCATGATATGGGCATTCGGAAGAAGGAACTTGGTCCGGGAGATGAGGTGTTGCTCTTTAATTCTAAACTTCGACTTTTTCCGGGAAAACTTAAGTCCCGATGGACCGGGCCTTATGTGATCTACAAAGCTAACAAGAATGGCACTTTTGAGCTCTTAAAGGAAGATGGTTTCAAGTTCCTTGTCAATGGCCATCGTCTCAAACCCTACTTCAAGTCGGAAAAAAATCGTGAGGAGTCGGTTTTCTATCTCAATGACCCTTGAAGAAAATGAGGTAATATCGAGCTAACGACGTTAAACAAAGCGCTAGTTGAGAGGCACCTCAACACGTATCCTTTTATTTTTCATTTTACTTTAGTTTGAATTTTATTTTCGATTTTTGTTTCACTTTTCGTTTCATTTTGAAAAAACCATAAAAAATAGAAAATTAAAAAAGAAAAAAAAAATTGAAACATGTTGAGGGGGTCTCGATAGAGGGTCGGGAGTCGGCCCCTCCCATTGGAAGGGCCGAAAAAAAATGGCCCGAAATTGAGCGAACCGGGTGCAGCAGGCGGCGTCGGTCCAGCCGGCCGGCGGTCCAGACCGCCAGTGCGGACAGAGCCTTCGGCGACCCAGCCGGCGGTCCACTGGGTCGCCGGTCCCCCTTCACTCTCCCCCTATTTCTATTTTATATGTTAATGCATTTTCTTTTTCATTTTATTCCATTTGCCGCCGGTCCAGACCGCCAGTGCGGACAGAGCCTTCGGCGACCCAGCCGGCGGTCCACTGGGTCGCCGGTCCCCCTTCACTCTCCCCCTATTTCTATTTTATATGTTAATGCATTTTCTTTTTTATTTTATTCCATTTCTATTCTAAATCTTGAAGAACATCCCCCATTTTCTCTCCAAATCTCTAATTTTCTTCTTCCAATTACTCCCAAATCCTTTTGAATCAAGTTTAATCCTTCCATAGGTCCATTACCCATCCTATAACCCACATTTTAAGCCAAGAAAATCATATTTTTCCCCACCTCTTCATAAAAAACGAAAATTTATTTTTCTTTTGAAAGAGGTGAATCTTCTCAATTCTCTTCAAGACAATGAGGTAATGAGCTCTATACCCTTGTTTTTATGTGTTTCTACTTGCTTTCTATGAATTAGTATGTATGTTTTGCTTACTAAATTCATGAAAATGAGTAGAAATTCTTGTTAGAGTTCTTTCTTGAATTTTTGGGAATTCTTGAATGAGGAATGTGACTTTGGGCATGAAATTGGATAGCATTAATTCTTCCTTTTAGGATTTATGCTATATCTAGTCTTGAAATGGGCATTCTTTTAGGAACCATGTCTCTTATGCACTTGAGCATACTTGGAATGAATTTGTAATATTTTTGATTCCTTGTTGAAATTGTGAATGAATATGCTTGATGTTAGATGAAAAATTCATTTCTTGAATGGTTCATTGCTTGAAGAGGTCATGAGTTCATAAATTCTTGGGTGTGAAAGAGGAGAATTCATTGCATTAGTTTCTTGAGTTGATTATCCAAATGAACTTGAGTTCATTTTCACTTGAATATGCATGAATGCTTTGGAATGATTTTTCTTGGACTTAAGGGAGTTATGTTGATGACGTGCTTGATATTTTCTTGACACTCCCTTATTGAATGTTTAAAGGCAAAATGGGGGGTGATGGCTAGAGAAATGTGATTGTTTAAGTGAACATCAATTGATTAATTTCTTGAATTTTGGATTTTTTTCTTTTTCACATGGAAGAGAGTGATGAACCTTTGAGAGATGAGCAAGGTTCAAGTGAACCAATCTATGATGAGAGATTTGAGGCTCTTGAGAGCCGAATGACTAACATGGAAGATGGTTTCAAGAGTTTGGATGCCCAAGTCACGGTCATGAGGCACGAGATGACATCCATGAGAATTACACAATTGGAAGAAGCAAGAAGAAGCGAGAGAATGGAAGCACTTCTTGAGAGCTTTCGGGAATATCAAATTGGCCAAGGCGCCACTTGGCCAAGACCACCCTCGAAGTAGCTCGGAGAGTTTGTAAGTGTAATTTAAATCCATTATTTATTCTTCCCTCCAAACTCATTTTAGAAGTTATTTTCTAAAATAAGTTTGGGGGAGGGGGGTATGATAATGAATTTAAATTACTTACATTTCATGTTTTTAAATTTGTTTAAATTTGCTTATCTTTTGCTTCTTTGTTTCTTGGTTTGTCTTACATTTCATGTTTTTAAATTTGTTTAAATTTGCTTATCTTTTGCTTCTTTGTTTCTTGGTTTGTTTATTGTCTCTCTTGATGCCTTATTGTGACTTGGTGATATCTATGTGCTTTGTTTGTCATTTGGTGATTTGGATTTAGATATGTTGATTTTGATTTAATGAATGAAGTTTGTTGGATTTTTGGTAAGGAATTTGGATGGGAGGCGGTTTTTGGATGATGGATTTGTTTTGAAATATTTTAGGGCATGGTTGTTTTGTCTTGTTGTTTTGTGGAATGAATTTGTTGATAATTTGATGTTTTGTCTTGAAGCATTTGCGGATGAATTAGGGTTAAATGAATATTTTTCATGAGTTTGTGGTTGAGTTTGTGGTTTTGAATGCGAAATTTTTAAGAAAGGAAAAAATTTAAGTGAATGAATGTTTGCATGCTTGAGTGTGAAATGATCGTGTTGATTTGCTCTAGTGTTTTCAAGTGAGATGCCGATGATTGATGAAAATGATGAAATATTTTGAAATTTTTCGAGTCAAAGTCAAGCATGATTAGATTACTTCACTTGAATGACATGAAGGATTGATCTTAGGCATTTAGGCTCTAGACAAAAAGCTTGAGAGGATTTTGAGCCTAAAATTATGCACTTTATATAGTGATATCCTTTCTTGAGAGCTTGATCTTGCATTGCATACTCTTTACTAGAACTTGCCTTGATACTCTTGTTAGAAGTACTACATGTTTGTATGATTAGGAGATGATCTTAGACCATCATTGCATAACCTATTTTCCCTAAACACTAACCTATACTTCATTACCATTGTCGTCCCATTTTGAGCTTTGAATATATCCTTTTCTTCTTGAACCGGATGATAGGGGGTGAAGGATGGTTAAGGGAACCTTGGTGAAATTGAAAAATCATGAAAAATGGGTAGTGATAGTGAAGGGTTTTGAGATTGGTTTTGAGTTGAAAGAACACTCCTATAAGCTCAAAGTTAGAAAAGGAAAGAACAAGAACAAAGTTCTTATGAAAATAAAAAAGAAAAAAAATAAAAAAAAAGAAAAAAGAAAAAAGAATAAGAGTATAAAGGAGTGTTTCTTTAGATGTTTGGTAGAAGCTTGGGTTCATTTGATAAAAAGAGGTTGGATAAGGTGGAAGATGAAGAAATTCATACTTTGAAAGGAGAAGAAAATGGGTAAGGGTGCTTGGATGAAAATTTAAGTCACTTAGCCTAAAAATTCTCTACCTTGACCAATGTCCCTACATTACAAGCTTAATAAAGACATTTTTGATCTTAATTTATACATGCATTGTAGTATTAGAAACTTGAGTTGATAGGCAAGCTTATGGTCAAAGTTATGTATTGCATGATTTCGATGAGTGCTTACCTTTTCCATATATTGAGTGATCGAGTGATACACATGTTTCTTGTGAGGTCTAGAGTCGAATGTGCTTAGGTGATTGAGTTCTATGCTAGGAGAGTGAGTAATTTCATGAGTGTTTGGCTTGACTTGATGATTTCCTTGAGTTTAAAATGGTTTTGAAGTGAAATGAGGCATCGATGAACTTGAAATGCACACTCCATATGTGTTAAGTGTTTTGATTGTTCGTTTCATTGTTCGGGACGAACAATGGCTTAAGTTTGGGGGAGTGATTAACACGTATTTTATGTGCATGTTGAGTGTGTTTTGCATGTGTTTGAGTCTCGATTTATGTGATTAAATGCTAAAAATGCTAGGTTTCTTAACTTGTAGCATACTTTTCACCTTTCTCATTTTCTTTTGGTTTTCGATCCATTTTTGTAAGAATTGGAAAGTGCATTCATGTGGCTAAGGATCGAGGGCTAGAAACGAGGAGGAATCGAGCTCAATTAGGATGAAACCTAGGGTTGAAAATGTGAAATTTGAATTCATAGAGTTAGGGTTTCAATAGTTCAAGTTGTTTATGTTTTCCTCGTTCTCTCGAGTCTCTTTGTGTCTTTTTGCAGGTTGATGGAGAACTCATTTGGCCAATTTGATCATTCCATGTTGAAGAGGAGCTCGTTAGGAAGCCGTAGCAAAAAGCGGTTCGTAAATCGGAGTTCGTACGAGAGAGAACGAGCGAAAACGGAGAAAGCGCGCAAGAGACGAAGAGTTGACCGGGCAAGGAAGAGGACGACCGGCGACCCAGCCGGCCGCCGGCCCCCCTCCTCTGGACCGCCACCAGCCACAGAGATTTCGGCGGCCTGGCCGGCGACCCAGCCGGCGGTCCAGCCGGTCGCCGGTCAGCCGCCCTTCTTCACTTAAGGGGCGAGTTCGGCTCGTCCAAACTCGCCCCGGTTCGTCCCGTTTCGCCCCGATTCGACTCAAACTCGATTTTCAATGTATTTAATCCTAGAATTCACCCCATTTGTAGATCTTTTGTTTATTTTTTTTCCCCAAGAACCCTAAAATATTTTCTCTCTTTCCTTTTTAGTATTTTGAAGATTGTTGAAGCTACATTGGTTGGATTTGCAATTGAAGACCATTTTCTTATTCTATTTTCAATTCTCTTTCTTTTAAGCATGATTTCATTTATTTTCTATGGTTTATTTCCTTTAATTATGTCTAGCTAATTTCCTTTTGGTTCCAATATATGAAGATATGATCTAGAAAACTAGGTTTTTGGATTTTGTTATTGGATTTACCTTCTAATTCATATGTCTTGTGATTTGGGACTTGATTTTATTGCATGAGTGATTGGCCATCATAGAGTGCATACAAGGTGTTTGGTTAAATGCTTAGTAGGCTTTAGTTCATAACACTTGGCATCAAATCACAACATATTGGTAATACTTGCTAGTAGGAGATTCTCGATAATTAATTGAGCTATTTGGAGTTAATTTATGCATCTTGAGACCTAGCGGAGATAGATGTCATAGGTTAATCCACTAATATTGATTGCTTCGAGAGAAGAATTGATGTTTGCTATATATAGAACTCCCATATGAATTAGATTAAAATGGCTAATCCATGCAAATCCGTAAACCTAGGTTTTTAGTGATTATTGGATTATATTTGGAACCATATTTCTCTTATTGATTTTATATCATTTGCTACTTGTTATTTGTTTAGTTAAGTCTTAAGTTTGTTAATTACTTTTCATTTGTCATTAATCAATCAAAAACACAAAAACATGACATATTGTAGCTTGGATAGTAGTTAAATAGCTAGATTGCTAGTTGAAATTCTCACGCCATAGCATTCCTTGTGGTTCGACTCGATTACTATTCGATTATTATTGCATCTCCCTTACACCTAAAGTGAGGGCGGATCAGTAACATATCATTTCTCTATTATATTATATCTTTCAACGTTCTATAATTATTTCTCAATGTGATATTCACAAAATCACATGTGGCATTCGGTCATTTTGAACACAATGCAGAAAATATCAATGTTATGTAATACTCGTGTTTCTATTATTTTATATTCGCTTATATTTAAGAAATGTATCACGTTGAACGGAATGGAAAGTGTAGTACAGAGTACTACCTCCATCCTACCTAATTGTCCAATTTTACTTTTTGACTTTTTTCGGCACGTATTTCCACCGAAACCTAGTACGAGTTTTAAAATATAATTTTGAAGTATTTTTTCTTTTACGGGATACTATGACACTCATATTATCCCGTAAAAGAAAAAATACTTCAAAATTATATTTTAAAACTCGTACTAGGTTTCGGTGGAAACACGTGCCGAAAAAAATCAAAAAGTGAAATGAGACAATTAGGTGGGATAGAGGTAGTATTTTATTTCTCACATGCAATAGACTTTGGTGTGCAAGGGCGGAGGCTAGCTTTTAGCTATTTCCATATACGGAGTATTTTTTTTCTTTTTCTAATCTTAATAATTGATAAATTGTTGGCATTTTATGCAAATTGCAAGGAAGATGCCTATTAAAAATTTTGAGCTAAAAATTTAGTAGGGTTACAAAACTTTTTATGGCACTCCATATATACTGACACGTCAAGTGATATTTGGATGTCGCATTAGTCAGAATTGCAAAAAAAAAAAAAAATGTTGAGGTTAAGTATTAAATTTCTAATATATATATATATATAGGGATGCGTTACGGTAAAAATTAATTATTACGTGAAAACTGCAACCCATTATAAAATGTTCCATTTTATGCACAAAAGTATTGCATTTTTATGCATAAAATGTTGCATTCTTATGATGATGCATTATATACATAAAAATAATATAAAATAATATATTTTATTATGCAACATTTTATACATAAAAATGCATCATTTCATGCATAAAATGCATGGGTTGCAGTTTTCACGTAATAATTAGTCTTAATATGATTTACTACCTATATATATATATATATATAGCGTAGAGATCACGTATAAAAGACATGTTCCATAAAAAATGAGAAATGATCTGAACCACTAATGTTAGTGTGATCTACGGTCAAAATTGACTGGTGCATTATGATTATACTAAAAATACATTATGATGACCGGTGCATTATAATTGTATAGACAATGCATTATGATGACCACAAAAGTAGAGCTGCACAAATCTTAAAAATACCAAAGTAGAAAGTCTAAATCTAATTTTAGAGTTCTAAGAATGTTAAAGTATGAAAAGATACCTAAATGGGGGTGAATTTAGGGGTTAAATACATAGAAAATCGAGTTTGGGTCGAGTCGGGACGAGTTTGGTTCAAGTTCAAGTGTGGAGGGGCGGCCAACCGGCGACCCATTGGACCGCCGGCTGGGTCGCCGAACTGGCTATGGCTGGTGGCGGTCCAGAGCTGATTCCCGGCGGCCCATTGGGTCGCCGGCTGGGTCGCTGGTCTTCCTTCTCCTTGTGCAACTTTGTCATTTTCGCTCATTCTCTCTCGTCCGAACTCCGATTCTCGATCCGCTTTTTGCTATGGCTTCCTAACGAACTCCTCTTCGATATGGAGTAGTTTAATTGGCCAAATAAGTTCTTCATTATTCCTGCAAAAAGCATAAAAAGACTCGAGAAAATGAGAAAATTATGAATGCAATCAAACTAGTGAAACCCTAATCATATAACTTGAAATTTCACATATTTAAACATGAGTTTCACTCTAATTAAGCTCAACATGCACATAAAATACGTGTTAATCACAAATGTATTGTAAATTATAAATATGTTATATTGTTTGCCAATATATCTATTTTTTGCATTAGATTATTCTATAAATTTCTTTATTTTGTTATATTCATAAGTTATTTGTTTACTTTTTCGATTATATTGATAATTTGTGTAAAATTTTATTATCAAAATAGAAAATTTAATTAGATACATTGTCACAAATTATTAATTGAACTTTTGTGAAATGATACCAAGTTAGATTTAAAGCTATTGATTGATAAATTTACTGTAATCATGACTTATTGCTTTATTTTTTGATGTATTAT
This sequence comes from Mentha longifolia, assembly GCA_001642375.2. Classification (NCBI taxonomy): domain Eukaryota; kingdom Viridiplantae; phylum Streptophyta; class Magnoliopsida; order Lamiales; family Lamiaceae; genus Mentha; species Mentha longifolia. The sequence goes on along the minus strand of CM038120.1, from coordinate 18,402,750 downwards.
TTTTTCAAAGAAATATAATATTAAATTATTTAAGGAACATAGTAATTACTAATTATTTAGATAACTACTACGAATTTAAATAAAATATACAAAAAAAATAGTAATTCAAATATTTTAGTAGCAATAGTAGTTTCACTATATAAATGTAGTATAGCCTATAGGGAGCTTATATTTCTATCACATGAATATTTAAAATTTTATTTATTTATATTCTCTAAAATTATTTTAGGTTTTTAAAATCATGAGAACAAAATCTTTGTTTAATAATGGTGTGACAGAAAAATATATTGTTTCAACTTTTATTTATTTATTCTATTACTTTTTTACAATTCATAGCATCCGTGCAACGCACGGGCGCAACACTAGTTAAATTTAAAAAATGGAGTTATCTGTGTTTAATTATATATGTTGTTTGTTTAAGGGGCTCAGACAAAAAGACCCACTTTTCATAACAGAGTTGCAAAATTACCCACTTTTATAAGAAAGTTGCAAAAATACTCACTTCATGATTGAATTACCTATTTTGTCCCTCACTTATTCGGCTGACACAACTTAAAAAATATGATGGTGATGTGCGTCAGTTACTTTTAGCAACGAAGGAAAAATCCAAATACAACGAAGGGAAAAATAATACCGCAACGATGGTAATTTAGTATAAATCGACAGGAAATTAATTCATGAGGCATTGGGTATTAATTCACTCAACATTGCAACTTGGTTTAATTTTACGACTGAAAATCCGACCATCTTTCACATATGTACAATGGGAAAATGGTTCTTTCCAGTCATGCCGGAAAATGTACAATGTGTAAGAATTGTGTAAGAAACCGTCACTATCAACACGATATCCAAGTTTTTTATCCATATTAAATGGTATATTAGTCAATTACTTCAAAAGTGTGTATTTTTGCATTTTTCTTATGAAAATGAGTATTTTTGCTTTTACCTTATGAAAAGTGGGTATTTTACCACATTTAAGCTTTGTTTAATGTGTATCCTTGGATATTTCTTTTGTTCGTTCCTTTTTGGATTTAAGCTTGTCTGTGCTCTCAATAAAAAAATATTTGGTCTAAAAAAATATTTAAGCGTGTCTGTGCCTCAGGGATTTAATTTAAATTCTCTGACAATATTGGAATAGACTTTCCATTGTCTCTAACCGTGTTTAATCAAACTAGAATTTGCACCGTACATGCATTTTTTTTTAATGACAACCGATATAGTTAAGTAATTATTGTTTATAATTTAGATACAATCTAAATGAAAATAGTAAAACAAAATTGTACTGTACTAAATTGTAAACAATATTTAATTCTTGATACTATATACCTAATCGCACTAAAAAAAACACTGCAACATTTTTTTTCTTTGGGATTGATGATAGAAATATTGCAAGTCTCAGCCCTCTCTATCATCGTAACCCAGAGTGATTGAAAAAGAATTCATTGTTGACAGACTCAATGATACGATCTGTAATTAAAATATATAGCATTGAACATAAAATTGGTATATCAATATATCTATAAGTCACATTTATCAAAACTTATTTTTACCATGCACGCCTAAATTTTAATTATAAGGTCACAATTTATCCAATTAATTGAGTTGTGTCTTACGGGGGAAAAAAAAAAAAAAACGTAATCCTCACTCAATCTCATCCCATTTCGTCTATTAAGGTTTTCAACTTTATAGAAAGAATTAAAGCCTTATTAGTTTATAAAACTAAATTAATAATCTAATGTACTATTACTATATGCACGAGCATAATTGCACGTATTTCAAAATATTTTAAATTGCAAAATTTTAGATTATCATAATTTTCTTGTTTTATTTTCAATTTTTATAATTTTTATGTCAAATTAAAAATATTAATATGATCTTTCATTTCAGATGAATCATCAATATGTTTCTATGGATTTATGATGCTCTACTTATTAGAAACCAATTTATGCATTAAATGCTTATTACTCATCCGTCTGCCACGTATGTAGTTAATTAAATCACTCGACACGGTTTTTTATTTTTGTTATGAATTGTGTTAAAGGTATATTTGGGCCCCACTTAATGTGAGTGATTATTAAAGTGAAATGAATATAATAATGTGTTTTAGTTGATCTTTTCAGGTGGAAAGAGAATAATAGATGTGAGATCTACGTCTAGAAATGGATGAAACATGTAGTTCATGGACGGCCAGAAAAGGAAGAAGCATATAGGTCACAGACGGGGAGAGTACAACAATTTTAACACTAATGAAGTGTTTCTTAATACTCATGCCCAAAAGTAACGTGTTGAACGGAATGGAACGGAGGGAATGGAGTAATTGTTTGCACGATGGAGGCAACATATTCCCCTCTGCTACATCACAACCATATCGCTGCTGAAGTGAAGGCCACAAGCCTCTGTTCGTGGTTATGACCAGGGCCAGCTATTAGCATGGCTAAAAAGTTCTTCAGAACAAGGCCTAAAAAATAATAGGGCTCAAAATTATAAGTCCAATAAAAAAAATTACTTGGAAACAAAAATTACAGTAATTTATTAGTACAGATGAATACAAATATTACACCGTATCTTCATCTTCCTTCTTATATTTTTCTCTTATTCTACTCAAAAAAGTTCAAAATTCTCCATCTTCTAATAAATCTTTTCCAATATCTTAATTAACACAACGTTTTTTATATTAATTATTCTCCATCTCAAATACTATTGTTCTTAATTCTTTTTCTACCAAAAAATCTTCAGATTTCAATATCCCATAAAATCTGGAAAAATGAAATTTAATAGAGCGAGATACAAGAAATTGTTTAAAGGACCAATCCAATGGTAATTATGTTTAGGATTTAGGGTTTAGAGATTCAATGATAATGAATGAATCAATTGTTTAAATGACCAATCCAATGATCCTTTTCACTTTGTACTGCCTTGAATGGTGATATTTTAATTTATCTAATCTGAAAATTTAGAGCTAGTTATCGTTTGAATGTGTTTGATAAATGAAGTTTGAGTTCTACTGTGATAATTATTAAAAGGTCAATTAAATTTGATCTTAATAACCTTAACTCAGCGCATAGCTAGACTCAACTACACCTGCATGAGGACGAACTGCTAATAATAAAAGATAAATTGTTCCTAAATATTAGGCGAAGAATGAACATTTCAACTTTTTTGTACTCTCTCTCTCACTTTTCTACAATGTAATAAAGGGACTAAGTTTCAAATTGCAACATGAACTTTAGGGTCTAAGGAGATGAATGTAAAGATACATTTGTTTCCTCATATTATTAGTATAATAATTTAAGAAAAGTGTGGCTATTCTGTATAATTGGAAACAAGAAAATAATTAGAGATAAGTGGCAAGGAAGCATACATTTTTAATTTATTACGAATATAATATAATTTTTTTATTACGAATATAATAATATTGGTAAAACGAATAGCAATATTAATAAAGGATTATGGCAAATGAAGTTTCCTTGACTTAACGAAACATCCAATCGCAAAAATTAGGCCCCATAAAAAGATACTCGTAATCTCTCCATGCCCCCAATCATTCAACTCGTGATATTTATCTTAATTTAATTTAATTTACTTTAAACCTTGAGGTGAGCTGTTTTTTCAAGTCAACCATAAATACATGGTTATTCCCTTCTTTCTTCTAATTATTTATTTTTTTTATAATATTGGATAATACAATATCTATTGCTCTGCTGTAGTTCTCTTTTTAATTTAATCCACCATTTGTATTTTAGGATATGCCACATCTCTATAATTAAGTTATTTATTCGATTCTCCGGAATTATCATGCAAATAGCATTATAATAAGTCTGTTATTATAACTATTGAAATTATAGCGTTGCATATAGTATTTGATTAATACGTCCAGAATCCTTTAAATATTAGGTTTGAGATTATTTGATTCAGAAATAGACTTTATACATAGAGGAAAAAAAGAAGAATAACGTGTCGATTTGTCAAACTTAATAATCACTTTGCAATTATTCATATGGATAAAACACCTAATTTTTTTTTTATTGGAGGTGGGTAGTTTAATTAATATGTTTTATTTATTACTATTAACCACGAATTAGTTTGAGAACGAAAATCTGAGGGAATTGGATGCACAACTCAATTTTAGAAACGAGACTAAAAAAAAACACTTTTATTTTATTAAAAACAGTTGTTTTATTTTATTTTTTTTGGAAACAAGTTTCGTTTCGTACAATTTTAATTATTCGTGAGTGGTCTAATACATATCACTAATTAAAAAGTCACCTTAATAACTACGCACACTTGAACATCTGTGCCGTATATAATAGTTTAATTGTTAACAAGAATTACATCTATGTTATTTTCTCTCCAAAACTAGCTAGCAATTATTCAATGAGTTTATAAAGATGATTTGTTCTAAAGAATCGGGAATTGTCTAATAGATTTGGTAATAAATATATTTTAAATTATAAATATTGTTTCATTGTTTGCTAATATATCTATTTTTTTGCATCAAATTATTCTATTAATTGCTTTATTTTGATACATCCATATGTTATTTTGTTTACTTTTCCAATTCTATTTTTATTGATAATTTATGTAAAATTTTGTGGTAACATTATAAAATTTGAATACATTTTCACAAACAAAACTAATTATATAATTGAACTTTTATAAAATAATATCAAGTTAGATTTAAAGCTATTGAACGGGAAATTTACTGTAATCATAACTTATTGCTAATTTCTAGATGTATTATTATTTTTCTCAAGAAATATAGTATTACTAAATTAATAAAGGAACATTGTAATTATTAATTATTTTGATAACTATCACGAATTAAAAAAAATGCCAAAAATATAGTAATTCAAAAATCTTAATATCAATAGTAGTTTCACAATATAAATGTAGTATAGCTTATAGGGAGCTAATAATTAAAATTATATTTACTTGTATTTTCTTAAAATTAGAGTAGGTATCTAAACTATGAGAATTAAATCTATATTGAAGATAACAATAAAGTACCGTACTGCAGTATGTTGATCAATAATTATGTGAGAGAAATATATACAGTTTCAATGTTTTATTATTTTATTTACAAAAAAATATTTTTACATGCATACATATATCTAAGAAAATACAACTATTGTTTAATTAACTACATTAATATTTCAAAAAAATTCTTTAGCATGCATAAAATTTGCATTTTTAAAATTAGATTATGATTTTTTTAAAATCCGATTTAAAGGCTAGGGGCGGATAATATCCCGGTGGGCTTGGCCAGCTTTTGAATGGGAATAAGATGCATTTCAAGAACATCTTCTACACCGACGGACGAGTCAAGTTGATTATTGTAAGTGAATGGGAACAATTGATGAACGTAAAATGACTCGTGAGTCGTGACATGTACTATTACTATGTTTTTAGTGACTAAATATTCCGAAGGTTGCTAGTCTAACTTGTTCTACTTGAAAAGTGGACATGAGTAGCATAACAAAGTGATGTTAATTTTTGCTCAATATCAAGTGCAGTTCTTTTTTCTTAGAAACTAATATGCCCATGCACAACAATGACATATTGTGACAAAGATGAAAATGACATCCAAAATTCTAGGTTGACTTTATTGTATAAAATAAATAAATAAATAAAGGCACAAAAGTGGAGGTGCATGGTGGCTTTTGCTACTTTGCCAATAACTCATTTTTTGCTAAATAATTGCACCCCTAACAACCACTAATGCAAGCCACCACGCCTCTCAATTTTAGTTGACACTTCATAATGCAAAAAAGTGAATATTTGGAAATAGTCTTTGGAGGTTAATTTGTAGTTTTATGGTGGTAAGTACTAATTAATTTTATACTATAAAATAAAATAAAATAAAATATAATTGGGATGAGCTGGAGTCATTAAAGGGGGGATGAATAATTGTTTCTAATAGATAGATGAATTTAATGATATTTGGAAATGTGGACCCATTATTTTATCAGTACTGAGAAAACAGAATCCCTCAAAAATTATACGCTCAATAAATATAGAGATTACGTACATAAATAAATAGAGTTGTGGGGGCTTTCATGAAAGCAACAACATTTCATATCACTGTGTGTCGGTCCATTTTCTTTTTATTATTAATTAACTTATGAGACTGATGCTACAATTAATTCTATTAGGGCTACCAATTATATATCAAATCAAATCAAATATTATATCAATCAAATAAAATGGAATCGGTGAATGGCTGTCTTTCTTCATAACCCATATCTTCACTTTCTCGTGCGTTTCTTTATTTTTCCACTGTTTCAAGAAATTAACGAATTTTATTCTGTGTAACAAATTTTATTCATTAATGGAAGTTTGCTACTGTATTGAGCGTAACGTATATGTTTAGAGATATCCAAAATTAGTAAATTCAGACATTATGTTGTTTGATATATATAATAGATAAATAAATAATGAACCATAAGTGCATTCGTGCAAATATTTGTTTCGTGTATAATCCTTAAAACCAAACAGCGACAACCCCATTTTTCAAATAAAAAAAATAATAGTGACTTGAACACCAAAAAAACTCAAATAAATTGAAATTAATATTAAAAAAATATAAACTTTTTCCATCTCATTCAAAGTGCTTAGTTTCTTTTGTGCACAAGTATTTGGAAGTAAGATAATCTCTCTATCCACTTTATAATGAGTTTTTTTTTTATTTTATTTTTTAATTCAAATGAGTCTATTATAAAAAAAAATGAAAGAGCTCGTTATAAGGTGGACTGAGAGGCTATAAATGATGAAAAATGGATATTCTCCATAACTTTTTAAGAGATAATTACTTCCTCATTTCCCCAAATCTGCACCCCATTTAATATAATACTACAAGACATATAATAGTATTATTATAAATGGGTACAGAGTTGGGGGACGGATGGAGAATGTTTTGAAAGGGGATGGATCAGTTAAATAGAACAGCCTAACAAGAAAAACGAGCCGATTAAAATGAAACGGAGGGAGTACATTATTGATAATAATAATAATTGTGAGCTCGTGTATAGGAATTGCGCCCACACACGGGTTGATGATCTGTGTCGACCATGCAAAGGGATGAGATATGGAAATTAAAAAAACAAACGTATTGGTGTGAAATTATTGCAATTGAATGTATGTGTCTTTTTCAGGATGTGGCCATAATTTCGAGTGGACTTATACATAATTTTGCAAGGCCAATTATTCCAATCATCAGGTCACATTTGTCCAACACCGACTCCTTCAATTTGCCAGTACAAGATAATAAATCCGTACCCCCAAATAAAGGAAGATGCTTCTTTCTTATCCACAAAATATTCAACATATATAGTTTCATATTTAAGGAGGGAAATACTAGATTGAATGCACGAGAATAAATTCTTAATGTAGAATTTAGGACCAATCTGAAACATTAACTACGATAATGTAACAAATAGTGGATTGCAATTTTGTGAACAGCTTGTACAAATAGTCATTTTCTACGAAAAAAGTTTGTCAAAATCGGAGAATCCAAATTTCGGAGTATTCTTGCCAAATTATGATTGAGAAAGAAAAATTACTGATAAAGTGTAATATATATATATATATTAATTTGGATCGCACTTATATATATTTATATATTGAGGGTGTTTAACTATTTATTACAAATATGTAGGGGCCGGTAAGAATTGTTTCCTGTTTGCGTATCTAATAACTGAATTGGTTGGGACAATCTAATAAGGAAAGCAAGACTCAAATTTTGTGAGAGAGAGAATACTAATTAAAACATTAGAATTGTTTAAAATTTAGTAGGGCATCTAAATGGTTTTAGCAAAAGTGTAGATATGGTTCTAAAAACTGCTATCTTTTCAGTAATGTAAAATTTTAAAAACATAGTCATTTTTTCATCCTTTCTCTCCAATTCATTATATACTGTTTTCATGGGATTTCAGAGTGATAATATTTTTCTACATAATATATATATATATATATATATATATATATATATATTTAATTTCCACCTTAGAACATGATTGATATGCATTGAATAATACATGAATGGAATGATCATTTCTGCTTTTATTCTTAATCCTATGGCTGATATTAAGTTACAATCTGGAATGATCATTCCTGTAGGAATCAATAATCCAATTAATATGAGATTATTCATTCCTCTTGTTGGCATCAACCGGTGGCATAAACAGAGGTGTTCACTGTGAGCAGCACTATGAGTGCAACTTCGAACACAAACGCAGCGGAAAAACTAAACCAAACACAGGACGGGGTGAGCACGGAGGTACCCACAGAGGCCAGCTCTGCGAGCACCTCCTCAGAAATTGAGGCAATGGAAAAATAAAAATAAAAATAAAACGGAAACAAAGAAGATGGTTTTTCTACAAGATATATGAAATAAATACTATAATTCACGAAGAATTACAAATCATAGTTGATGAAACGAACGATTAAAAGTTACTAACAAAAACAATCTAACTATCCACTAAGCTAGTTGTATTATGCTAGTATTACTCAACTAAAATGTTTTTGGATTTCTCTCAAAGAACTCTCTCTTCAATCTCTCTCCAAAAAAGGCCGTTCTTCCTCTCCAATGAATCTCCTCCTTATATACAGCTTGATTCTTAGCCACCAAGTCAAGGTTTTGTTTTAGATAAGATCAAATATAATCAAATTGTATCCTCCCTCAACCCCTATTTCGTGGCTCCAAACCCTAACTGAAAACGTCCACCATAAGCCCACTATGATATTGGGCTTGAGCTTGATCACACAACAGCTCTGCAGCCCACGAGCTCTGTATCTGCTACATCATCGACCACATCATCACTCCCCCTTAATCCAACGTGTATATTGTATTAAACCTATACAAAACACACTAGAAAAACAAACAAGTGAAGAAAGACAAAACTTAGAAGATTGAATCTACAAGTAGATTCCAACACCTCTTACTCTTCTAGGTATTAGCTAATTTTCATTATTAGGGATGAAGTTTTTTTGACTTTTGTAGAAATTATCATTGCTTATTATGTTGATATGACTTTATTAAACTACGTTGAGAGCTTGTCCGGGTCAGGTCGAGTTGGGTTAGCTCAGACCGGCCCATTAGGCTAAATGAAGAGATTTAACATAAAACAATTTTTGTGTTGCTTTTTTGGACTATGAGCGGGTAGAGGAGCAAAGAGTTAGCCTGCCCCCAATCCAATAGGAATTAAGAAAAAAAAATTAAAATCTGGTTAAGGGGATCTGAAATGTTGTCTAGTCGAGATTAATTAAGGTACATTCCTACCCAAAATTAATGTTATATTATAAAATGATCGGGTCGAGCTAGTCTTGGGCCCACTAAGCTTTACTTATGTTTGGACTGGTCGACTTGCCCCGAAATGCAAATGCAATCGGGTTTAAAATCTTATGGTCGATCTGGTCTGAACTTTTTTTGTCAGCTACGAGTAGATAAGTTGACAAAATAGCCCAGCCCGATTTGACTGTCGGATTTCAAAATTTTAGGCCCACCGAGCCGGTCATGTCCATGATATTAGTATAATTTCATTTAAAAATTAATCATTTCATTTCTTGTGAATATCAGCCATCAGTGGCGGACGCAGGATTTTGATCAAGGGGTGTCAAAAATGTAACAAAATATATCATTCTTATAAATCATGGAAATTTAATTTATGGCATGCTGTGTCGATTGACCATATTCTGAAACTATAAATAATAGCTTCATTAGATACATGACTAAATATATTTTTTTCTCATTAGACCACCAAATTATCATTGATTCATTCATCACGCATTTGGTTGTGACGCTAATTCTTCACAGTCTTCATAATCGAGAATACTCTTTTTGTAAAAGTCATCACAATTAGTAATACTCAAAATATATTTATACATAAAAATAGTAATTAGTAAAATATCTATTAAATCTCAAAATTTAAGGGGTGTCAATTGACACCCCTTGGCCTAAGGTGGCTCCGCCACTGCCAGCCATAGGAATGAAATTACTTGGTTCGTTCCTTTCCCATCTTCATTCCATTATTAAGTTCATTCTGTTTCTACTAAATTTCATTCATGCATATCAGTCATTACTTTAGAGAACATATGATAAAATATGTATCCATGGCTACATTATGTGATAAAAAATTGTCATCATTTTCTTATCCCTCTATTTTCTTTCCCGAATGCTTGGTAAAATATTATCATGTATCGGAGTAAAATTTATCAAAAATGACTGCCCAAGAAAAACCGGAAAATTTATCCATCATAGAGAACACATGTAAATTAAATGTAGAAAGATGATGATTTTTTTCCCGTATTTTTCATTGAAGAGAACATTGGTTATTGATGCATGCTTGGATACATGTAATATCAGTGAATGAGAATTCACTAATTATTCATTTGATTTCATTAGTCTAACTTACCCGCTCACTTTTTTCGTTAAGGAATATAAGTAATTCACCAAGCGCATTCGACGATTTGTGTTCAACTAATTCTGTACCATAACGTCCGCATTTGTTCTAAAAGTTTTTTTTTTTTTAATCTAAATTTTATGTTGAAAGGTTATTCATCAACTATGTCTAAATCCTTGTATGACACAAGCTAAGAAAAAAACAAAAAGAATTATTCCATTTGAAACTAATTAAAAAGGTTGCATTCAATATTGTGATTTTTCTAAAATTTATCTCAGATAAATCCTTTCGATTTCAACGAACTAAAAGAATACATTGAACATGTTATAATATGACAAAGGAATTTATAAATTTGTAAATAGGTCAAATCATAATATTGTTCTCCTTCGCATAAGAAGATGGAGAAGTGCTAATTAAAATGACGAGTAAGAGAAGGATTCGTAGTTTGGCTAATGAATCAAATTTGGTCACATGAAATTGTCCTTGAAGATTAAGAAATGGGGACCAGACCATCAAAAGCAAGATCATGAATATACATTATCTCTAAAAATTACACAATCCACAATTAATGTTCTAGCAATAATAGCATTTGACAATAACCCTAATCACGGTATTTAGTGCTTTGGGACGGCATAGAGTAAGTGAATGGCGAGATAATTGGTAAGTTAAATTAAATAGAAATATTAGAAATGATCCCTACCCATCGTGGGCACATTCACGGCTCATGTGACAGTGTCACGTCAATAATTTTTTTTATTTAGGTTTAGTTTTTTTAGTAAGATTTATTTTTTTTATTTTTTGATAGAATTTATTTTTATAAAATATATTAACAATTATTTTTCTTAAATACATGTCACGCGTGAGCATATTAATTAAGTATGCTCACGCATGTAGGAGAGCATTTCTCGTAAAAAATAGTACTGTTAATAAAGATGGTGTATAGTCGTTTTAAGAAAGAAAAAAAATGTATAAAGTCGTTTTTTTGTTGGAAATCAAAGGGGACATAATTAATATGTCCTTGGTCGCAAGTTTCTATTTGTTGTTTATCTTGAATTCATTTAATCTTAGATATAGGGTTCACTTGCATCATTGTTTGGAGAACTAATTGATAAGATATAACAATAATGCCTCAACTAATGATTGAGTGACTAGTCTCCGCTCACGGAAGAGGTTATTTCAGAGAAGAATATCAAGACTCTTTGACAAAAGATTAAGACACATAAAACGGTAATGGCTCAGTTTGTGTCCACGTTAATGCTTATTAGTCCGTAAGAAAGATATATAAATTACTATACATAAGCCAAATATATAAATCCATTCCAAATTATCCCTTTTTTTTCAAAACAATTTATATATGTTCAATCAAATATATTTTAAATCATATAAACCTATTCAAATATATTACCGTAGAATATTGATAAAAACTTTGGTGAGCACCTCATTGTGCAGCCGAATCGAAAGTGACAATCTTCAAATGTAGAAATCATTGCGTAGAAAGTAATAATATTTTAAATAACAATTATCGTGAAGAAAAGTGAAAATGAACCATAATTAAAGTAATAATCATCATGAAAGAAAGTGACTTAATTTTTAAAATTAATTATTATTGTTAAAAAAAATCGACAATTATGCTAATAAAAAGTAACAATTATGCTAAAGAAAAGTGACAATATTTTTAACAATTTTAAAAGTAACAATTCTTATTAAAATAAGTGACAAATTTTAATTTATTTTAAAAATTTACAACTGTTATGAAGAAATATGATGATTTGGATCTAGTCGTACTGTAAGGACAGCCTCACAAGAGTGTGTCTCGATGAAATTTTATACGTTAGAGCATCCACATCAGAGAGCTTCAAAGATCGAGCTCTATGCACCTTTTTGTGGGTCTCGTGCCTTAGGAAGACCTACCCCAAAATTACCTATATTGGAGATGGGGCTCTCTCTCGGACTCTATTCTTTTTAATTATCTAATTTTTCATATATTTTTAATATTGTAATAGAAAGAATTCATCATAATTAATTACATAATAATTTAATTAAATTGCTAGGAGGTTGAACTCATGACTTCCTATACAATAAGGGAAAGATTTTTTCTGCTCAACCAAGAATTATTAAACAAAATATTTTTGTTAAATAAACAGACTATTTTTTTTTAAAAAAAAAACACAACTAAAAATTGTTACGACCCGGCGTGCATATGCGAGTCCCACCGAGCCAGCCCCGGTCTCGCCAACCTTGGCCAAGCCGGGGCAGGGGGCTCGCTGGGCGAATGAGCCCATATTTTGAATAGCTTTATAGTCTATGATTTGGGAATAAATGTGATATTTTACTTTGCAGAGTTTGGTTCGTATAATAAGTCATGGTGTGTTAAATATGAATGAATCTGGACCATTGATTTTAGTCAAATCTATAATTATCATTGATTTAAGGATGATTTCAAAGTACAATAAGCATGATTTTATTTAATCATCAAATTGTACATTAAAAAGTATAATTATATAATAAGCATAATTCTATGCATATTTAAGCATGATTTGTATACCTTTAAGCATTTTTCTCATTTTAACACGCCATGATTTATATACATACAAACCGTTACCTTAATTTGCATATATAACTATAACCGTTAATTTGCATATATAACTATAACCGGTACCATATTTTGTTTTCTTGATCTGCGTCATTCTCGTACATAGTAGTCGAATACTCTAGTTCTTTTCTAAGAGTTCTTCACCCCAAAACATACATTCTAAGAAATTATAATTAAATTATAAATATTTATATTTATAACCTCATTTATTGTTCTCTTTTCTCAAAAAACACACTTACAGATAGTATTAAAATAAAATACTTATTTTGAAACAAGAGCAAAATAAAAAATACCTAAAAACTTTGGAGGGAGTAAACGTGATACTTGCCGTGAAAGAAATATACATGTGACACAGAGTTATATTGTTTGAGGATTTAGCCGCACATGGAAATTTAAATTTTGACTCGAAGTTGACACATGCACTTACTTATTGATTAATAGTAGGAAACAAAAGCAATCTTTTTTTTAGAATTCTCGAATATCTATGCCACACTACACGAAAAGAATTACCCTATTACCTTTCGTTTGAAAAGAAATACAGTATACTCACTCCATCCCCGAAAATTATGCATTTAATTTCACCTTCAGTCCAATGTATCAAGATTAGCTAGACGGAGGGAGGTAAGACATTTATACTTTGACAAAAACTTGAGTGAGGTCGGCCATATAGTGTGGCCGGGTCAAAATGTCAATCTTTATACAGAAAAATATTAATCTATACGAATAAAAGTGTCAATCTTTAACATAATTATTTTACGAATAAAATGTCAATTTTTAAAAGTGTCAATCTTTATACAGAAAAGTGCTAATCTACACGAATAAAAGTACCAGTGTTTTAGCCGTCCGCACAGTGCCTCTGGCTGACCCAATGTGTCCCTTATACTTTTTTAACACTACATATTTCTTCTTCTTCTAAAAAAAAAAACTATATATTTACCACATTTATCATATAGAATCTACCACTTGACATTTTCCACTCACAAAAAATTAAAGGTAAGATCCAATATTCACCTACAATAAATAATATAAGACCACCCACAATGTTGATCTCAATAAAGTGGGATCTCTCCCACTTTCCGGTGGAGAGATCCCACTCCCGGAGAGATTCCCAATGCACGGGATCTCTCCTATTTTTTTATTATTTTTTTTCTTTTTTTTTTAATTTCTTAAATCTTTTATATTTCAATTAATAATTCAATTTAATTAATTTAATTCTAAACCACATCTTGCATATGATCGCGGAAGTATAATCTCGACGGGCCTTGGATGATTCCCCACCGCATCTTCAGTACGCCAAAAGCCATTTCGACATCTTTTCGAGCCGACTCTTGCTTTGTTTTGAAAAGTTGAACTTTGGGGTCAGCTGTGGCAGTTGGGCTTGAGATGAAAATAGGCCACTTCGGGTATATCCCATCGGCGAGGTAGTATGCCATGTTGTATGGTCGTCCGTTGGCCGTGAATTGAATTGGCGGAGCTATCCCGTTCACAACATCGATGAAAATGGGTGATTGGTTGAGGACGTTGATGTCGTTGTTGGAGCCGCAACTCCGAAAAACGTGTGCCAGATCCACAGATCGTAAGAGGCCACCGCCTCTAGGATGATCGTGGGAACCCCCTTATCGCCACGGACGTATTAACCCTTCCACGCATTCAGGCATTGCCTCCATACCCAGTGCATGCAGTCGATGCTACCTAGCATCCCCGGAAAGCCGTGGATCTCCTCATGCATACGCAGCAGTCTTGCGCAATCAGTTGCATCGGGCCGCCGTAAATAGTTGCCTCCAAAAACAGATATGCTTCAGGCAATCGATGGTCGTGCTCTCTCTCATTCGTAGATACTCATCGAGGTGGTCCGCCGGGCAGCCATTTCTGAGTTGACGAAGCGCAGCAATACACTTCTGAATTGCTGTGAAGCCAGGCTTTCCCAGAGCATCTCGACGTTGAGTGAAGAAAGGATCGTGTGCCTCTAGTGCTTCGACGATGTGCAAGAACAAATTCCTCGACATACGAAATCGGCGTCGAAATATTGCGTCGCTGTAGGTTGGCGTATCACCAAAGTAATCCGCCATCAGTTCAGCAGCACCGCCGAAACGATTTCGCTCTATATAGGACCACTGTGCCGGACGTCATCGGTGTGTCGTATGGTCGTCTTCCGTCATCTGATGTCGCTCCTCGAGTATAGATTGGATCAGTTGGTGTGATTTTCTCAGTTGTTCGAACGCTCGTGGCACTTCGTCGGCGTCGCTCGAAGAACTCGATGAATTTGACATTTTTTGGGGGGATTTTTGGAGAAATTTATGAAAAATTTGTGTGTAAAGTGGGAGAATTATGTGATATGTGGTGTGTGGTGTGTGTGGTATTTTATAGGGAAATTTGGGAAAGAGCCGTTTGATGCTCAACGGATAGCCCAACGGCTATTCTTCAATTTTATTTTATTTTATTTTTATTTTCCGGAATATTCATGTAAAAAAAAAGTGTCATGCTGACGTCATAATGACGTCAGCAGGCGAGCGATCTCCAAACGCTGCAGCGCACCACTCCCCGGCGATCTCGCCTTCTCCAACACGGTTGCAGGACCGATCCTACAACCGATCCCAGGATCGGCCTGGGCGCTCACGGGAACGCTCCGAGGCGTTGAGGACAGCCTAAGTCAATTACAATCGTTCTTAAAACTCGTACCAGTCAAATCGGGATAAGATTTTTGGGGATTGGATAATGTAATTTTTGTAAATAAATTATTTTATTATGTATTGAAAATTGGAAGGGTAATCTAAAGAAACATGGCACATTACCCGTGGGGAACATTGGAATAGAGGCAATTGGATGATTAATGGTCCAATTGAGAAGACATTACTATTAATATGGACCATTAATAGTATCGTTAGGGAACATAACCACATGCATATCTTATAGTGTAAGTGTTTGTTAAATCATAACTAAAACTAATTAATCATCTCCCGTCTTGTCAATCTTTCATAACCCTCTTCTATAATTATTTATGACTACAAATCCGGCCTCGATACCATTACATCCTCCCTTTAATTACCATTTATGGAAGCTTAAATCACAATAATAATGATAAGCTCCTCCTTAGATTAACACATCGGTCGTTTATACAAGTTGCATAACCTTGTCCACATTTAAATACTAAAATATTAGGCTCAAGTACTATTTGATGACGAGATGTTAAAACAGTAATTATTGTGGGATTTGAGTTCTTAAAGCTTAAATTAAGAAGCTAAGCACCCTTTTTCACCCTTTTTCATTATAGAATATAATAAAATAAGAAATAGAGCAAGAAGCATTATCTTAAAGGTTCTCTTAGCCTACTAGTTAACTCAATCAATTACTAAAAGGTGTTGTCGTTGAATTGCACCCTTTGTCCCCCAACTTAGAATAATTACACTAGATGCTTTTTGCTTTGTAGTGGGAAAATGATGGAGGGCTTTCTTCTCACATTAAAATGATAGCCCCTTTATAATTATAATGTGATTTTGGGAGAGAGATTATGGCCCTAATTTCACATTCTTACTTTGAGTTGAGTCTTGTCAATCGATGAAAGTGTTAAATTCTCTGTCTAAATCTAATTGGACAAGGGCTTTGGAAGATTTGGCCTAATGTGTAATTATAAGGTATTTTTATAATTATAGTTGGGAAAACCCTCATTTCAGTCATCTAATTCATCTCAAATCAATTGAATTAAAGCTATAGATAGGGGAGGAGGGGCACACATCTATAATTTCATGTGTCTTAATCGGTCCCGCCTAAAGGGACGGATCTAGATGAATCTTATCGAAGCATATTAGAGATAATAATTATTATTATTTATGTAAATTGAATTAATTAAAAAACTAATTATCGGAGTAGTATTTAAAATTTGTCGAATATCTATGTAGAATTATCTTTTCAGTAGCCCATTAGTTACGTCCGGCACGGCTCCATGATTGCAAAACTTATTAGTAGTTTGCTAATTTGAGAGACGACCATCTATAATTCAAAATGGCCCATTTCCCCTTGAAGAGAAAAAGACAACCTAAAAACCGTTGGGAAAAAGTAAATGTGGGTTTTAACGAGTTCTAGGATTTAAGATCTTTAGATGTCGCATAACACAAATCTTGATCGTTTTCCTCGGGCCTAATAAATTCAGCGACAAAAAAGGTAGGTCGAATAAGTTTGAGTAAACGACGTTACTAATTGTAGAAGGGTAATTCTATACACAACCCCAATTACTCCTCACAGCCCCCATTTAAAAATAAATTAAAACTAATATTCATTTCACTAATTTATCCCTTAGTCTCCAAATTAAACGCGCAGCCCCATACACATCTAATTCAAACTTTCGTTCTCCCAAATTTATGCTATGTGGCGTCTAGGTATGTTAGTTCGTGAACCTCTGTTTCTTGCCCATGTAATTTAGTCGAACCCTTTGTAATTTCGAATGAGCAATGAAAAATTGAAGATTGAATCAAGTTATAGAATTAGTAAAAGTCTAGGTGGAAAAACTGAAATCAATTGAACTGATTTGAATCATGAAAAACACATTCTCGAGAAATCATAGGCCATTTCTTTCCTCCCCACATAATATAACAAAGCAAACACCATTTTTTTCCACATTCACTCACAAATTCACAAAAATATCAGCAAAGTCTTCTTCATTTGCAAACGAATTGAAATCAGCATCAAGCCGGTGGAGCCCAGAAAATTCAGCCCTTTATCAATCCTCGATCGGATTATGGAACGGAACCACCGCTTGGTGTTCTACTTCTAAATCCAAGAGCTCAAAACTGCAACCATAACTGAAAGCAGAAAAGGACATAATCCTAATACATAAAAATTTCTCTCTCTCTCTCTCTCTCTCTCTCTCATGTCGGTTGCAAGCAAGTTTCTCTGTGCCGATCTTCTCCTCAACTTGTGTCACCGTCTAAAGCAACGCCATTACTTGTTTTCTTCAAAAACTGGCAGCTAAACGATTCTATTCTTTCCAGGGATAAATTAGTAAATTCAATATTATTTTCAATTTATTTTTATATTAGGGGTTGTGAGGAGTAACTGAGGGTTTTGTATAGAATTACCCACTGGAATTAGGCCCATAATAATTCTTCTCTTTATGCTTTGTTTATTTTGACCGTAAAGGGACTAAATGATGTACTGTATAAAAATTTATTTGTCACTTTACGCATCATTTACCTGATATAAAAAAAATCAAATCAAGCTGTATGAAAATTCGGACAACCCATTTTATACTATTTTTATAAAAATACTTATCTACCTTTATCTACCATTTTTTAATTAAAAAAAAGTAAGAACAATTTAGACATTTCATTATTTTATTCATTTGTTAGTGTTTATTTTAAACACTAAATATTTGTTTTGCTTTTTTTACAAATATCTATTGGAGAGAATATATATAAGGAAATCTATTCTACAAGGAGTCGTTATTCTACAAGGAAAGTTGTCGTTATACTCACAAGGAAAAAATCCGTATCTTTACAAGGGAATAGTTTGTTTTCTAGAAGGAGTCTAGACGTACTTTACTACCTCGGATTAAGTTTTCGTGCTTTATATAATACTAGTATTGTGCCCGTCCGTTGCACGGAAGATATAAATTACTCTCTTCATTCATGATCTTTAGACAATTTTTGGTTGATTTTGGAACTTTATAATTATAAGTTTTAAAATGGATTTTTGTAGTATAATTTTCTTAAAGAGGACTACTATACTCGTTGTATCCTATAGAAAAAATTATATTTAAAAAATCTACTTTAAAACCCATAATTACAAAATACTAAAATTAATGCGAAAAAAATTTCAGTCTAAAGATCATGGACTGATGGAGTATAAGAGAGCAATGGAATAAACAAAAAAATTGAAACTATATATTTGTCTCTTACATCATTATAAACAACGTAATACAATTAACATTACGTTGTTGTTATCTTCACTAAAAAATTAAATCTCGTAATTTTGGAAACTTAAAATAATTTTAATAGAATATAAGTAAATGTAATTTTAAATATTTATGTGAAAGAAACATAAGTTCTCTATAGGCTATTACAGTGAAACTACTATTGAAATTAAGATATTTAAATTAATATTTTTTGGTATTTTATTTAGATTTATAATAATTATCTACATAATTTATTACTATGTTAAAAAACTACGCAAGAAGTCATGATTAGTGATTAAAATAATTTTATCAATCAATAGCTTTAAATATAACTTAGTATTATTTCACCTAAGTTCAGTTAATAATTACCTTTGTTTGTGATAATGTATCCAAATTTTGTTATGTCACAACAAAATTTTACAATAAAAATAGAATTGAAAAAGTAAACAAATAACATATAGATATAGCGAAATAAGAAAGTTAATAGAAGTATAGTGCAAAAATAGATATATTAGCAAGAGATAATATACATTTTTACCCAATTTGACTTTGTAAAATCAATTTTAGCTTTGGAATATAATTTACACAAAAAATACTCAATTTTTGCTTTGGAGGACAAAAATGCCTTTCTCTCTCCTCTAAGGCTGGTAAAGTAGCAGCCCAGCCCAGCCCGACCCGCCCGGCCCGGCCCGCCGCCGTCACAGCCTGCTTTGCCCCGGCCCATTGGCCCGACCCGCCGGGTAAACAATACTAAAAGAATATAAACGTATTGCGTAATGCAGTTATAAATAGACATTATTCGTTTATCACTTACCGGGTAAACATTACTAAATGAAACATACTGTGTAATTGCACATTTCGGGAAAAAAAAAAAAAGAAAAAAGAAAAAAAACTGGGTTAAATTTTTCAGGCCGGATCGGGCCGAGCCGGGCCGGGCTGATACTTTACCAACCCTAGGAGAGAGAGAATGAGAGAGAGTGATCATGTGCTCAAAAGTAAGGGTATAATTGTCCACACATACCAAAAGATGGGTAAATTTTGTATTTTTTATATTTCAAAGCTAAATTTGATATTATAATGTATTTTTGGGTATTTTATTTTTTGCCTCTATTAGCAACCAATGAAACAATATTCATAATTTAAAATACACGTATTATCAAATCCATTAGACAATTCACAAATTCTTGAAATAATCATCTTCATAAACCATTAGATAATTGGTGATTACTTTTGGAAGAAAAATGACATGTTTGTAATTTTTGTCAACTATTCTACTTTTATATATTGTATAGATATGAGAACAAATCTCAAAATTTCCCTCTTATTTCGGCAGTCTTCCCATCTCTTACAATACTATGTCATAGTCACTTTGTTCAAATAGCTAGATCAAAGTGTCTGTCTCACAATAAAATTATTTGAACTTGGCGTAATTATATGCCAAGTTTGTTTCAATTAGGTTATGATGTGAAATATATTTTAAATAAAATGATTCATCTGTTATTAACGGGAAGTCGGGAAAGTTAACAGTTGAATTGTACTCCCCATTAAAATAAGGATTAAAAAAATTGTACAAGGACTCGATGAAATAAAAAAATAACATCATAAGGACTTAGGGATGTGTTTTACATCTCATATTATATCTAAAAACTTGCCAATTTCCAAATTAAGTTATTCCAAATACTAGTAAACCTGTAAACGTAGATCGAGGAAGAGCAAAATCAGATTGGGCCTCTCTTTTTCTTCTTCTCCCTAGTGCAGCGGCACTTTCACAAGAGAGAAAGCCCAAACTAAAAATATGAAAGGGCAAATGGGCCACCAGAATTGGGCCTTATAATGGCCGCGAAGGAAATGGGTCGAGCCCACCATATTATCCGAATAAGAATGACACATACTTTAGCATTGGGTGATTTTAAACATACCCCCCATTTCTCTTGGTATAGCCTCCCTATTTAAAAAACAAATAAATATAGTAAGAAATATACCGTTGTACCCTTCCCAACTTCAGTACAGTATTATAGTCGTGGATATGGTGATTGGACTGAAACAGCAACGCAATATATCCTACATCTACACCATCAAATTGTGGAATTTGGGTATGAATCGAAATTCTTATTGCAGATTAATGAAAGATGTTATGAATATCCTACCTCCACTTTGTGATGATGCAATAAAAATACTATTCCCTCCGGCTCATGATTACTGACCCCTTTCTTTCCAGCAAGTATTTTCACAATTTTTGTTGATGGGTTTCAAAATGATTTTTTAAGTATTTTTTCTTTTACGGGATAGTTAAGTACTAGTAGTATCCCGTAAAAGAAAAAATACTTCAAAAAATTATTTTAAAACTCATCAACAAAAATCGTGAAAATACATGCTGAAAAGAACTGGGTCAGTAATCGTGAGCCGGAGGGAGTATTTCTTTTGAAATTTTATTATTCCCACTCAAACATTATACAGTATGAGGCTGAGTTTCTCAATTGATCCTTATTTCTTCTTCTTCCTTTTCGTGTGAGCAAAATGAAATCTACAAAATTTGTTTTCTATGTTTGATGGCACCAACTCTATTAGAATAATGGCGAAGCCAAACTGAAAGGTTCTCAGGCACCATATTTGGATGATTAGCAGTGATGATGATTTAGATTTATTTTATTTTTTTATCCATAACAACCTATCGATGTAGAAAAAGAATGAATTTTTCTCATAATGAAGAAGCGGTTTCACTCTACCAACGGCGGCTTCTATTATTAAATTTAGCATTCTAGGTGATTCTATACATAGCTCATTTTTTACTCTCTACAGCCCCTATTTAAAAAAATAAAATACAATTATACATCAATGTATAATTTTATCCCTTATAGCCCCTAATTAATTAAATTAGAACTAAATATAACTTCCCCAAAATCAGTTTGACCAGTCAAGTTAAAAGAACATCTCCAAGTGTCAAGTTGGATGAGACAGAAGGAGTACTATTTATGTTTTCCGATATTCTCCCTCGTATTATTTAGGGCCGAATGTTAAATAAATCAATCCAAAACTTACTTTCTTTATTTGATCCAAAACTTTATTTATAATAAATTCATACAAAGCATTCATCTAATAATTGCTTCTAGCTTGGGCATATAAACCTAAGTAAACATTCATACTCTTTTATTTATAGCCCAAATGACGGAAAATATTCGATTTGTACATTATAATACAAATTGTTAAGGATTAAATATATTATTTAGTTCATTAAATAAAATCATTTGTGAGGCCCAAATTATAAGCCCATTAATAAGGAATCATTGTAGCAGAAGCTCGGATATGCTCAAGTCAGATTCTCTTTTTGCAGGTTCAAATCTCCTCTAGCCTCTGACTAGGAAGAACGCAGATGGTTAGTTTCTAGTTGATTGAATAATGGAATTATATTCCTTTACACGTGTCTTACGCGTATTAGTTATTAACTTTATACAAATATGTTATATCATTCGAGATGATATGGTCATATATAAAAAGACAAAAATACTCTCTCTATCAATAAATATTTACCTTATCATCAGGACCGTTTCTCAAACTATAAATAGGAGGTGATAGGCATATTGTAATTTGTAAGGTATGCTATTTTCACTCTCTAAATTACACATTCACACACTTAAGATGTTTTTCTCTCCGGAAAATCTCTGTGATTTCACCTTCAGTTCTGAAACTGACTTGAGTGTCGTAGGTCCTTCCCGGAGGACCCCCAACCACTCCTCCGGTGTTGTTTTGCAGGATTTTATAGCTACCGAAGGTAAAGAGAAGCTTGATTTATTGAAGATATTTCACTATATTTCTGGGAACTTGGATTCCTTAACACTTCTAGTGTTTTCACTCAAAGTATTGGATTCGTCTTGAGTTTCGATCTTTATGGATCTCGTTGAAGATCTTAGACCTAGATCTATCACAAATTAATAAGCAAATGGAACAGACCAATTAATACTGTCATCAATAAGCAATTAGGCGATGATAAAAATAAATTAAAAAAAAAAGAAGAAAAAAGGGAGCAATTTCTTGAAGGAGGAAAAGAAATAAAAAAAGGAAAAGAAAATAACTAATCAGTTCAGTGACAGATACATTAACGGTTGTCCTTTTCGTATCTTGTACTGAAAATGATCTTAAATTATTTCTTATATATATGTATGACAGGAATAAAGCACGACTAGTTACTAATTATAAAATTATGCTGATAATTACCGTTCCAAATTAGAGTGTTAATAACCGACAAAATCATACAACTGTTATGCAAAGATGGTCCCACAATAAAGCTTGTCACTTTTGCCATGACAGCGCCTACTCCCTAATATTTGTTTCACAAAAATTCAAGAATGTCCAGTATGCCCAATGGATTCTTGCTAATCTAATTATATAGATATATTAGTAGTTTTTTTTTTGATCAGACAAATTTTTGGCCGCGCCATGGAGGACTCGAACCCAAGACCTTTGGTCTGAAGCCTTACCTCCTACCACTAGGCCAACACACGCACACATAGATATATTAGTAGTATGTGCTAAGTCATCTTTGGATCCATTTTTATTTTTTATTTTTTTTCCTAGCTGATTTTCGAGCTTTGTAATACTCTCTCCGTTCTAGTTCACTTGACTTGTTCCTTTTCGATACGAGATTTTAGGAGAATTTATTTAGAGATAAAGTATAATGTATAATATTTTAATGCTCATTATTTTAAAACTTAGAGCATAATATATGCATAGAAACATAATGATGTCTGATCGTACATAAAAGATTGTATCAAGACCTTTAATTTGGTATAAGAATCATAAAAATCGGAGAACAAACGAGCAAGTTATGATAATTTAAACTTTTATAATTTAAATTATAATAGAAACTTGTTGATAGAAGAATGGACGATGAGATGATTAATGGTTCATTTAATAGCTAATTTTTTCCATTTTAGGAAACATACCAATTGGTATGAGGCAGTCAATTTAGTATACATGCCAAGTAAAATTAGGATGGAGAGTACTAAATTTCAAAATAAACTTTTAGAGTATAATTTTTTCATATGTACTATACTCATTGTATACTATAGAAAAAATTGAATTTTAAAATCAACTTTATAACCTATCATTACAAAACTTCAAAATCAATACGACAAAAATTAATATCTAAATACTACTTGGATGAAGTGAGTATAACTTTATTTAGAATTATTATTTTATTTTAGGATGGCTAGGGGAAGGATTTCCACTCACTTGGGCAGACAGATCATCAAGCATGTGAAATTGTGTATGAGTGGTTTGCTTTCTACTCTTTGCAGTGTCTGTGCGCATTGAGCCCTACCCCCCCCCCCCCCCCCCCCCCCTTTTATTTGTGGTTGTTGCCAACCATTTCATTCCTTTCTTTTTCTGGTTTTGTACTTGCTTTTCTTCTCTTCTTCATTTGCTCAGTGTATCTTTTCTATCAGCTTTCTTTTCTTCATTTTCATCATTAATATTCATGGCTTCTGAGACTGTTGTATCAGATCATCCTACCCCTTCTCAGGTATGCTTTATGCTGTCTGTTTCTTTAAGTTCTTGAAATTCACTTGTTTAGGGTAGTGATGATCCTTCTCTTTCTGTTTAATTTCTATGCTTTTTGTGTGTTGGTTTTAGCTTGGATTGTTTGATGAGTTTATGTCTAGAAATGGTAGAAATAGTTTAAAATTAGCACCAGAAACCGGAAATCATGTTTACCCTTTTGCTGCTAAACCTACAAACTGCTTTCAAAATTAAAAAAAGAAAAAACTAATTAGTACTTTTAGCAAATCTAGGTGCAGAATATAGGAAGATATAAAAGTTTTAACAATAATCAAAGTTGAAGGTTCACACACTCCTTTAAGCTGGACTGCTCTACAAGGATGAAAGTAAAAGTAGCAATCCTCAAAATTGATGGGCTAGCCATGACTAAATGTTGCATCAATCAGTATTTCTTGGTTTTCTGAGACGGTTGAAGTTCTTTTCTGGGATTCGAAGTTGATTATGGTTTTAGAGTGTCATCAAATGAAGTTTTATTTATATGTGCAGGGAGTTGAGAAAAAGGAGGTGGAGAAGATTGAAGTAGAGAGTGCTACTCAACCACCAAAGGAAAGTGTTGAGAGCGCAAAAACTGAGGAACCAGCATGTGAATCAGCCACTCCTTCCGTAGAATCAGAAGCGAAGATCGAGGAAAAGCAAATCGAGCCTCATGTAGCAGAGGACAGTAAAGGTGATGAGGTGCCTAAAACTGTGGCAGCTACACCAGCAGAAGAAGTAAAGGTTCAAGATAAGGCCGGAGACGAGGTGCCTAAAACTGTGACAGCTGCACCAGTAGAAGAAGTGAAGATTGAGGATAAGGCCGGAGACGAGGGGCCTAAAACTGTGGCAGCTGCACCAGCAGAAGAAGTGAAGATTGAGGATAAGGCCGGAGACGAGGGGCCTAAAACTGTGGCAGCTGCACCAGCAGAAGAAGTAAAGGTTGAAGATAAGGCCGGAGATGAGGTGCCTATAACTGTGGCAGCTGCACCAGCAGAAGAAGTAAAGGTTGAAGATAAGGCTGGAGACGAGAAGGTAGATGATAAGCCTCTTGCAGATGAGAAGACAGCTGAGGATGCTCCAGTTGTTGAAGCTTCGGAGAAAGCAGAACCCAAACCCGAACCTGAGAAACAAGGGGAGAAAAAATGTGTGGTGTCTAGTGAAGGGAAGTTGGAGGAAGTAGAGAAAGTAGCTGATGTGGCTGAATCTTCACCAGCTGAGGCTATCGAGAAGAAAGAGGAAACGGTAGAAGAAACGCCTAAAGAAGCTACTGATTTCACATTTCCTGAAGCTGATGCTAAGCCAGAAGAACCTGCGGTGGAAGCTGAACAAGTTAAGAAAGAAACTCCAGAAGCTGAGCCAGTCGAAGCTAAAATACCTACAGACAAGGCTGAGGAAGTAGAAATGACGAGTCCATCTCAAGTAGAAGAAAAGAATGTTGATGAAGGGAAGAAGGAAGAAACAGAACCAGCCAAGGAAATTCCCGATGCTGAGAAGATCGAAGCAACAAGCCAAGTGCCAGAAGAAAAGAGTGTTGTAGCTGAAGAATTGGTTCAGTGTGAGGATGCAAAAGCAAATGCATCGCTTCCACAACCCGAACCTGCTGCAGAAGAGGTAGCCAAAGACGAAGTTACGTCCAAGGACATCAAATTGGAGGAGATGACGAAAGAGAAAATAGAGCAAACTGAAGAAGCTACAGAGAAACAAGTTGATGAGACTAAAAAGGAAACCGTAGAGGCTACTGAAGCCAAGTTGGAGGATGAGAAGCAAGCTCTCGAGCCAGCCAAAACCGAGGTCCAAAATCAAGAAACAGCCAAGGATTGCGAGGACACCAAGAAAACAGAGGATTTGCCTAAAGAAAGTATCCCAGTGAAGAAGCAATCTCTTGTTAAGATCGTGAAGCAGTCACTGGTGAAGGCAAAGAAAGCAATCATCGGAAAATCTCAGACGAAAACACCAGCTCCAGAACCGAAGGACGATGGAAACAAATAGGGTGCCGAAAATTTCATGAGAAGAAGGTGCTAGTTTGAATCAACTGGAAATGGTGATATGGATTTTTTTTTTTTCCTTTTCTTTGTGTGATAAGTTGCATTTTGTCAAAGATTGTGTCTATTTCTGCTGTTGGATTTGCCTGTGCATGAGTTTGTGTTCTAGTGTTAGATGTGCTAGAGTGTCTTGCTATATATCAATCAAACACAAGAAGATTTCCTTTTTCTTTTTTTTTTTCTTTTTTTTTTTTTTTTTTTCCCAGTTTCTTGATATATTGGTCTATTCATTTGTTGGTTTGTGTATTTATGTGATGTAAGAAGATATTCAATTTATTGGTCCATGGATTGTAAATACACACTTCAGTATTGAGTGTTTTAAGTATTATTAAAGCAGTGTTATGTGTTCCTTTCTTCTAATCCTTTATTGATTGTTGTAATGCAATACGTTGTATCATTAATGATTCATACAGTAGTTGATTTGTCAGCATATAATATGTGAAATGTTACACTCGTTTTATGGTGCTTGTGCTTTATTGTTAGCATCTTTTACTTTTATTCCTCATGCCATTGCGCTACGTGTGGTGACGGAACTAGAAAATTTCAATACTATTCGAATTTCATACATAAAAGGTTAATTTGTTATGAATACACAAACTATACATGAATTTCGTTTTTTTATAATAAATAAAAGTTTGTAAAAATGTACAAACTTTCGATTTTTTTGAATTTTTCTCAAATTAAATTTTTCCGGCAAAAATTGAAAGGATCGATATATTCCTGATGGACGGCTGATCCGCCCTCGTCCTCCTCCGGCTCATCGGGTGGTAGGCCGCTATCAATGTCATGGTGCGTAGAAAGAAATAAACAGACGTGAAAGAATGGTGGAACTTCGAATCGGAAATTGGGCGTCATCGAAGAAAACTCAATCAAAACACATGGTGAGTCATCCAACTGGATATTGATTCATTAAAAAATAAACCACGTCAGCAATATCAGATGCCACATCACTTTCAATTTTGGCTGAAAAAATGTAATTTGTGGAAATTTCTATACAATCAAAAATTTCTACATTTCTACCAAACTTTTACAATTTATTATGGAAAAAACCAAAATTCATGTATACTTTGTATTTTTGTAACAAATTAACCCTATATAAAATAGGGAGAACCAAATAATTGATCAAGTACATGAGAAAATATGAATGTTTAGATTAGAGGGTTCTTCTACCTATCCCACACCCCTCAAGGCTGTTTCATTCTAAATGTCACATTTCCCACATAAAATAAATTAAGCTTTGGAATTCTTTTAATTAATCACCACATAAATTTTAAACTTTAGAATTCCCTTACTTAATCACCAAATATATTATGCACCCAACGCATATATTTTCACTCCTATTACACTTCAACAATAAGTATACATACTTTAATCTTTGTGCCCAAAATAAGAGTCATGCTTGAATTGGGATAGAGGAAATATTATACTATTTTCGTCTAACTTCATTAGTCTAATTTCATTATTTTATATCTCACATATATTTAGTTTATGAGACAAATGAAGTAGGACGGATGGAGTATTATATTATGCCTCCGTGCCGTAACTTTAAAAAGTGGAGTATCACTTTTATTATATTATTTATTTAATAATTTATAATTATAAATTAATTTTAATTATTACAAAAATAATGGATTTTAATGGGCTTAATTAGCACTCTCTTATTACTATCACCGATTGAAATAAATATTTCTATTTTAGGACATGTCTAATTATAATTAGGAGGGAGTGAGCATTAAAGAGAGGATTGGAGAAAAGGGAGGTAAAGCGATAAAGAGGCAGGCCAGACCACCTTTCTCCAATAAAAGACTCCTAAAATAAAATATTTCCTGTCACAGATGAATTTCTGACATTAACCCATACTTTCTGCATTTATTTGTACAGATAGGAAAAATACAACTGCAATTATCCATCAACATGTGCAATGAATTCACCACCTCCATACCCGAATCCTCGTTTGCTATACTTCTGCTGCGGCTACTATTGTTCTCACCATCAAGTATCCAAATTCCCATAATAATAATAATAGAAGGACCTGGTGGGAGTTTGAAATATTAGGATTGGATCACTATATGGCAGATGAGATCCGTAAACTCAATTTGATTGGTATCAATTATATATTCCAAATTAATTGTCTTATACTCCTATTCTCTTTGATTAGTCCCGTTTTTTTTGGGCACAATATTAAAAAAAATATATATATTATAGAAGTATATGGTGGTGTCCACTTATCATTATAAGTATAATGACCCTTGAATTAGGGGTAAGTGGGCTGTTAGGTGGGAGTAATTGGGTTGTGTTGGGCTCAAAATGGAAACAAGTCAAATGAAAAAAAATACCCCAAAATAGAAAACAGGTCAAATCAGAGTGAACATAAGGAGTAGTTTTTATGTATTTTTTTTCTTTAATTTAATTTTATAATTTTATAACTACATTTTATTAGTACAATTATGGTTTATAATTGTATTTAATCATTTAACTTAGTGTTATTGGTTAAAATAGAATGGATAAATTCAATTTTTAAAATTTTAAATTAAAAAATGTTTAGTTATAAATGTTGATTATGGTGAATTATATTTATTTTTAATACATGATTGTTATATCTAAATTAGGTTAGAAGATCCATGGATGGCGAGGTTTTAATTTTTACTCGAACTTTTGGTCAAAGATTTGAAAATTCAGACATGAGTTATTGTCAAAGTCCATGTCGTAATTACAACAATCTTTATCTAACTCTGTGTAGACCCCACTTGAGTGATGTATTTTTTTTTTTCAAGGGCACCTCCTATTTTGCTTAATCCCATCCAAAGCCAATTGGAATAAGATTTGCCCAACAGCCAACACTGAGAAAATCCCAAAAGAAGCGAACATAATCATTCTCTTTTTCTTTACAAAAAGAAGCACAAGAATACGATTTTTATTTTTATTTTTTTCTCTTTTTTTCCCAAAGGTGAAATATTCAAATTTAGCTCCATAAATTTATGCGATTAGGAGTGGTTTAAGGATTCAAAGGTGGGATGAGTTGAAAAGTAACTAGTTCGACGTATTAAATTATACGAGTCTATGTTAAATTATACTCACAAGACTTCAATACATAAAACTCATTAATAATTGAGTCCAAATCTATATGATTAAGAAAATCTCTCTCGATATAAATCAATTAGTGAATCTTCAAATAATTCATTTCTCGTCTTGCTATGAAATGTCTTCTTCACATACTTAGTTGCAGAAAATGAAGGCTCTGATCTATCTTCAATATCTTAATGATCAAGTTTGTTAAAGAAAAATGGTACAAGTCATTTTCATTTTCTTACAAAATGTTAGTGTTCTATTTAAATATTTGAAATAACATAAATGACAATTAAGTGAATTAATTCTCCATTATATGAACATGAATTGTGTATTATGACATTATTACACATGCATCATAATAAGTCACACTACCTCCATCCCGTTATATTAGTCCCATTTCCGTTTTGGTCCGTCCCATTATATTACTCCCCTTTCTAATAAAGAAAGTTTTAACATTGAATTCAGGGCCCTATTAGTGTTAATTAGGCCCGGAATCTAATTAGTGGGTAATGGCCCCACTAATGGCCCAAACTTTGTAGGGATGGTTTTCAACCCCAATTCTCCCTCTTTCTCGAGCATTCCGCCCAAGCTCTCTTTCTCTCTATTCCTCCATTCTCTGCAACTCTCTTTCTCTCTCTCTCACTGTGCCCTCTCTCTATCGAGCCCTCTCGGTCTTACTCCTTCTCAACCTAAAATGAACTGTCAGAAGCTGATTTTTCGACAGCTTAGATCCAAGCCTTACTGAGGGCCTCGGGTGGCGAAGCTCACGGCGGAGGAAGACCTCAGTCCCGATACTTTTCCTCCGAAAAACCCTAGATCATTCCCGCCGCTGACCTCCCCGAGCCCAGATCTGGCTAAATCTGCACCTCCGCCGCCGTTGTCCGTCCGTGCAGGCGATGACCCCAGAGATGGGTGAAGATGCGACGCCGCCGACTCCCTCATTACTTCTACCGCCGTCTCCCAAATAACTTCTTCCCGGAGTTGAAGACTCATGAACCCTATTTTCCTTTGCAGCGCACCATCGCTCAGCTTGAATCCATAAGGGTTGTTGCCGCAGGTGGTTCCGATGCGGCAATGCCAGAGGACGAGATAAGCAAGGAAGAGGAGGACCAACTATATCTCTCCATATATTAAAGGCGAGAATTCGGTGACATCTTACCCTTTTGTTCATGTTTGGTTTTATTTTTTGGATTTTGTGTGTTTCGTACATGATTGCTGAATTTATGTGGCATCTGTGCTCTTCTGTGATGGTTTCAATATTATGACAATCTTTACCTTGCTCTGGTTAATCTGATGGTTATGTTATTTGGTTTATGTGTTGGATTTTGGATTGGATCAGATGAGGGTGCGAATTGGTTTATGTATCTGTTCTGGTTTGATGGTTTAATTACTGTGAGAAGATGGGTATAGACTGCGATGATGATTTGTTCTCACCAAAACATCAAGAAATCTGCATTTATGAATCACAAAAATGTGTGAAATGTAGATGGCTCTAATTGAATTGGTTTCAATAAGTTTATGCGTGTGTTCAGTTTGGGTTCGTCATAATCACTAGATGTTCATTAATCTGATGGCAAATAATGGCCAAATGATGGAATTTACAATTGGAATATGCACAAAAAAACTTATCTAAATCCCAATTGTCCTTATAAGCTAAACAAAAACTATTCTAGCCCTTATTCTACTGTACAAAAACTTCACATTATCTGCACAAAAACTAGTCTTCCAGTGTTCTAAAAGAAGGCCAATTTGTCTAGGCGCTAGAAGGTGCTGAACCGTCCCGATTAATGGCAAGACATTTTTTTCTAGGCGGCAGCAAATTAATCGGCATCTAGGCAGGTGCCTAGTGGTCCTAGGCATGTATAGGCAAACCTAGGAGGATTTAGGTGGGCTAATCGGGGCCGGAAGAGCTGTAAGATTAAATTATATTTGAAAAATCATGAATTTCATACTCTAACTTATGGATATCATGTTTAAATATATGAAAACTTGACCTAGACTTTGATGTTTATGTGAAAGATTATTAAGTTTGTGGAATTTGAACTATTAATTAGCATATTATATATTTTTAACTTTTTTATATTGTTTGTATTATAGAACATAATGTACAAATAGTACATTATAATTCTTATCCGCCTAGCCCGCCTAGAAACCGCCTAGAAGCCCGCCTAGACGCTAATCCTCACCGGCCACCCTACTAGCGTTTAGCGTCTTTTAGAACACTGTAGTCTTCACATTCTCTGCACAAACTGCTGCACATTACATGGTCTTCTAGTTGTCAAGTGTTCAAATCCAGAACACCTATTCCATTCTCTGGGGATGTGATTCCCATTCCTGCCATGAGTTCTTCAATTCTTTCTATAAACTCTTGTCTGATTAGATGATCAATGCTTTCTCTAACTAAATGTTGAGGAACTTCCAAATCAGTAGGAAGCACACCCAGCCTAAGTAGAGCATTATTCTTCATGTGTGGT
Organism: Mentha longifolia; assembly: GCA_001642375.2. NCBI lineage: Eukaryota > Viridiplantae > Streptophyta > Magnoliopsida > Lamiales > Lamiaceae > Mentha > Mentha longifolia. The sequence continues at coordinate 18,370,759 of CM038120.1, read as the reverse complement.
GGATTGAAATTGTTTTGGCCCTTAACCTCCATAATTTTTGTTAGAACACACTGCAATGTCAGGAAAACCTTGTTCAAAGTCACTGCATCAATCAACCTGAAACTGTTCTTCACTGCTGCTATGAGATCAGCAGCAGTCTTGCACCTCTGCCTCTGTTGTAAACTTTGAATATCACAGAAAAATCATGAGTCCAGAGCATTACAATCTGGTGTATTTGGTGGTTGTTGAATGAACTTAATGTGAAATCCATCTGCATTTGCTGCAGCTTGAAACTATTCATCTGTGTTGCTTATGTGTGGCCTATCATTATCTTGTTGAATGTTTATATTCTTGCTTAAAAAAGATGGCCACTCCTGCTTGATGGTTGGAACAAGTTGACATGTACAAAGTCAAACATTGCATGTATTAATTAAAGAAGGAACAACATTCTGCGGAACTATGACATGAATAGAAATCTAAACATTGTACCTGTTTGATTATGCAGTCTTTGATAACTTGTCTATTGATGGACTGCATAGGTTTCATCTCCTTAGTTCTTCTTGGTTTGTGTATGTTGTTCCTTTTTGTTGTGACCTCTTCAATAAATGACCATATTCCTATCTTACCATCAAAATAAAACACTACCATCTATATCAAAAACGGGCCTGGATACAGCACACATGAACATGATATTTGGGATAATTTTTTTTAATTTGCAAACTCTGTGAGGATTTTCTTCCATTTGGGTCAGGTAGTATTTGCATGTATCCCTTATTAAGTAAAACCACTTTTTATCTATATGAATTGTGTTTTCCATGGGCTTGAATTTAAGAATATTGAACTGAGCATTATAGTGTATGGCTTGAAGACTAAAGCTTAACCTCACTAGCTTATTAGAAGCTGTCAATAGAGATCTAATGGAGCTTGTGTGAGGTCTGAGCAGATGAGCTGTATTTCATCTTCCCACAGTAATCTTAGACACATGTAAAGCATCAGACAAGGCTTGAACTGTACATCTTTTTTCAACTTCAATCTGCTCAATTGCTTGATAATTAATCTCATGCTTTTTTTTCCCCCTAATTCTCTTTGATCTAATGCTTGAAGCATTTATAACCTCACCTCTGTTTCTTTGTTCCTTTGCAGTAGCCCAGATTCTCTTGACAGACTTCTTGCAAACATGGAATATTCTAGCCACCTCAGTCATCTTCCCATATTGGCTTTCCATTTCTGCAGTTGACCAACAAAAACTGCATGATCTGCATTCTTATGGACTCTGGAATATCTGGAATTTTCCCTATAGCCCCTGAATTTCAAAGCAGCCGAGCACTACTTTCAGAGAGAATGGGTTGAAGATGGATAGAAATGAGGAGGATTTAGCTTTTTATAGAGTTGCCATACCTGTTTTAGTGGGAAAATTTGAATTTAGGATGATGAGGAAGAGTAATTCCCGCTATAGTATTTTTTGGATGAACAGTAATTTTCCGCCTAATTTATCCTTAATTTTTTGCTTTTTCACTTTATTAACTTTTTATTGGTTCATGTGCTAGTCAAATGGAGACTAATATGTTGGGAAGAAGATAGTAATATATATATCACGTTGGAAGTCATATAATATTCAGCTTTATTTTACCTAGAAAAACAAGCTATATAACAAAATCAATCTTCATAAGATCATATACCACGTGCGTCAATATACATATTTTTTGGATCACACAAATGCAACAATATATTACTCCTTCGTCCACGATTTGTTAGCAAAATTTTCTTTTCGGGACGTCCATCATTTGTTGTCACTTTCTATTTTTGGGACATAGGCTCCACAATCACTTTATCATACTACTTTTTAACACTTTAATACTATTAAAAATATTAAACGGGCCCACAATTCTTCTACTTTAACACTTTAATTTAATAATTTATCATCAAAACACATTAAACTTCGTGCCCAAGTTTTTTGCCAACAAATCGTGAACGGATGGAGTATTTCTTTCGTGCACAATTTAGGACCAAAGTAAACATGCAATACAAAAAAACTTAAAAAAATAAAAAGAAAATCAAAAGAATACTCAGATCGAAAAAAATACTAAGTAGGTTTTATTACGATTCTTATGGAAACAAAAAGTATAAAGTAAAATCCGTGTATTATTGTTTTAGACTTGGAGCACAAAACAATTTATTTTATTTTTCTTATTTTTGCAAAATATAAAAAAAGCTTGTTGATCCTTCTATATAATGCACTAAATATTTCTTATACTCTCAAATTTAGGGATTTGATTTCTAAAATCCCCTAAGATAGTAATAGATTTTATGCTTACCTTTATGCCCTTTGTTGGAAGTGGATGACTGTACTTATTTTAAAAATGTTATTAGAACCAATCTTGTCATAAAAAAATTCGAAATTAGGAACCAATCTTGTCATGAGAATTAAAAACCAATTTGAACCTTTAATTTTCTGAAGATCAACGCTCATCATTATAGAAAATAGGGGTTAATTGTCAAATACCCACTTTTATTTAATAAAATCAACATCTACACACCCCCTTTAATTTTACACTTCAAATACCCAAATTTTATCCTTTTATGCATATGGGTACGTGCTTTTTCCTTAAATACCATTCTTTTATCCTCCTCTCTCCCCTCTCTTTATTTTTATTCTTTCTTTTTTCTTTCTCCTTTATTTCCTTTGTTTTTTCATTTGTTTTTTTCAGTTTTTTTTAATTTTCGTTTTTTTAAATTTTTAAATTTTTATTTTTTTTCAGTCTTTTTTTTTGTTTTTTTTCCATTTTCTTTTTTCATTTTTTCTAGACTTTTTAAGCCTTTTTTTATTTTTCTTTTTCATTTTTCATTTTTCTTTTTTTGTGTTTTTTTCAGTCCTTTTTAATTATTTTTTTAATTTTTTTTGTATTAACAGGGAAGTGGTATGAGATACGAAATGTCAAATTCGTAATAAAAATCATGTAAGAATTTCATAATTCATTTAATATTCAAATGCACAAAAACAAGATCAATTGTGACGAACATGGAACAAGTACGACATGTGTAATTCGTACAAAAACAAGACTAATTGTGGTACAAACAAGTACAAATACGAATATTCGTACCTATCAGTAGCACAATATTTGTTTACAAAAAATTTTCTAGAAGAGGTACGAAATGTTATATTTGTACCAACAATCGAGATAATAATTTCAGAATAATAATATAAGTATATGGTTATTGGCACGAGAATGAGTCAATTCGTACCGATTACCTATAATATAGTACGGATTACATAGTTAAGCATGAAGTTATTGGTACGAATATTGGTCAATTCGTACCGATTTCCTATAATGTACTACGGATTACATAATTAAGCATGAAGTTATTAGTATGAATATCAGTCAATTCGTATCGATTACATTTGAAAACATGTATCAGCCCCAAAATCGAAGACATCTAAATAAAAATCATTCCCAAACACCAATCAAACCAAAAATAGATTACTTAACAACAGCAAGCCTAAGAATACAAAGCACAAATACACGTATATTAAGTTAAGTTACTGGTACAATTACGAGTCAATTCGTATTGCTTACATGTAGGCATATTAAAGTACAAACACTTCTCAGGGAAAAACAAACAAGAAGAAGAAGAAGAAAAAACCTTGAAAAAATTGTCTATTATAAAGAAAGAACATGAACTAGTAACTAATAGCACAAGTAACTCGTAGAACACCTAAGACATAACTTATCTTCTCTTCTAATTGCGGAATAAACACCAACATATGCATCGCATGGCAACTAAAGCTTAATTTGCCATCTCTTTCCTAGGCAAGTAAGATGCAGCAACACCTCTAGAAATTTCAATCATGATGAACAGATTAACCACACTAATACAACCGGTTAATCAATTAGGGTTCAGAACCACAAGGAGGCTACGCCAAGTCTAAGAATTGAAGTTTAATTAACTAACAGAACGACGAGTGGCAGTTTCCGGCGCAACTGGTTCCAGAGCCTCATCCTCGCCGAATAACAACGATTGTAGTCGCTTGAGGTTCTGATTGACTTCATTTCTTCAACACACAGCCGACGGCGCCGAAAGAGAGGACGGCGATGGAAATGGAGGGAGGGGAGAGGAGGGTGAGAGAAAGGAAGACAAGAGAGAAAATAAGAATCTATAGATCCACATCCGTAGAAGCGATGGTGAATTTCTGCCATGACTGTTGCCGTCGCTGCGGAGAGACGAGAAGGCGGCGGAGATGGTGAATCATTTCTCGTTGCGGGTGAACTCTTGGAAAGGGAGCGCCAGGATTCATCTCTTGTTTCTGATGAAAGTGGATGGCGGCGGCATCGGCGGAGGCGGGAGAAAGAAAGGGTATCGGCGGTGGTGCTGCCGGCGGTGCCGGCGTGAGGAAGGTGAGAAACTGAGATGGAGAAGAGGAGCGGTAGCGACGGCTTGTGCTGGAATTCAAAAGAATGAAATGAAAAGATAGAAAATAGAGTAAATGGGTATTTTAGTCTCATTTTAAAAAAGTGGGTAGTTTTTGTGTAAATTAAAGGGGGTGTGTGTACTTTGATTTTCTTATCTAAAAGTGGGTATTTGACCCTACTACCTCTAGAAAATATATGTAACACATAAAAGCATGATTGGGAAAAAAAATTATATTTAAAAAAACATTATTGCCAAATAATATATAATTGACTAATTGTTATATAAAAAATATGAAAACATATATAAATAGGAGAAGTCTCGTGATAAAATTGGTTTCCTATCTGTACCACCAAGACATACCAACCATACTAAAACGGTTTTGATTTGATTCGGTTTTAGTGCTAATACAATTTAGTTTTGCTTACAAAAAAATTACCGTGCCATATATTATGGTTCAATTTGATTCTAATGTCAACTCGCACCAAATCAGATTGTACAAAATCGTAGATCGTTGGGAAAGAATGAGAGAAGAAAGCTAACCCGATGCATTCTTGGGCCGCCAGTATTTTAGGAAAAAACGCAAGAATCAAGCTGCATCAGTCTCCTCAAATTAAGTGATTAAATTTATTCACTTTCCTATTTTATTTCCATTAGCATCTTTTTATTTTTGCAGACTTATTTATTTCCTTTTAAGAGCAATGATATTTCCATTAAATAGCAGGAGACTTGTAGTGGAAGGCAAGTTGGATTTGAATAAGGAAATAATATTCTCCAACTCTTTTGTTCTCTCAATTCCCTATCACCCGTCTGCCATCATAGGGAAGAATAGAGCAGCCTCTTCTTCTTCCTCCATCTCTCATAGGCCCGTAACGCGTAGTCAGACCCGAGAACATATCAACTTGGTTCTCGTTGCCGGCGTTATGGCCTATAACCTGACCGATGATCCCGTCTTCAAAGCTCTGCAGAAATCTATCCGATCGCTCGAGGCTCAAGCCGACAAAATTGACAACCTCTCATCCACTGTGGCTTCACTTTCAACCACCCAGCACAACCAGACGGCTTCTCTTGCAAATCTGGAAAAATTAATGAAACAATTATTGATCAACCAGCGCAAACAACCAAATCTAGAGGATGAATCTGAACAACCCAACAACGACGCCATTCCCTCATCAAATATGCTAAAATGGACTTTCCCTTGTTTTCTGGAGATGACGATCCACATGTATGGCTGCTGCGATGCAAATCCTATTTTCAGAATGCCAACATACATGATTCCGAGCGCATCAACTTTGCATCCCATCACATGATTGGCGAGATTTAGAAACTCAGTTCACCTCTTTCTCTTCATGGGCAGCCTTCAAAGACGAGTGTTGTCTGAGTTTCGGTCCCCCACATAGCATCAATGCTTTGGGTGAACTCAAGCAAATATTTCAAGCCGGGCAACATATCGATGAGTATATCAAAGACTTTCGCACCCTTTTGGCCAGGGCTGGAACCGTTCAATCAAACCAAAGAGTGGATCTCTTTACTGGAGGCTGGGATGAAATCATACGAATCGATGTGGAGCGCACTCCCCTAAATGAGGCAATCAACACGGCTAGAGACTTCTCCCGCAAAGGCCACTTGTTGGGGCTTTTACCCTCCAAACCTAAACCACCGTTGATGACTACCCACTAGAGCTTCACCTTCCACCAGAGTACCACTCCCAGTGCAGCCATCTAATCCCCAGCCAAAAGCTAAGTTCAAATTCCTCACTTCAGAACAAAAGGTAGAACGCATAGCAAAACAATTGTGCTACAATTGTGATGAAAAATACTTTCCCGGACACAAATATCGCCACCTTTTTATGTTATGGACAGTGGAGCACGGTGAAGAACCACCACCATTCGAGGAATACATAGAGGATACGCCTGAAATCAGTCTCAATGCCCTCGCTGGAGTAACCAAGGGCAACATGATGAAGGTGCAAATCAACATAGCAGGCAGCGAAGTGACAGCATTCCTCGACTCTGGTAGTTCCGACAACTTCATTAATGCTGATACTGCTCGCGATTTGGGATTACAGATTTCACCACTTAAGGACCTACGCGTAATGATTGCAAATGGAGATCGCCTGACTACCATCGGCATATGTGAGGATGTGACTTTCTCCAAGGAAACCAACAGCTTCTCAGCATCATTTTTGCTATTCCGCTGGCTGGATTTCAAATGGTTTTACGTGTGAAGTGGCTGCAGGAATTGGGGCCCATCACTTGGGATTTCAGTACCTTACAAATGAAATTTTCTATTAATCACAAGCCCATAACCCGGATTGCAGATGCAGGATCTGTTCTACCCACTCTTCATGCCATTCAGCCACCAAGTTCGAATGCAGAAGTTCTGGAGGGATTATTGGAACTATTCCCTGATATCTTCTCTGAAACCACCACATTACCACCTTCTCGGAGTTGTGATCACCGAATTATCTTAAAATCCGGGACAAACCCAGTGGTAGTACGGCCATACCGCTATCCTCAACTCCTCAAAGATGAAATCGAAAAACAATGCTCAAAAATGCTGCAGCAGGGCATTATCCAGCCAAGTAAGTCTCCATTCTCATCTCCATGCTTGCTGGTCCGAAAGCACGATATGTCAAGGCGATTCTGTGTTGAATATAGGGAATTAAATGCTAAAACAGTGAAAGATAAATTTCATATTCCTGTTATTGATGAGCTGCTAGATGAGCTTAAGGGTTCCAAGTTTTTTACAAAATTGGATCTACGCTCTGGATATCACCAAATTCGCATGCACCCCAGCGATGTGGAAAAGACAGCATTCCGAACACATCATGGTCACTTTGAGTTCTTAGTGATGCCTTTTGGCCTCTCCAATGCCCTGTCTACATTCCATGCATTGATGAATGCGATTTTTGGCCCATATATGCATAAATTTGTTTTGGTGTTCTTTGACGATATTTTAATTTATAGTGCATCTTGGGGACAACATCTCCAGCACATCCGGGTAGTTTTCTTCTTACTCCGCCAACATATGCTTGTCCTAAAAAGAAGCAAATGCACATTTGGAGTAGAACAAGTGACCTACTTAGGGCATATAATATCAGCACAGGGTGTAGTAGTTGACGAGATAAAAGTGCAGGCAGTCAAAGAGTGGCCAATCCCCAATTTTATCAAGGCTCTTAGAGGATTTTTGGGTCTTGCAAGTTTCTATGGCTCTTCATCAAGGATTATGGAATCATTGCCTGCCCGTTGACAAATCTACTGCGCAAACATTGTTTTTTATGGTCATCAGAAGCACAAACTGCATTTGATGCTCTGAAACAAGCCTTGTGTTCAGCACCGGTCCTTCAACTACCCGATTTTTCCGTCTAATTTATAGTGGAATGTGATGCATCAGGCAGTGGCATTGGAGCAGTGATTCACCAAAACAGCCATCCCATAGCTTTTTATAGCAAAAAATTAGCAGAGCGTCATATGAAATTACCAACCTATGAACGAGAATTAATTGGACTATCACAGGCGAGTCGTCATTGGAGGCACTATCTATGGGGTCGAGCATTTATCATCCAGACCGATCACTATAGTTTGAAGTATCTTCTCCAACAACGCTTAACGACATCTCCTCAACAACATTGGATAAGCAAGCTTCTGGGGTTCGATTTTGAAGTTCAATATAAGCCTGGGAAGCTGAACACTGTTGCAGATGCTCTTTCCCGCAGAAATTAGCCAGAAGTTACTTGCTTTGATCTATCAGTTTCACACTCAAAGTTGCTGGACGTGATTAGAGCACACACTCTAAATTTCGAGGGGTTTGCTGAGCTCCAACAAAAGGCAGCTGATTCTTCTTTAGGATGGCATTTCCACAGTGACCTCTTCTTCTACAAAGGGAAAATTTTTGTACTTACTGGCTCCGATCTCACATCGCAGGTCGTAGCAGCTATACACAATGCCACGCATGAAAGAGTTCAAATAACAATCCATCGATTACGTCGAGAATTCTATTGGCTGAAGCTGGTCCAAGATGTGCGTGATTTCATTCTGCATTGCATAATATGTCAATGCCATAAATGGGAGAACCTTCATCCAGCTGGTGTACTTCAACCTCTGCCAATTTGATAGAGGTCGTCTCCTCTATCACGGGTCCCCGGCGCCTTCGACGTGAAGGTCGGCGTGCCCAATGATAGGTACCCCAAGCCAGAAGCCCTAACTCCACCCAAAAACTAGCCTATGAGTGGAGGTTTGACCCCTTACTTAAGTACCAATCCACACTTGTTTGTGAATCCGATGTGGGATCGTATCACAATTCCAGAATAAATTTGGGTTGATGTGTCCATGGACTCTATTGAAGGTCTTCCCAATGTCCATGGGAAATCGGTGATTCTCGTGGTGGTTGATAGATTGTCCAAGTATGCTCACTTCCTTCCCTTACAACACCCTTATAATGCATCTTCGGTGGCTCAAGTATTCTTCTCACACGTTTTTAAATTCCATGGCTTGCCAGAATCAATTGTGAGTGATAGGGATCCAATCTTTACTTATGGTTTCTGGAATGAATTATTTCGACTCAGTGGTTCTAAGTTAGCTCGTTCCTCTGCCTATCACCCACAATCTGACGGCCAAACTGAGGTTGTCAACTGCACCATCGAGTTATACCTCAGATGCCTTGTTGGCGACCACCCTCGTAAATGGATAGAAGCATTAGCTTGGGCAGAATATTGCTACAACACGTCCTTCCACTCAGGCTTACGTACCACCCCCTTCAAGCTTGTCTATGGCAGGGACCCTCCTCGCCTTTTGTCATATGAGCAGGGCTTATCCAAAGTAGCTGCAGTTGATCAGGCTTTGAAATCAAGAGATGACTTACTTCGCGATGCTAAGCACCACTTGCAAATGGCACAATCTCAAATGGCACAGTCCCATAACTTCAAGCATCGTGATGTATCCTATGAGCATGGAGCTTGGGTATGGGTTCGTTTACAGCCCTATCGCCAACATTCGATTGCCAAGCGGCACAATCATAAACTTTCCCAGCGATACTTCGGTCCATTTCGAGTACTCAAACGCATTGGTTTGGTGGCCTATCAATTGGAATTTCCACCGGACTGCAAGGTGCATAATGTTTCCATGTTTCATTGCTAAAGGAGTATAAAGGGCCTCCTCCAGACAAAACACCATTACTTCCCCCAGATGTGCACGGTCGTTTTGAATTGCATCCTAGCTCAATTCTGGCCACACGACTCAACAGGGGCAACAATGAAATTCTGGTCAAATAGGAGGGATTACCAAGGGAAGATGCCACCTCGAGAACTCTTGATGACTTGTGCACTAGTTTTCCAACTTACAAGCTTGAGGACAAGCTTGATCTCCAAGAAGGGAGTAATGAAGCATTCTTGGGCCGCCAGTATTTTAGGAAAAAACGCAAGAATCAAGCTGCATCAGTCTCCTCAAATTAAGTGATTAAATTTATTCACTTTCCTATTTTATTTCCATTAGCATCTTTTTATTTTTGCAGACTTATTTATTTCCTTTTAAGAGCAATGATATTTCCATTAAATAGCAGGAGACTATGTAGTGGAAGGCAAGTTGGATTTGAATAAGGAAATAATATTCTCCAACTCTTTTGTTCTCTCAATTCCCTATCACCCGTCTGCCATCATAGGGAAGAATAGAGCAGCCTCTTCTTCTTCCTCCATCTCTCATAGGCCCGTAACGCGTAGTCAGACCCGAGAACATATCATAACCCATAACCCTTCTTTTTTCCTGAAAGATAAAGTCAATAAAATAATATTCCATTGTCAAATTTACCCTTAGGCACAAGTATCAAATTGCACTATCAAATTCTTAAGTGTAACAGGAAACATTTCTTCTCCTAGAAGTATATGTAAATATACAAGAAACACTGATCAGCTCTTAAAACTCATTCTGATGAATATACAATGCCGTGAAGGGTGATTTTCTACAAAACAAAAAACATCGAAAAGCCATGTGCAATTTGTAGTTCATAAACCTTAAAACACTCGAACCCGGAGTAGGATAGTTATGATTAGTCCTTCACCTCATTTGATAAAACTGGGGTCATTCGCCTATGTTAATGTCCTGCCAGGTCAGTATATGAAGATGTCGTCGTCTGGTGAAACGAAAACAGTTTTCAACGTTACATATCATATGTGCTGCTAATCACACCCTGAATTGATAACAAACTATAAGTTACAAAAGTAAAGATAGATAATTATGGATTTTATTAGTTGAAATATCTACTGCACTGACCTGGTTCTTTGTTGATATCAGTTGCGGTTGAAGAGGGACGAGCCACAGCATCTGTGGCCTTTTTGTTTTCTTGATTTTGAACTTCTTTTGTAGGCTGCAGCTGCAGTTGAAATGAAGTCGAGTTAGGCTGAGACAATTTATATTGTGAAGTGAAATGTTAAAGATCAATTGACCAGAGTTCCACAGATGAATTTCATGCATGCCAACGATTCGTCCAATTTACAGACAAAATGATGGAACGATTTCAAGAAATTGATTTTTTTTTTTTTTTTTTTTCTAGTCACAATGCTAGGAATAAGCACCAAAAAGTTCTACAATTCATTGACATATGATGATCTGGACGAGCACCAAAATAAGCAGAAAAATCTCCCTGATCAAAAACTTTATCGAGGCACTACAAATTCGTCCTTATTCCATCAAAAATAATAGTCAAAAAAATGGCAAAACTTCTGGTGTACTTAATAAATAAGAATTCTCTCATGCCTAAACATTCCTTTTTCGCCTCGTAGTATAAAGTTGAACTTTAGTAAGGTAAGGTTCAGAAGAAAATGCCAATAATGGGAGATACAAGAAAATAAACGAAGTGAGAAATGATCGACTGCTAACCCAGATGAAAGCAACTGCCCAAGTAGGCTTTTCATAAAGAGAAGCAAGGAAATTGGAAAATGCCATATTTTTTTCACTCTTCTTAATCAAAGTCAAAGTTTCACATTTTCAGAGTTGAGAATGATGAAAAATCACCTTATTATTATCACCCCACCTAGGCGAACATGTACTGCAAATAACCAAATATCAAACTCAATGACAACCAAAAATATGTTATTTATGTGTGGAAATCTATGAAAGGACAAAAGAAAACTGGAAGTCATATCTCTTTTGAAATTTGGACAGGAACCGAAAGAATCTTATCAGTTATCATGAGCTGATTTCTATGTTGCCCCCAAGCATTTTCCAATATCACATTTTCAAGAGAGGCATCAACTTTCATGATAGCCCATACGGTAGTTGCTTTACTGTTACCTATAAACTCCAATTCTGCATGTTTATACCGCATCCACATAACAGCACGAAGGACTTTCACGTGATATAACCAATTTTAAACTATTTAACACATATAAATGAAAGTTTCCAGAATCTTCTATATCTCAAACTCCATTAATTTTGCATTTCATATAAAAACCTGATTTGATCTGTTGTTAACTGAGCTGCTTGGTTCTACGTTGCACACCGACTGTGAATTCAAAGTAGTCACCGGATCCCCAGAGTTCTTAATCTGAGATGTACTAGGCATTTCACTACTACTTCCATTCCTCAAAGCACTCGATCCCATGGCAAAATTTACAGGAGGGCGAGGAGCTAGAGGAACAAAGGATGGTCTTGGTACTGAACTTGGAAATGCTTGACCAGGATGCCCAAATACTGGAAGATTCGGCCTTTGGAAATTGGGGATCCCTGGCATTGGAGAAGGAAAGTGCGGAACTTGCATGGGTGGGACCGGATATATAGGACAACCAGAAGATCCACCGTTCATTTCTGGCATACCCATCCCAAATGCCATACCCATTCCAACGCCCATCGGATGGAAATGCGGATGCATGTGTTGCATTCCCGTGGGAAACATCATGGGAGGCATACATAACCCTGAACCCATGGACATAATCTGCTTAAAGAGTAATTTATAAGAAATTTAGTCAGATAGATAAGCATGTAATAAAGGAATTTATGTTTTGAAAACATGGATTGGGGTAAAGCATCTGCGTGTCTTATCTATCATTTTCAATCGGATCGAAAGGGCATAACCGTTCAAATGCTTTAAGAAAGTTTACATCTCCTAAAGAAAATGGGAATGCCTGGAAGACTTCACCTTACCTGAACTTGTAGTTGGAGTGTCTTTAGATATTCAATGGCTTCATCGAGCATTGAAGCTTTATCAGCCTGGAAGTAAGAAACAGCAGAAGCAATCAAAAGAAAGGGAAAGAAATAATTAAGATAAAAAGGAAACTTCTAGCCAAGTTTGTAGTTCCAAAGGTCATTGAAACAAGAACAAAACGAATGAAGACGTGAGATTTTCCAATAGAAGAACCTTCACAAGATGAACCAACTTCATAGACAGAATATCCAGAACATAATCTAATCCCGAGTAAGTTGAACTAGAATTTAATCAATAATGGTTGGATTCATCACGAAGCAGGAATCTCTGAATGCATTACCTTATTGCAATTTGGTATGAGTTCTTGTAAAGCACGCATTTTCTCATTGATCCTATCTCTTCTTCTCTGTTCACACATTATAAATGAAGATCAATCTATGTGAAATAGATAGGATTGAATGCCAAAAATCAATAAAAGGTTAATCAATAATATCTATCAGAAAATTCTTACTCACCCTTTCAGAAAGATTATGTACTTCTGCTGCTCGGGTTCTCTTAGATCCTCGTAAACCCATTCCTTTTTTGGCATCAATAGATTCAGTTTCAAGATCCTGTTCATAAAAGTGTAAGATAAATCACAAACAAACAGAAAGGGGACAAACAGTATACTCCCTAATTACTTACATCACTACGGCACTCCGACTCCTCAATATCGCGAAATTTTCTTTTCGAATGTGGCGTTTGTTCACTAGAAACTCTATCAGCACTGTTTCCAGAGCCTACAGAAGAAGAAGCAACCATAGGATCACTATTTCTCTCACCCTCAGGGGCTCCATTGTTACTTTGAATCAGAGGCTTGTCTTTCTTGATGGAAGTTTTTTGGCATAAATTCTCGATTTTTTCAGAGGGGCATAAACCTTGAGCTGCCTTAGCCACTGCTTCTCTAGACTTGACCTTATGAAGAATACCAGAACCATGGGATTCGATGGCTTTTGGTATACTGCTAAGTTGCTCGATGTGTACTGATTTGACTGGATTACTTCGATTGGCAGCTGAACTTTTTTCTGTAATTTCATTCCTCTCCACAACTGATGATACTGACTTGAGAATTCCATCAGAGCTTGGGAGGTTTGCTTTGGCAAGAGTAGCAGGTCTCGAGAAATGGGAAAAGTTCAAGAAATTCGAATTACTAGTAGGTGGTGGAATATTCTGCCTCTCCATTACCATACTATTAGAACCATTAACTGTATCTCTACTTTGAGATGGATTCCTGAATGCAGCATCCATATGGTTACTCGCATTATTACTAACAATCTCTGTAACTCCAGATCCTAAGGCATCTGATGCCTGTCGATGCTGAGGCAGCCATGAACCAAAAAGTCGATCTTTTGAAGAAGAAGAAGAAGAAACCTTCAAGTTAGCAGCCCCATTCTGTAGATTACTAACAACATATTCACAATTATTTCTTTTGTCAGCTGAAACAAAGCTATTTTGTGCGGACAGTCCATTAGCCGTGACACCAGATATTTGAGGTAAAATCTCAGAAACGTAATCTTGTCCAAGAGAATCATCTATGGGGTAACTTAACCAAGGAACCATTTCATCATCTTGACTTAAATCCATTTCCCGTGAGGGTACTACTGGATCCATATCATTCAAGATAGACTCAACCACACCAAATTTTCCGTACCTCGCAGCATTAGCATCACGAACTCTAGACACATTCGAAGATGAATTGTTTAGAACAGGGCTTCTTGCAAACCTACTGGGCTGACCTTGCATCATAACTTGACCATTCTCCCAAACTAATTCAACCATCTCATTCTCAGACCTGTAGACATGAACACTAATACCTTATACAACATAGAAAAATAAATTATAAAAATCATAACAGCAATGAAATTCATCATATTCAATCATCTTAGCTAAGGATGCCTTACCTAGATGATATATCAACTGGGGCTGGTTTCTGATGGCTAGATTCAAGTTTCCCTCTAGCCATTCTCAAAAACTCTGATAGAGGCATTGTGGGAAATAGAACAATTTGCACTCAAGATCTCTAAACTCTTGCTTAATGCTATTTAGGGAAGTCCATGGTTGAAACAAATCTCACCAATATAAACTGTGTGGACTAGAATTATATCAATAAAGTTCAAAAATCATATCCAAACCAAAACCAATATAAATATTTATGACAGCTTAGCTCCATATCCACCTAAAACTACAAGACATTTTTAGGTGTCAAGATAGATACAAGTGAAGATATGTAAATAGAAAACCAAAGGAAGTAAGTGCAGATGTAAGCATGTCTTAATCTAGTTAAGTCTTAATCAGTACATATATATATACTAATAAACAAGAAGAGGAGTAACAATAATTTAAACTTCCAGTCACAACTTGTTGATTAAAAATAGAACAGCAGAAATTCATAGAAAGAAAACAAAAAAACACACCAAATTGAGCTTGTTTAATTCTAAAATTGAATCTTTCGTAATCCAAATCCAATCATTAGAAGAATAACCCACATGAAATTTTCATAAATTATTCAACAACCCAGATATCGTTATCCTTAATCTCACACACTGAATTAACCTTCAAGAAAACGAAACCAACTTCAAATCCCCACAAAAAGATACTAACTTTTCTTGAGAAGTTTCCCAAAATATCAATCTTCAAGGGATTTCTACCTTTCTTTACTCTTTTTTTCTGAGAGCCTGATGCATTCTTTACTCCCTTTTTGCACTGCGAGCAATGATGGTTTTCTTGGATTCTCCAAAAGATTTTGCTAATCCAATAAGAACCACAAATCTTCTTGGTTAAAAGCTCAATCTTTTACCAGCCAGCTACTTGGGTTAGAGCTCCGAGGTGTGAAAACTATTAATACACGCACATATATGGGGGGAGAAAGAGAGAGTCCCATAAGTCGGCGAAATGAAAGCAAGTGGAGTAGAATATAGGAAGTATGCTATATATAATATGCAGAGCTTTCCACAAAATTCCTCATAGCTTAGAGCTTATGTAAAGCTGTGCGCTCTTGACATTATTGTTTAGTACTTAAAACGAGGGTCTTAAGCCTCTAATTCAATATCTAAGAATCTTTTTCTTTTTTTCTTTTCTTTTTTAGTAAGAATCTTGATTCTTATTTCTCTACCACAAACTTATTGGCTATCGTTTCAGTTACTACGGGTGCTCCGTTTTTTCTACCCTTTTTAAAAGAGGATATGAAAAATTACCCTTGTGAAATGAACGTATGAACAAAATGCCCTCTTTAGTATTTTAATGTATTTGAGGACCCACATTTTAATTTATTATTGGTTTCCCTTGATTCTCTCGGCTAAGGAAATTTAACCGCTAACTTTATTAGTGGGACCCATTTATTTGTTGTGAATTTATGGATATTGAAATTGGATATTTTTTAGTTTTAATTTGGTATCATCATAATATTTGGAATGCTTTAATTCTAAAAAATATTATGAATTCCTAATGGGAGAAATATTCGAAGTCATTGGAGGCTCTAAAATAAAAAAGAAAAACATAGGACATTGAGACATGGCGGAAATGTCGCCGGAAATGGTCGACCGGTGGCGTCTCAACCCGTCACCGGTCAACCTTTTCCGGCGACATTTCCGGCCTATCCCAATGTCCAAAATTTTCCTTTTTTTATTTTAAAGCTTTTTTAGTATTTCAAAAATCAATTTTTTATGCTTGGTTCTTTGTTTAGGTATTTATGTAGAGAATTAAATAATTATAATTTGATATAATAAAATATTTGGAATGCTTTAATTCAAAAAATAGTATGAATTCGTAATGGAAAAAAATATTTGAAGTCATAGGAGGCTCTAAAATAAAAAAGAAAAACATAGGACATTGACACCGGCCGGAAATGATTAAATTATTTGTTATGATTTAATTATTGAAATGATTAAATTCGAAATTAGGAGGAATTTATAATGTGACGAAACATTCGAAGTTATAGGAATAATGTATGTAAAAAAAGAAAAATATTGGAATAGGCAACCGGCCGGAATTTTGGCCAGAAAAGGCCAACCGGGCGCGACTACACTACGCCGCCGGTTTGCCTTTTCCGGCCAAAATTCCGGCCGGTTGACTATTCCGATATATATTTTTTTTTTCTAAGCACTTTAGTATTTCAATAGTCGAATTTATATGCCTTGAAATGTGTTTAGGAATTTATCTTGAGAATTAATTGATTATTATTTAATTATTGAAATGATTAAATTCAAAATTAAAAGGATTTTTTAATGTGACGAAACATTCGAAGTTATAGGAATAATGTATGTAAAAAAAGAAAAATATTGGAATAGGCAACCGGCCGGAATTTTGGCTGGAAAAGGCCAACCGGGTGCGACAACACTATGCCGCCGGTAGACTTTTCCGGCCAAAATTCCGGCCGGTTGCCTATTCCATCATATACCACTTTTGATTGTTATCAATATTAACTAATCAAATCACTCAAAGTAACAACTATATTTCAATTATGATTTCATCAATAGATTCAAAATACTAAACTAGACCAACCAAGTTTAATCTAAACTCATGTGAGAAACCTCCATTTCATTTCTCAATAGAATTAAAGTAGTATAATGCTAATTAATCTCTTTCATGCTAAGAATCAAGATTAAATTAACAACTAGTATCTTATTAACCTTTATTAGCAAGAATTACTAATATTGGGTTCAATTAAGTTCTAGTGTCTCTTTTAAACCTATTAAGCATTTAATCAAATACCACTAGTGCATTTGTATTTGCCAATTACTCTCACGCATATAAATCTAGCACCAAAAGACCAAAATCATAAATTAGAAAGCTAGATCTCAATCAATAATCCAAATCCACCATCTCAATCAAGCATCCATATAATTGGAATCAAAAAGGAAATTAGTTACTCATGATCCAAAGTATTCATATAATATGTTTTTCTCCCATTACGAATTCATACTATTTTTCAAATTAAAGCATTCCAAATATTAAATCATACCAAATAATATTCATTTAATTCTGTACATAAATTCCTAAACAAAGAACCAATAATAAAACATATTATATGGATGCTTGATTGAGATGATGGATTTGGATTATTGATTAAGATCTAGCTTTCTAATTCATGATTTTGGTCTTTTGGTGCTAGATTTATATGTGTGAGAGTAATTGGCCAATATAAATGCACTAGTGGTATTTGATTAAATGCTTAGTAGACTTAAAATGAGACACTAGAACTCAATTGAACCCAATATTAGTAATTCTTGCTAATAAAGGTTAATGAGATACTAGTTGTTAATTTAAACTTGATTCTTAGAACGAAAGAGATTAATTAGCATTCTACTACTTTAATTCTATTGAGAAATGAAATGGAGGTTTCTCACATGAGTTTAGATTAAACTTGGCTGGTCTAGTTTAGTTATTTGAATCTATTGTTGAAATCATAATTGAAATATAGTTGTAACTTTTAGTTATTTGATTAGTTAATATTGATAACAATCAAAAGTGGTATATGATGGAATAGGCAACCGGCCGGAAGTTTGGCCGGAAAAGGCCAACCGGCGGCGTAGTGTAGTCGCGCCCGGTTGGCATTTTCCAGCCAAAATTCCGGCCGGTTGCCTATTCCAATATTTTTCTTTTTTTACATACATTATTCCTATAACTTTGAATGTTTCGTCACATTACAAATTCCTCATAATTTTGAATTTAATCATTTCAATAATTAAATTATAACAAATAATAATCAATTACTTCTCAAGATAAATCCCTAAACACATTTCAAGGCATATAAATTCGATTATTGAAATACTAAAGTGCTTAGAAAAAATATATATATATTGGAATAGGCAACCGGCCGGTATTTTGGCCGGAAAAGGCCAACCGGTGGCGTAGTGTAGTCGCGCCCGGTTGGCCTTTTCCGGCCAAAATTTCGGCCGGTTGCCTATTCCAATATTTTTCTTTTTTTACATACACTATTCTTATAACTTCGAATGTTTTGTCACATTACAAATTCCTCATAATTTTGAATTTAATCATTTCAATAATTAAATCATAACAAATAATAATCAATTAATTCTCAAGATAAATCTCTAAACACATTTCAAGGCATGTAAATTCGATTATTGAAATACTAAAGTGCTTAGAAAAAAAGAGAAAAATATTGGAATAGGCAACCGGCCGGAATTTTGGCCGAAAAAGGCCAACCGGTGGCGTAGTGTAGTTGCGCCCGGTTGGCCTTTTCAGGCCAAAATTCCGGCCGGTTGCCTATTCCAATATTTTTCTTTTTTTACATACATTATTCTTATAACTTTGAATGTTTTGTCACATTACAAATTTCTCATAATTTTGAATTTAATCATTTCAATAATTAAATCATAACAAATAATAATCAATTAATTCTCAAGATAAATCTCTAAACACATTTCAAGGCATGTAAATTCGATTATTGAAATACTAAAGTGCTTAGAAAAAAAAGAGAAAAATATAGGAATATGCAACCGGCCGGAAAAGGCCAACCGGCGGCGTAGTGTAGTCGCGCCCGGTTGGCCTTTTCCGGCCAAAATTCCGGCCAGTTGCCTATTCCAATATTTTTCTTTTTTTACATACATTATTCCTATAACTTCGAATGTTTCGTTACATTATAAATTCCTCATGATTTTGAATTTAATCATTTAAATAATCAAATCATAACAAATAATAATCAATTAATTTTCAAGATAAATCCCTAAACACATTTCAAGACATATAAATTCGATTATTGAAATACTAAAGTGCTTAGAAAAAAAAGAGATAAATATTGGAATAGGCAACCGGCCATAATTTTGGCCAGAAAAGCCGACCAACGACGTTGTGTTGTCGCACCCGGTTGACCTTTTCCGGCCAAAATTCTCTCATCTCTGGCGACAATTTTTTTGGGTGAATTTGGGTGAATTATTTTTTTAAAAAATTGTATTGGCTGAACCAAAATTTATTACTATTACATCCATTATAAAAGAGCAAATTGAATTCTTACCAAATTTATTATTGTTTCATCCGTGATGATATAACAGAAAAAATAAATTATTACACAAACATCAAAATTATAAAAAAACGAAAAGAAAAAATGAGCAGGCGTCACTTCATTCGAACAAAACAAAAGTGAGAGTGAAACCCATTACTAGTTACTAAAGATTAAAAGTGGGATCCATTATCCATTAAAAAAATCAAAAGGGCAATTTCTTCATATGTTTATTTAAATAGGGTAGTTTTTACATTCAATTATTAAAGAAGGACATTTTTTCCTATTGTGAGTTGCGAAATTATTATTTTGCTTCATATTTGAATTTGTTCGAGTACTATTTTTAGTATTTTTAGTATTATTAATGATGATGTGGTGGGGCCAAGAAAATACAATCATTTTCTCTTTTTCTTCATCATCCTCGTCTTCTTTTCAAAAAAAAAAGAAAGAAATTAAAAAAAAAAAAAAAGTTCCACCTTGAGGGTGGGGCCATGATGTGAGGGTGGGATTGCAATTGAAATTTATTAAAATGATTTCGCATCGCATTACATCTTGGACTAGACGCCCTTTTCTTCTACAAATACTATCATCAACCGAAATATTTTCTCCGTCCCATTTTAATTTGCATAAAAGAAAATGACATGAGTTTTAATAAAATTTTATATAGTATGTTATAATAATAAAAGAGACAGGATAATAGAAAATAAAAAAAATAATTATAATGAAATATAATATTCAAAAAAATAAAGCGTAAATTCTTTCAGAACGATAAAAAAAAAATAGGGGATTGAGAGATTACAAAGTTCCATTAAGTTACGTTAATATGAAAAATTTTCACAACATATAATATTCCAGTGATCCAAAATCATATCTTATCTTTTATTTTAAATTTTTAGATAATTGGCCCGCGTATAGTACCCCTTAAAATGGTAATCAATAAATATGGAACATATGATGTATCACAATCAACTTTGTTGTATTCTTAAATTTCTCCAAAATTATATTCTCAATCCCACAAATCGAAACTCATTCGATAACTACATGTGAAATTAAAAATGAGGTGGAATAAGGTGGTTAAATTAATGGACCAAAATTATATTGTTTTGATTAATTAAAATAAAAAACAAAAAGAAAATACTTTTTTTAAAGGGAAAAACAAAAAATACTTTTATTTCCAACTCATTCTTCTCTCTCTCTTACGTCTCTTCTCAACTCTATTGGGGGTTGGGTTGCGACGAAGAATAACCTGATTAAAAAAAAGGTAATAAATAACGAATTTTACCTCATAACTACTTTATAACTAGAACTTTTAAAAACTATAAAGTGATCCTAACTTTCAAAAATTATAAAATTTATATAAACTTTGACTTATATTGTTACTTTCATACTTTATAATCCAAACTTTTAATTACAACATTAAATGGAACTTTGATTCATTTAATAGCTTTATGGCTCATGAATGTAATTTGGTGATAGAAAGTTCACGTGGGCCGTAAATAATTATTTTGATAGTTAAGTGAGAAATAATAGGTTAAAATATATTATAAAAAAAATCCTCGTTTCATTTGTCAAAATCTCATTTCTTTTTTACTCCTCTCTCTTTAGATAAATGTATATACGAACTTAATATTAAAATTAGAAATAATTGACCCAGAATACATAACACTTCGTGAAATTTCGGTTTTGCACACGAATTTTAAAATCTGCCTATAAATACACAACTTTTCAATTGTTTCTAATTTTGCACACGAGGTCAAATTTTTTTTAATTTCGTCAGATTTCGTACTGATCTGGAAGTCGGAAGTTGAATTGTTGGAAATGAATTTTCGTATATGTAGAGAAATTAGACTTTTACTAATAGTTCGACAAATTTGGCTTCCATATCAGCACAAAATCTGATAAAATTAAGAAAAAATTGACCTCATGTACAAAATAAGAAACAATTGAAATATTGTGTATTTATAAGTAAATTTTAAAGCTCATTTGCAAAATCAAAAATTTAAAAAAGATTATGTAATTTTGGAAAATTTTCCCATTAAAATTAAACTTAAGTCATAAATATTGATTTGTTTAAGACAAAAACTTGGGTGAGGTCGGCCATATAGTGTGGCCGGGTCAAAGTGTCAATCTTTATATAGAAAAGTGTTAATCTATACGAATAAAAGTGTCAATCTTTAACATAATTATTTTACGAATAAAATGCCAATTTTTAAAGTGACAATCTTTATACAGAAAAGTGATAATCTACACGAATAAAAGTGCCAATATTTTAACCGTCCGCACGGTACCTCTGGCTGACCCAAGTGTGTCCCTTTGTTTAACTATCACTTTAGAAGCATATGCTTTTTATGAATATATTTGATCTCACTTGGAGAAATCATCGAAGATGTGTCTATGTCAATCTATGTTTGTCACGTTTCATTGCGGGACAATAGAATCATTACGGGTCAAAATTTGGATTAATTTTGTAATTTTTTAAAGTTAAAGCCATAAATCAATACGGGTCGGGTAAATTTATAGTAATTTTTGTTGGAATCTAGGAGTAGATTTCATCTCTTAGTTTTTGTCTTTCTTTGCTTGTGTTTCTTGTTTGTTTTGTGCAGGTATAATCCAAGAGATAAGCTAGACTAAGGGAGAGTGATGAGGTGACTGATGAATCCGCTGATGAGGTGGCTAATGAGTCAGCTGATGTGGTGGCCGATGTGTGTTCGAGCGATGGTCGAAGACCAAGTTGTGTTTGGGCCTATCGCATATAAAGAAGCCTAATATCAGCTAGGATTTCTAGAAGATGGTGGCTACATGGAAATAGGCTTAAAGGAGGCGTGGAAGAGTGGAACTCTACTCATGCAAACCCTAAACCTAACTTGGTGGCCAAGTATCAAGCTGTATATAAGGAGGAAGATGCATTGGAGATAGATAACACTTTTTGGAGAGATTGAAGAGACAGTTATTTGAGAGACATCCAAAGAGTTTTTAGGTTGAGTAATACTATCATTATACAACTAGCTTAGTGGATAGTTAGATTGTTTATGGTAGTAGCTTTTAATTGTTTGTTTCCTCAACCTTGGTTTGTAATTCTTCGTGAATTATAGTGTTTGTTTTCGCTTTGAGGCATCTGCAAGATATTATTCATATATCTTGCGAAAACCATCTCTGCGTCTTCTTCGTTCTTCATTGTTTTTCATTATTCTCCGCTTCGTTTGTGTTCAAAGTTGCACTCACAGAGTTGCACTCTGCGAACACCTCTGTTTATACCACCGGTTGATACCAACAAGTGGTATCAGAGCTGACACTCGACATACTAAGTGACGGTCCTGGTACGGAGAGATGGATCTCACTAGTACGGTGTTCAACAAACCTCCAGTGTTGGATGGTTTGAACTACTCATTTTGGAAAATGAGGGTCAGGCACTACATCAAATCCATTGATGCTAGAGCGTGGTCTCATGTTCTTCATGGCTAGTCCTATCCCAAGAAGATGGATGAGGAATGAGATTTTGTTCGAAAGCCAACAAGCGAATGGACAAGGGAAGAGAATGAGGCAGCAACTTTCAATGACAAAGCCCTTAATGCAATCTTCTCTATAGCGGATGTTAACATATTCAAGTTGATCAAGAATTGTGAATCAGTGAAAGAGACGTGGGACATTCTGGAACTCCACTGCTACGGCTGCAAACGAGCCGAGCCGAGCCGAGTATTGGCAGGCTCGGGTTCGGCTCGTTTAATATTTTACATGTTCGGGATCGGGTTCGAGTTCGATTTGAGCTTTAAATTTATGCTCGAGCTCGGCTCGAGGTAAAAATTTTGAGTTCGAATTCAGCTTGAGTTCGGCTTGCTAAATATTCGATAAATAGTTCGGCTCGAGTTCGGTTCGGATTTGAGCTCGAATCCGGCTCGTGAAAAGATCAAATTTTATTTTTAATTCGAGCTCGAGCTCGATCTCGATTTTAAGCTCGTTTAAAAGGCATTATTTAAAATATTTTGTTTTAACATTCCAAATGAACATAAATTATAATGAAATTCATCAAACAAAAATTAAAATTATTTAATACTTGATTAACACGTATTTTATATGCATGTTGAGTGTATTTTGCATGTGTTTAAGTCTCGATTTGGGTGCTTAAGTGTTAGAAATGCTAGAGTTTCTTAACTTGTAGCATACATTCTACTTTTCTCGTTTCTTTTCGGTTTTCGGTCCATTTTTGTAAGAATTGGAAAGAGCATTCATGTGACTAAGGATCGAAGGCTAGAAATGAGGAAGAGTCGAGTTTGATTTGGGTGAAACTTAGGGTTAAGAATGTGGAATTTGAATTCATAAAGCTAGGGTTTCACTCGTTCAAGTTTGTTTATGTTTTCCTCGTTCTCTCGAGTCTCTTTGTGACTTTTTGCAGGTTGATGGAGAACTCATTTGGCCAAATTGATCATTCCATGTCGAAGAGGAGCTCGTTAGGAAGTCATAGCAAAAAGCGGATCGAGAATCAGAGTTCGGACGAGAGAGAACGAGCGAAAACGGTGAAGTCGCGCAAGAGAAGGAAAACTGGCGGGTTGGCCGGCGGTTTGTCAAACCGCCGGGAACCAACATCAAACCGCCGGTTCACCACCCTATATGGCAGCATAGACGGCGGTCTGGCCGGCGGTTTGCCAGACCGCCGGTTCCCCTTCCCACAGACCGCCGGTCAAGCGCCCTCTTCACTTATGGGCGAGTTCGGCTCGCCCCGACTCGTCCCGGTTTGTCCCGTTTCACCCCGATTCGACCCAAACTCGATTTGTGATGTATTTAACCCCAAAATTCACCTCATTTGTATATCTTTGGATATTTTAATTCCCCAAGAACCCTAGAAACATTTCCCTCTTTCCTTTTTGGTATTTTGAAGATTGTTGAATTACATTGGTTGGATTTGCAATTGGAGACCATCTTCTTCTTCCTTATTGAATTCTCTTTCTTTTAAGCATGATTTATTTTCCTTAATTATGTCTAGCTAGTTCTCTTTGTGATTTCAATTATATGTAGATTAGGATTAAGTGATTGGGTTTAGGCTTTAATTGTGAATTTACCTTCTAATTTCATGTTCATTTCTCTTGGGGCTATGTTTTATTATGTAATTGTGATTGATCACCATAGTTGCATACCAAGTGTTTGATCTAATGCTTAGGAGGCTTAGATTAGATGCTAGGATCAAGAGATTTGCATGCTAGAGTATAGTAGGGTTAAGGAACTCCATGAGCTATTGGGAGTTAATGAATTGCTTGATGTCTTAGTCGGAATTAGGCCTTTCATTAATCTACTTGTCTTCATTGCAATGAGAATTGAGTGAACCATAGTTAGGAGGTTTCCCACATGAAATTGGATTAAATTGGTTAATTCTAGTTAGAGTTCTAATCACCCATCACTTGAGCCTAATCGAAGTATAATTGGAATCACTGTTTATTTTCTATTGATTTTATATCCTTTGTTTATTTGTTGCTTGTTTGGTTAAGTTTGAAGTTGATAATTACTTTTTGGTGTCATTAGTTAATCAAAAACACAAAAATATGCTTGTCGGTAGCTTGAATAGTAGGTTTAGTAGCTAGGTTACTACTTGAGACTTGAGCGTCCTTGCATTCCTTGTGGTTCGACTCGATTACTCAATCGATTATTATTGCTCTCTACCCTCACCCTAAAGTGAGGGCGGATCAATTTTTGGCGCCGTTGCCGGGGAATGCTTAGTTTGAGTTTCAATAGTCGATTTGGTTATTGAAATTACTAATTCAAGCATTTATTTTCTTTTTATTGTTTGTTTTGTAGGTGTATGCTCACTAGATCAAAGAAGGGCACGCCTCTACCTTTGAATCTAGAAGTTGAAAAGCAACATAAGAGGGACAATCGAGCTAAGAGAAAAGTAATGGGAGCTAATCATCAAGCAATGGAAGCTCTTATGAAAGAGATGGAAGAATTTCGTGCATGGAAGGATGAGCAAGAAAGAAGGGCAAATGAGGCTTAACCACCTCCTCTCAACCATATGTTCCAATCTCCAACGGAACAATTTCAAGGAGGAGAATGGGGGACAATCAATTCTAATAATTTTGAGCTCAAATCCGGACTCATCCAAATGGTGAAGAGTGAGCAATTCGGTGGAAGTCCTACTGGAGGATCCGAACGCCCACCTTGGTATGTTCCTTGATATTTGCGATACTATCAAGCTTAATGGAGTTTCAAATGATGCTATCCGGATGAGGATGTTCGGGTTTTCTCTACGGGACCGGGCCAAGGATTGGTATAAAGGGCTAAACAAAGCTAATATTCACACATGGGATGACCTATGCAAAGCCTTTCTCTCTAAATACTTCCCACCATCGAAAGCTCAAAGGCTTATCTCCGATATTTCACACTTCTCTCAATAAGGTGATGAGACTTTGTTTGAAGCTTGGGAGAGGTATCGAGAGCTTCTTAGAAAATGTCCTCAACATGGCTTCACAGAAGGTCAACAAATTACCACTTTTTATAGTGGTTTCACACCACACACAAGAAGCATCGTAGATGCTACTTCCGGAGGATGCCTAGTGAATCAAAATGCAAAGGAAGCCTTGAGGATTATTGAAGAGATGGCCGCCAATAGCTATCAATGGCCAATGGAGAGGGCCCCTTCTAGGAAGGTTGCTTCTATTGATGATGAGAAGTTCGATGCATTGGCAATGGAAGTTGCTAATATGAAGAAGCAATATGAAGAAGAGAGGAAAGCTCAATCTCAAGCTCAAGTTCAAAGTGTTTAACAATATCAAGAGAACTTGGAGTCTAGTGGAAGTGAAGACTTGAATTTTGTGAACCAAAGGCAATATGGAAATTTCAACAAATGAGGTTTTCAAGGACAACAAGGAGGATTCCAAGGAAGGCAACAAGGAGGAAATTCTTATGGTTATCAAGGAGGTTATCAAACATACAATCCTAACAACCGGAATCATCCTAACCTCTCCTACGGAAATCCTAACAACGCTCAATTGCCACCTCCCGGATTCTCCGTTTTTAAGGAGCAATTGAAGAACCGAAGAAAACATCTCCTTCTATTAAGCAACTTGTCCAACAAATGGCAAGTCAACAAAGTTCATTTATCACACAAACCGGGCAAAAGGTGAGTGCCTTGGAGAATTCACTTACATCTTTAACAAAGCAAGTGAAAATGATGGAGGGCCAAATAAGTCAAATGGCTAACCAAGCCACCACTCAACACACACCGGGAAAGTTTCCAAGCAACACGGAGATGAATCCTAAAGGGTGTAATGCTATCACCTTGAGGAGTGGAAGGGCTTATGAGAATGAAGCTACATCCAAGAGGAAAGAAGAGGAAGTTCTTGTTGAAAACATACCCTATGAAGAGTCTCCAACTATTGATGAAGAATCAAGGAAAGAAGTTCAAGGAGAAGCTCCTAAGGCGGTGCTAGTAGAGGCTCCTCTTCCTACCAAGGATGTTATTACGAAGGCTCCATTCCCTCATCGGTTAGCCAAGCCTAAGGTTGATGAGAAGTTGATGAGATTCTTGGATATATTCAATAAGGTACAAATCAACATTCCTTGCTTGATGCACTTCGTGATATGCCCGGCTATGTGAAGTTTTTGAAGGATGCCGTGGCTCAAAAGAGGAAGTTTGGTTCATTTGAAACAATTAGCCTCACGGAGGAAGTTAGTGCCGTGATTCAAAGAAAATTGTCTTTGAAGAAAAAGGATCCCGGAAGCTTCACAATAGCATGTGTGATTGGAGGGAAAAAGTTTGGGAATGTCTTGTGTGATCTAGGAGCTAGTATCAATTTGATGTCATTGTCTATCTTTAAGAGGTTGGATATTGGAGAGATCAAACCTACATCTATTTGTCTTCAAATGGCCAATCGTTCTATATCATATGCTCAAGGAATTGTTGAAGATGTTTTGGTAAAAGTGGAGGGATTCATATTTCCCGCGGATTTCATAATCTTAGACATGCCGGAGGACAAGGATATGCCTCTCATACTTGGGCGTCCTTTCCTAGCAACCGGAAGAGCTCTTATTGATGTACAAGACGGAAATCTCACTTTTAGAGTGAATGGAGAGACCCTCGCTCTTTCAATCTTCGATGCAATGAAGCGAGGAGATGACTCAACTTATGAGGAGTGCAATGCAATTACCACTTTGCCTACATCTATGGCAAAAGACCTCACGGAGGAAATCATCTCCAATTCTTGCTATTCTTATTCCGATTTGGATGATGCTTGTGATGACTTATTGGAATCAATTGCTTATTTGGAAGCAAATCAAGGATCATTGAAGGATGAGGTCTATTACCTTGATATCAACCAACCGGGGGAAAATGGAAGTTCAACCAAGGTGGAATCTACTCCAATCACTTCTCAAGAGTTAAAACCTCTTCCCGATCACCTAAGGTACGCCTTCCTTGGTGATAATGACTCTTTTCCCGTTATAGTGTCACAACTTCAGAGTCCAAATTGGACAAGTTGTTGAGAGTCCTTAGGGAGTTTAAAGATGTTATTGGTTGGTCTATTGATGATATCAAGGGTATTTGTCCATCTATATGCATGCATCGTATATTGTTAGAGGATGATTGTCAACCTAAGGTTCAACCTCAAAGGAGGTTGAATCCGGTTTTGCAAGAAGTAGTGAGGAAAGAGGTGTTGAAGTTATTAGATGTGGGAATAATCTACGCTATTTCAGACAGTGAATGGGTGAGTCCTACCCAAGTGGTTCCGAAGAAAGGAGAGATGATTGTGGTCAAGAATGAGAAGAAAGAGGTTATTGCTACAAGAGTTGCCACCGGATATAGAGTTTGCATTGATTATAGGGCTCTAAATGCGGTAACAAGGAAAGATCACTTTCCTTTGCCCTTTATAGATCAAATATTGGATCGTTTGGCGGGTTATGAATACTATTGTTTTCTTGACGGGTATTCCGGATACAATCAAATTGCCATAGCCCCGGAGGATCAACACAAGACGGCCTTTACATGCCCTTATGGAGTATTTGCCTATAGGAGGATGCCTTTCGGGTTGTGTAATGCTCCGGCCACGTTCCAAAGGTGCATGATGTCTATATTTGGAGGGTTGATTGAAAATATTATGGAGGTATTCATGGATGACTTCTCGGTTTTTGGGAGGAGCTTTGATTCTTGTTTGGATAACCTCACAAAAGTGTTGCAAAGATGTAAGGACACTTCTCTTGTCTTGAATTGGGAGAAGTGCCACTTTATGGTTCGAGATGGAATTGTGCTTGGACATAAGGTCTCTAAAGATGGTTTGGAAGTTGATAGAGCCAAAATTGTCGCCATAGAGAAGCTTCCGCCTCCAACAAATGTGAAATCAATCCGAAGCTTCCTTGGTCACGCGGGGTTCTATAGAAGATTCATTGAAGGTTTTTCAAAAATTACCAAGCCACTTTGCAATCTCTTGCAAAAAGATGTGAAGTTTGTCTTTGATGAAGAATGTTTGAAAGCCTTTGAGACATTGAAGAAAGCCCTCATCTCTACTCCTATTCTCATCAAGCCTAATTGGAGTGAATCTTTCATTCTAAAGTGTGATGCAAGTGACTATGCTTTAGGAGTGGTCTTGGGGCAAATGAAAGATAAGGTGTTTCGAGTCATTCATTATGCTAGTAGAACATTGGATGGTGCTTAAAAGAACTACACAACAACCGAGAGGGAATTTTTAGCCATTATCTTTGCATTTGACAAATTCCGGTCATATCTTGTCGGGAATCACACTATTGTCTATTCGGATCATATGGCTATACGACATCTCATGGCGAAGAAGGATGCAAAGCCTCGTTTGATCCGTTGGATCCTCCTTCTACAAGAATTCAACATGGAGATTCGTGATAGAAGAGGGTAGATAATGTGCTAGCCGATCATTTGTCAAGGCTTGAAAAGCCGATTGAAGGTGAAGATTTGAGATTGTGTATCAATGAGTGTTTTCCGGATGAGAAGATTATGGTGTTGAAGTGCAAAGATTCTTGGTTTGCCGACTTGGCTAATTACCTTGTGCTTCGAGAGTTGCCACCAAATCTCTCGGATTATCAAAAGGCCAAGTTCCTTCGAGATGTGAAGTTCTATTATTGGCAAGATCCATACTTATGGAGAAGATATGCCGATGGTCTTATTAGAAGATGTGTCATGGAAGGTGAATGGCTCAAGATTATTGAAGAGTGTCATGAAGGACCAAATAGGGGTCATTTTGGGGCTAATCGTACTGCTTGGAAGGTTTTTCAAAGCGGATTCTATTGGCCTTCGATTTTTAAGGATTGTCAAGCTTTTGTGAAGAGTTGTGATAGATGTCAAAGAATGGGGAATATCACAAGGAAAGATGAGATGCCTCAAAACATTATGATTAAGGTTGAATTGTTTTATGTTTGGGGGATAGACTTCATGGGACCATTTCCTACTTCTTGTGGTTTTTCCTACATTCTTCTTGCTATTGAGTATGTTTCAAGATGGGTTGAAGCAATTCCTACTTCGACTAGTGATTCCAAAGTTGTGATCAAGTTTTTAAAGAAGAATATTTTGACTCGGTTTGGAACTCCAAGGGCTTTGCTTAGTGATGGGGGATCTCACTTCAATAACAAATGGTTGGGAAGTGTTCTCGCTAAGTATGGAATGAAGCACAAGATTACATCTTCATACCATCCTCAAGCCAATGGTCAAGCCGAGCTTGCAAACCGGGAAATCAAGCAAATTTTGGAGAAGACAATCACTACTCGAAAGGATTGGGCGAATAAACTCGATGATGCTTTGTGGGCCTATCGAACCGCCTACAAAACCCCCATTGGTATGTCTCCATATCAACTTGTCTTTGGAAAGTCTTGTCACTTGCCTTTGGAAATTGAGCATAAGGCATTTTGGGCTATAAAGAGGATTAATCTTGAGTTTAAGGAGGCCGGAGTGAATAGGAAGAATCATCTTGTGGAATTGGATGAATGGAGAAACGAGGCTTATGAAAATTCTCAGATTTACAAGGAAAGAGCCAAGAAGTTTCATGATTTGGAGATTCGAAGCAAGGTGATCATTCCGGGAGACGAGGTTCTTCTCTTTAACTCGCGTCTTCGTCTTTTCCCCGGAAAACTCAAATCAAGGTGGACCGGTCCATATATTGTGAGTAGGAGTTTCAAGAATGGCACCTTTGAACTCCTCAAGAATGATGGTTCTACCTTCGTTGTTAATGGACATCGACTCAAGCTCTATTTCAATTCGAAGAAGTTCAAGGAGGAGTCGACCATTCTTCTTAATGATGCTTGATCTTGGAGACTAAGTCGAGCTAACGACGTTAAACAAAGCGCTAGTTGAGAGGCACCTCAACACGTATCCTTTTCTTTTTTCATTTTCTTTAGTTTTTATTTCATTTTTGATTTTTTTTTGTCGTTTGTTACGTTTTTCGTTTCATTTTGAAAAAAACCATAAAAAAATTAAAAATTAAAGAATAAAAAAATTAAAAACATGTTTAGGGGGTCTCGATAGAGGGTCGGGAATCAGCCCCTCCCGTTGGAAGGGCCGAAAAATGGCCCAAAATCGAGCCGGAAAGCAGCTCGGCGGTTTGGCCGGCGGTTTGCCAAACCGCCGAAAACAAGCCCCAAACCGCCGAGACCCAGCCGGAATTTTCAGCATAGACGGCGGTCTGGCCGGCGGTCTGCCAGACTGCCGGTTCACCTTGCACAGACCGCCGGTCAACCTTTCTCCCCCTTATTTCTATTTTTGTGTTATTTTCTCCCATTTTCAATTTCAAACCAAAATTCTCAAGAACAAACCCATTTTCCCTCACTAGAACTTCATTTTTCATCCTCCAATTACTTCCAAATCACTTGGAATTAAGTTAATCCTTCCATAGGTCCATTACCCATCCCAAAACTTGCATTTTGATCCAAGAAAATCACATTTTCACCCACATCTTCATAAAAAACGAAAATTCATTTTTCTTTTGAAAGAAGTGAAGTTCTTCAATTTCATTCAAGACAATGAGGTAATGAGTTCTATATCCTATCTTTTATGAGTTTCTACTTGTTTTATATGAATTGGTATGTATGTTTTGCTTATCAAATTCATGAAAATGGGTAGGAATTCTTGCTAGGGTTTTGCTTGAATCTTGAGAATTCTTGAATGGAAAATGTGGATTTGGTCATGAATTAGATAGCATTAATTATTTTCTTTAGGATTTATGTTATATCAAGCCTTCAAATTTGCATTCTTGGATGAATCATGTCTCTTTTGCACTTGAGCATACTTAGAATGAATTTGGCATATACTTAATCTCTTGAATGAATGAATGTTTATGCTTGATTCTTGAATAGGACATTCATCTCTTTAATGTTTCATTGCTTGAAGAGGGTATGTTTTCATGGATTCTTGAGCTTGAAATATGAAGATTTATGGTTTAAGTCTCTTGATTTGAATTTCCATATGCATTTGAATTTATATTCACTTGGTTATGCATGAATGGAGTGAGATGATTTTCTTGGTGTTTGCTTGACATTCACTTCTTGGATGCTTAAAGGCACAATGGGGGGTAATGGATAGGAGATATGTTGTTTGATAAGTGAAAATTCCGTGTTTAAGTCTTAAATCTTATTTGGAATTTTTCACCTCTTGTAGAGAAAAAGGAGCAAAAGGAAAAGGTACTTCAAAGGCATCCTCAAAGGCCTTGGTCACCTACTCCAACAAAAGGCGAAAAGATGGATCTTCTTCTTTTCAACCAAGAAACACCATCTCAAGTACAATGAACCCAAAAGTCCCGGAAACTCATGGACTTCACTTGAGCAATAATGATGAAAGGACGGCATTTGCTACACTTGTCACAAAGGGCATTGAGGTGACTATATTTCCATCTCGAGAAGTGTTGCAACTTGCAAACCCTTGGGCTCTATGACAATGTGAAGGCCCTTTTTGATAATGTCGGATGGGGTAATTTCCTTGATGATACCATTCAAGATTGGAGGACTTATGCCAAGGTTACGCTTGAAATGATGAGCACGTTGGAGGCCACGAATGTACATGCCTTGCAAAATATCAAGTTTCAACTTTACGGTGAAAGGCATGAGATGTCCTTAGATGACATTGATGATGCATTTGGTGTTCCCCATGGAGGTGATCAACTCATAGAGAGGGTGTTCGACCATAATACTTTTTGGAACAAGCTCATTCCCACTTCACAAGAAGGGTATAGGTCCGGATATTCTAAATCTAACGAAGTAAGGAACCCGGTGCTCCGAATGGTTTTGAAGATCCTATCTCACACCATCATAGCTCGAAAAGAGAACACTTCGGTGAGGAATGATGACCTATTCGTTCTCCATGCTATGCTCACCGGAAAGAGAATTAGTTTTTGTAAGCTCTTCATTCCTCAATTGGCAAAGCAAGCTCGTGGTGAAATTGGAAAGATAAATATTGGTGGGATGCTCACACCAATTGCAAGAAAAATCAAAGGGAATCTTGGTGGATATCCTCCGATGAGAGGTGATTTTCTTTTAGATATCATCAAGCTTCGGTATTTGAGGTTCATTACTTCGGTTTCCCCTCCATACTACTTCCGAATAACTAAGGAAGAGTTGTACCCAATGCCCAATGCAATGAGCATTTTGGTGACAAATGTTGAAGAGAGGGAAAATTGGTACTTGACTACCCCCTTGCATTATGTAATCATGAATGGTCACATATTTAAACATGGTGAGGGGGATCAATACTCACTTGGTAGAAGAGGTCATGTGGAAGTGGAAGAGGAGAACATGGAAGGGATGGATGGTGACTCAATGGGAGATGAAGAAGGTCCAAGTGGTTCAATAGATGAAGGAAGGTTTGAGGTTCTTGAGAATCGAATGGAAGACATGGAGAGTAATTTCAAAGCTTTGGATGCTCAAGTCACGGTTATGAGACATGAAATGACATCAATCCGAATCACTCAATTGGAAGAAGCAAGAAGAAGCGAGAGAATGGAAGCACTCCTTGAGAGCTTTAGGGACTATCAAATTGGCCAAGGCGCCACTTGGCCAAGACCGCCCCCGAAGTAGCTCGGAATGTTTGTAAGTGTAATTTAAATCCATTATTTATCTTTCCCTCCAAACTCATTTTAGAATTTATTTTCTAAAATAAGTTTGGGGGTGGGGGGTAGGATAATGAATTTAAATTACTTACATTTCATGCTTTTAAATTCTCTTTAATTATGCTTATTTTTCTACTTCTTTGCTTCTTTGTATGTCTATTGTATCTTTAATGTGACTTGGTGATATTTATGTGTCTTGCTTGTCATTCGATGGGTTGATGATTTGGATATGTTGGTTGTGAATGAGTGAATGGAGTTGTTGGATTTTTGGTGAGAAGATTGGTTTGGAGGTGGATCTTGGAGAATGGATTTGTTGTGAAAGATTTTGGTCATTGTTGGTTTGTCTTATTGCTTTGTGGTGTGAATTTGTTGAAAGTTTGTTGATTTGCTCTATTGAATTTGGGGATGAATAGGGGTTCAATGAATAGTTTGTTGATTCATGAGGTTTGTGTGTCGAATCTTTGGTTTTGAGTGCGAAATTTTTAGAAAGGGAAAAGTCTTAAGTTGAGAATGCATGTATGCTTGCATGCTTGAGTGAGAAAGCACGTGTTGAATTGCTCATGTGCATAAGAGAGAGATGCCTATGATGAAATATGAAAAATGTGGAAGTGTTTTAAATGAGAGAAGCATGGTTGAGCACACCTCTTTATCAAGTTGCATGAGTTGTTGGTGAAGAATGAAACTTGATTGTCAAGCATTGAACATTAACTAGTGAGGACTTGAGCTAAGACTATGCATTGCATATAGTTAATTGTTCCTTGTTGAGAGTTATCATGCATGCTTCTCTATTTCTAGAACTTGCCGTGGTTCTTAATCAAGGTTGCTATTTTTGTGCATAGAATTAGGAAATGATCTTAGGCCATCTTTTCATAACCCTTTTTCCCAAACACTAACCTATCTCTCATTACCCTTGTGGTCCCCGTTTGAGCCATATATAGCCTTTCATTTAAAAACCGGAGGATAGGGGGGTAAAGGATGGATAAGGGAATCTTGGTAAGAGTTAAAAATTTATGGAAAATTATGGGTAAAATGGAGAGTTGTTGGGATGGAATTGCCTTGAGAAGATACTCCTATAAGCTCTTGTTTAGAAATGAATAAGTTAAAAACAAAGTTCCTCATTGAAAAAAAAAAAAAAAGAGAAGAGGAAAAGTTGTTGAATAAAGAGCATAAATGAATAGTTCTTGTCATGTGATGAGTGTTAGTAAAAGCTTGAGATGTCATTATAAAAAGGGGTTGGATAAGGTAGAAGATGAATAATTTCATACTTAGAGTGAAGAAGATATAAGGTGGGGTGCTTGAATGAAAATTAAAGTCACTTAGCCTAAAAACTCCCTACCTTCACCAATGTCCCTATATTACAAGCTTGATAAAGTCCTTTTTGATCTTGGTATCATGCACATGCTTAAGCGGTGGAGATGGTAGATAAGAGGCAAGCTTATGGTAAATGAGTTGCATTGCATTGATTTGTTGAGTGATGACCCTTATACACTTGAGTGTTGAGCGATACACTTCCCGTGAGGTTCATTTGCTTGATGATTGAAGTAAGTTCTTTGCTAGTGATTCATGTGAGGAGGTAGAGAGTGTGCTTGATATGCTTTGAAAATTCGGAAAATGTTTTTGGTTAGAAATTCTGAGGCATCGTTGATCTCAAATGCACACTCCATACGTGTTAAGTGTTTTGATTGTTCGTTTCATTGTTCGGGACGAACAATGGCTTAAGTTTGGGGGAGTGATTAACACGTATTTTATGTGCATGTTGAGTGTATTTTGCATGTGTTTAAGTCTCGATTTGGGTGTTTAAAGGTTAGAAATGCTAGGGTTTCTTAACTTGTAGCATACATTCTACTTTTCTCGTTTCTTTTCGGTTTTCGGTCCATTTTTTGTAAGAATTGGAAAGAGCATTCATGTGACTAAGGATCGAAGGCTAGAAATGAGGAAGGTTTGAGTTTGATTAGGGTGAAACCTAGGGTTAAGAATGTGGAATTTGAATTCATAAAGCTAGGGTTTCACTCATTCAAGTGTTTATGTTTTCCTCGTTCTCTCGAGTCTCTTTGTGACTTTTTGCAGGTTGATGGAAAACTCATTTGGCCAAATTGACCATTCCATGTCGAAGAGGAGCTCGTTAGGAAGCTATAGCAAAAAAGCGGATCGAGAATCGGAGTTCGGACGAGAGAGAACGAGTGAAAACGGTGAAGTCGCGCAAGAGAAGGAAAACCGGCGGGTTGGCCGGCGGTTTGTCAAACCGCCGGGAACCAACATCAAACCGCCGGTTCACCACCCTATATGGCAGCATAGACGGCAGTCTGGCCGGCGGTTTGCCAGACCGCCGGTTCCCCTTCCCACAGACCGCCGGTCAAGCGCCCTCTTCACTTATGGGCGAGTTCGGCTCGCCCCGACTCGTCCCGGTTCGTCCCGTTTCACCCCGATTCGACCCAAACTCGATTTGTGATGTATTTAACCCCAAAATTCACCTCATTTGTATATCTGTGGATATTTTAATTCCCCAAGAACCCTAGAAACATTTCCCTCTTTCCTTTTTGGTATTTGGAAGATTGTTGAAGCTACATTGGTTGGATTTGCAATTGGAGACCATCTTCTTCTTCCTTATTGAATTCTCTTTCTTTTAAGCATGATTTTAATTACTTTTTATGGTTTATTTTCCTTAATTATGTCTAGCTAGTTCTCTTTGTGATTTCAATTATATGTAGATTAGGATTAAGTGATTGGGTTTAGGCTTTAATTGTGAATTTACCTTCTAATTTTATGTTCATTTCTCTTGGGGCTATGTTTTATTATGTAATTGTGATTGATCACCATAGTTGCATACCAAGTGTTTGATCTAATGCTTAGGAGGCTTAGATTAGATGCTAGGATCAAGAGATTTGCATGCTAGAGTATAGTAGGGTTAAGGAACTCCATGAGCTATTGGGAGTTAATGAATTGCTTGATGTCTTAGTCGGAATTAGGCCTTTCATTAATCTACTTGTCTTCATTGCAATGAGAATTGAGTGAACCATAGTTAGGAGGTTTCCCACATGAAATTGGATTAAATTGGTTAATTCTAGTTAGAGTTCTAATCACCCATCACTTGAGCCTAATCGAAGTATAATTGGAATCATGTTTATTTTCTATTGATTTTATATCCTTTGTTTATTTGTTGCTTGTTTGGTTAAGTTTGAAGTTGATAATTACTTTTTGGTGTCATTAGTTAATCAAAAACATAAAACCATGCTTGTCGGTAGCTTGAATAGTAGGTTTAGTAGCTAGGTTACTACTTGAAACTTGAGCGTCCTTGCATTCCTTGTGGTTCGACTCGATTACTCAATCGATTATTATTGCTCTCTACCCTCACCCTAAAGTGAGGGCGGATCAACATTATAATTTACACACTAATCACTTGCGTCTTAATTCCCGTGCCGAAAAGAAAAGTGTCAAACATAGCGAGACGGAGGGAGTACATAATTTAAATAAAAATTATTATTTTAATTAAATAAATCATTGCAAAATAACCCATGAAAATAAATAAATAGAAAATAACAAACAAACAGTAATATGTAACCGTGTATTCCACACCACAAAATTGAATAATTATAAAACAAAAACAATGAAAGAGTTTAGAGACAAGAGCCCCTTTATCTAACAATAATTAATGATATACAACTGGACACTTGAAGAGAGGGTATAATGGAATTATGCAATAAAAATTGTGTCCGAAATACAATCGGAGGGGGTAGCCTCCGACTTGAATCATGGGAATAGAGCGGGCCTCCTTATCATTGTATTGAGTACCGGGCCTCCAACATTATGAATCTTGTAAACCAAACGTCATAATGAGACCAATTATAGATATAATCATGCCTAATCTTGAGAACCGAACGAGCCCTTGGTATATTATACGGAGTATAGTCTTCAACTATTTAAGATCAAAACTATTCTGATTTGAATCCTACGCAAATCCACACGGATAAGAGATTACACACACACAATTGGTAGAGTTGAAGAAAACTTTCCTATGAATATCAACGCAAATAATCTACTCCCTCTGTTTTTTTATAAGTGTCACAGTCAACAAATTGTACATACCAAGGAAATGTGTAAATTTACATTTTAACCTCATTTATTATTCTTTTTTTTTAGCACCAACTTATATATAACATTAATTATAGGGGTAAAATTGGAAAAATGTAGCTATTATGTTATCAAATTCCGAAATGTGACACTTAATAACAAACATTAAAAATAGTAACTATGACACTTAAAAAAAACGGAGGGAGTACTCCATACTAGTAGCTAGCTAGTCTTCCAATCCTTTATTTAGATCTAATCCCGTGCAATTTTTATGAGACTTGAACAAAGGAATAATTGTAAGAAGACAAGCCCGCTACTTAATTTATATATATATATATATATATATATATATATATATAATACACTAATTTAATTAACACTTAAAAATCAAGAATGATGTAATTGAAAAGATATTAAAATAAAAGAGAGTTCATCGAATATGAAAGGATGAAAAACCAGCTAAGAACTTGAAGAAAAGGAACTTGATTTCATTACTTGATAGAAGAAAGATTACAAAACTCACTTAAGCTAGCATGCAGCTGTGTTTCCCTTTTATAGAGGAATACATATTGACGTGGCAAGGAGACAAAAGTCTAAAAATAAAGAACAAAAGCGTTAACAATTAAAAAAAAAAAAAAAACGATTTATTTAATTAACCCTAAAACTAATGCAGAAACTCTTCTTCATCTTTACTCCTTCCAACTTCATGAAGCCCATGCAACCTTCTTTATCTTCATAAAAGACTAACAGAGACTGAATCTTACTTCCTTAATTTCTTCTCCATTGTAGTTTTCATCTCCCTATCAATCTTTCTCGAATTTTCAAAATATCCGCGTAGAAAATATAAACTTTGTTTCCAAAAAACTTCTCAAATGACCGACAAAGTTTGAGGTGATATGCTATTATTTATACTCCCTCCGTCGCAACCCATTTGGTCACCTTTCCTAAATGGGGTGTCTCACTTCATTCGGCCAATTTTTCTTTTAAGCCCGCCACAACCCACTTAGCCTACCACCAGCCCATAATTAATCCGCTTAGCCCACACTTAAACCTAACCCTAATTCACTTCTCGTCCTCTCCGCCTCACTCTTTGATTCTACACTCTTCAATTTCTCTCTCTCGCCGCCGCTGGTCTCACTCCCGTGGCGGTCACCTCTCACCCAAATCTCTACCTTCGGCACCCCAATCAAACCTTACCTGCCACGACGAGTTAGTTTACTTCAATATTTGAATTTCAATCCTAATCAGAATTTGGTTTTTGAATTTCAGCATTTAAATGTACCTCCAAATTTATTTTTCATTGGACATAATTTAATTCATCAAATCAAATTTAAATACATATAATAAGGTGGGGTACCACATTCCCTTTTATTGGAACAACTAATTCAAAGTCATTAAACAAGGTGGGGCATCACATTCTCTTCCTATTCACCCCTCCTTAAAAAATGTACCCAAAGAAACGAGCCAAATCGAGCAGGATAGAGGGAGTACTAGACAAAAGAATTATTTCAAGAAAAATAATTAGTAATGCATGGGTAATAACATTTGTTACAAAACAAGAGATGAACACACCTGATCAATCGAAAGCTTCTATAAAATCAAAATTGAAGTGCATATAAAAATGGAATAGTATGGCCAAAAGGGAGTGGGGCAACCCTTAAAATAGTCACTTTAATATAACAAACCAAAAAATTAGCCACAAAGATAAATAAACCAAAAAACTAGCCACTCTTACCAAATTACCCCTGAATATACGAATACATGAATATACACAAATACATGACTCGTGTATTCGTGTGTTGCGGCCTAGTATACGACTCGTATTTGTTCATGTATTATAGATCTATTCTTGTAATATAGAAATTAATAATAAAAGTAGCAGCAAACCATTTTGTGAGGAGATAGATGTTGGACAACAGATTAATGAAGAACATAGAAAATTTAATCACCGAGAAAGTAAATAGAATGCCGCTGCACAATACACGACTCCTCTCCTAAATACACGTATCAAGTGCTACGAATTCAATTCACCACCAAGACATCGGCAACCACCTTCGGACATCGGCAACCATCGTCGGAACCTGCTGCATCAAATTTATGAATACACGAATACCCAACACATACATTCGTGATTCGTGTATTAAATAGATCTGAAGGCATTGATCGCGGCTATGGCTCGTGAGCCACTTCGGACTACAGAGATCGGACGAGAGACGGCAGATCTGGGAGAGAGGAGGAAGATGGCGGCGATGTGCACAATTTCATGAATACACGACTCATACATTCGTGATTCGTGTATTAACTAGATCTGACAGCATTGATCGCAGCCATGGCTCGAGCCACTGTGGACTGCAGAGATCGGACGAAAGGCGGCGGATATGGGGGAGAGGATGAAGATGGCAGCGATTGTGCTTCATTTCAGGAAT
This sequence comes from Mentha longifolia, assembly GCA_001642375.2. Lineage (NCBI taxonomy): Eukaryota > Viridiplantae > Streptophyta > Magnoliopsida > Lamiales > Lamiaceae > Mentha > Mentha longifolia. Next base: position 18,330,710 of record CM038120.1, on the reverse strand, counting down.
ACACGAGTTTGAATTCGATGAAATCGTGTATTCTTGAATGTGCTCGTGTATTGAGGAAGAGAGAAGATGATGGTTGCTGGATGAAGATGGCAACGAATGAATGGTATAGGTGCTCGTTGTTAGCAGCAGAATTCTTCTTCTTCTTCTTTTTTTTTTCTGAATCTAGAATAAACAAAAGCTATAGAGAGAGATCTGGTCGGGGGAGGCCTGTGAGTTGTTGTACGTTTCTTTTAATTTTTACTTAACCTATTTCATTAAGGGTACATATGACATTTAATTAGCATAAAAAGTGGCCATTATTTGTGATTTTTTATCTTTGAGGCTAGTGTTTGTGTTTACTACTCCCTCCATTTCATATAAAATGACACACTTTTTTTTGGCTTTTCTGGCACGTTTTTTCACGCTTCTCGATGATGGATTTTAAATGGATTTTTGAAGAATTCTTTCTTTTACGGAATACTACGACAATCATGGTATCTCGTAAGAATTCTTCAAAAATCCATTTTAAAACCCATCATCGAGAAGCGTTGAAAAGTGTGCCAGAAAAGCCAAAAAGAAGTGTGTCATTTTATATGAAATGAAGTATATCAAAGTAGTATGATTGATGATTTCCGTTGATTTAGCTTTATATCTACAATTGTTTTTGTTTTACTGCCATGTGGCATTATTCTGTTAGAATAAAATAGGTAGAGCTCGTAGAGTATAAATAGAGAGATCGGAACACGCTGAATGTAAGGTGATTTTTGATGATTTTTATGAGAATTATTCGGATTTTCCGTACAATGCAAAAATATCTTGTAGTTTTCTTCAAATTGCTGTTTGAAGAAGCAATTAAAAAATTCGCGTAAACAAATATTACAACGAAATTCGTTAACCTTCTGATTTAATACGAAATGGCCTTCGTAATTTAGATTTTTAGTAATATAGGAGTACTAGGTTCTATGTTATTCGTTAGGGTTATTGCCTTTTCTTTTCTATGTAGCTAATGCTTGGGGGGGGGGGGAGGAACGACACACTTCTAAAAGCAAAATAAAACGACTATTCACACATAACTGCGAGTCTGTGAAAATAATTAAATGAACATGTCCTCAAATAAAATAAAAAAAAGAATTGAAGAGAAGCAAATTAATAAACTAGAGAACATTCAGTACATTCCTAAAAATTCTTCTCATAACTTCTTCACTTCATCCTCCACTTGATGTGGGTCAGGGTTAGACGTGCTCGGGCTTTCCGGCCCGTAGGTTTTAACCGAGCCCGGCCCGCCGGTCAACGGGCTTGGCCCGGCCCGCAGGTCAACGGGCTCGGCCCTGAACCGGGACCGACTATACTAGGGCCGGGCTAGGGTCGGATAAATTCGGGCCCGAACCCGTCGGTTAACCGACGGTCCAGGCCCGGCGGGCCTACGGGCTAGGATGCTAGCCGTTGGGGACCGACGGGCCGCTCAGGACCGACGGGCCTGGCCCAGCCCGGCGGGCCCAACGGGAGGAAACAGAGCAGCAGGCCAGCAGCTGCAGCGGCTGGTGGCTGGGGGTGGTGGGGGTTGCTTTGCAACGGCTCCTAGCCGTTTGAGGCCCTCCTCCACTCCACTCCTCATCCAAATCCTATATATCATTCATCATTCAAACACCATTTCACTACAATCTCTCAACTCTCAAGCTTTAATTTTCACTCTAAATCACTCATCTCTCAACTCTCAACTTCTTAAGTTTGAAGCACACAAGCTCACACTCACTCTCATTCTCTCAATCTCTATTAGCACTCAAGCTCTCATTCTCACTCTCATTCTCATTCATTTTTATTCTCAACTCTCAACTCTCAAGCTTTCACTCTCACATCTTGCACACACTCACTCTCACTTTCATAACTACACTACACACACATACACAATGTCTTCCTCAAAACAATCACAAGGAAACAAGGGCAAGGGCAAGCTCGTTGGTGATGAGCAAGAAGGCCGAAAATCTCAAAGGTCAAGAAGGGCGGAAGTGGCGGAGGAAATCTCAAGGCAAGTTGCCGAACGACTTCAAGCCGAAGAAGATGAGCAATTTGAGGACATGGTTAATACGATGGAAAGCCAAGGATTCGAATTTCATGGCTCGAACGACGATGAAGAGCACGAAGATGACGGGCTAAACCAATCTTCCCCAACAAATGCTTACAAGGAACCCAAGTCCGACATCTTCAAGAAACACTTTAGAAAAGTGTTGGCTCCGGTACGTGAAGGCCAACCTCCTCTCTCCGATGGTCGAAAGAGATACTTGGCATATTGCAACTATTGCACGAAACAATACAAATGGATCGAAAAGGGAGGCTATGGCACGCTCAATAGGCACATGGAGAGCACGCATCCGAGTGAGTTCGGAATGTCAACTTCTCAAACTCAAATTCGAGGTGCCACTTCATCTTCGGAGACGGGTACGCCCTATTTATTTAAATTTGATAAAGCTCGATACGAAGATGCATGTGCTAGATATTGTGCTATGGAGAAACAACCTTTTAATTATGCCGATAGAATAACATATGAAGCATCCTATAAAGAAGGTTTAGGTCCCAATGCTAGTAAAGTTGCTAGAACTCAAATGCTTAAGAGGATTAGGCGTCAATGCATGGAAAAACAAAAAGATTTGATGAAATATTTACAACGTTTGGGTCATAAAGTTTCTATTTGTGCCGATGTTTGGACCGATGCATATAATAGGGCTAGTTATATGGGAATTACATGTCATTGGATTGATGCAAAATGGACTTTGCAAAAACGTTTGATTGCATTTAGGGAGTTTGAAGAGCCTCACACGGCTCAAAATATTGCTTTGATTATTATCACCGTTTTAAATGAATATGGTTTGATTAATAAGGTTTTTTCGGTTGGTTTTGATAATGCAACGGCGAACACGGCTAGTATTCCTCAACTCATTGAAGTATGTGCACCATCTTTTGATGGAAAATATTTTCATTCTAGATGCATTTGTCATATTTTGAATTTATGTGTCCAAGATGCGCTTGAGATTTTTCAAGAGTCCGTTGTTCCTATTAAAAATGCCGTTAAATATTTGCATAAATCAAAAACATTGGGGAAAAAATGGCAAAAATATTGTCGTTCAAAGAATATTGTTTATACATGTTTCAAAGCCGATGTATCTCATCGTTGGAATTCTACTTATGAGATGCTTAATAGTACGATGGAGTATAAGGGTCATTTATGTGATTTTTTTAGGAAAGAATTTTCCATGACTCAATTAGTTCTTAATGAGAGTCATTGGGATGCATGTTATGATTTATATGGATTATTGAAGGTTTTTCATATGGCTACTAAACAATTATCGGGTGTTTATTATTGTACTTCCGTCAAAGTGTTGGAACATTGCATGTATATTGCCATGTCTTTTAAGGCTTGTTTTACTAGGCCAAACTTGCAAGGTGTGATTTATTTTATGGTTCAAAAATGGCTAAAGTATTTTAGGGAGATTCCAAAAGTTTTCTTGATTGCTAAATGTTTGGATCCTAAATGGAGATATGAAGGTGTTTGTCAAATGCTACAAATTTATTATGATGCTTTTTTGCAAATGGACTTTAGTAATGTTATAATTGATGGTGAACAAATATTTTTTGATCTTCCTAATGTGCAAGATATGAAGGATGATCTACATAGGACTTTGCTAGAACTTTTTGATGAATATAGGAGAAAGTATGGTAGTAATGAAGATAATACGGAGATTTCTTCTTCTTATACTATGATGCCTTCATTTGATTTTCCCTTTGCTATGGACTCAATGGATCCTTTAGTAAGACAAATGCAAGGAATGTACCAAAATAGAACCTATGATAATCCAAGGAGCCAAGGTAATAGTGAATTGGATATATTTTTGCAAACTCGTTTTGTTTTTGGTGTTGAAGATAGTGGTCCGTCGATCGACGTGTTGAAATGGTGGTCGAAGAGAGTGGAGTACCCAATACTCTCCATGATGGCGAAGGAGTTATTTGCCGTCCCGGCATCCACCGTATCCGTTGAACAAGCCTTTAGCACCGGAGGTCTTATGCTAGATCAAAGAAGATCAACAATGAAGCCGGCAAACATTGAAGCTACCATGTTGCTCGATGATTGGTGTAGGGCCGACCTTAGAGCTCAAGAACCGGAATGGGATGATCGGAATGAGAGCGAAGATGAAGCCTTCACCGAGACGGATCGATCGGCATCGGGTGCGGAATAGGAACCATTGTGTTGTAATAAGAACTACGCCGACTTTGATTTCTCTATTAATATGAGGATACGTAGGCAACTCGATTTTAGAAATAAAATTGAGTTCAAGTCCCTTATTATAATTTTTAGAATTTTTCTTGTCAAATGTAAAAGTTTTTATTCAATTGTCAAAGTGATTAAATTGAGTTTAATTTAATGTTATAATTTTTATCATTAATAATGCAAAATTGATCAATTGTTATGCTTTTTCAACAATTTAATGAGTAATTTAAATATTTTTTTTAAAAAAATATATGCATAAAAACTTGACAAATTGACATTTCCTATTCATTAAATTAATTAATATAAAAGAATAAAATTTAAAATGTAAAAAAAGTTGAAAGAAAAAAAAAAAAAAAAAAAATCAGATTTTACCCTATTTTGGGGCAAAATGCCGAGAGCATTTGGCTCAAAACAGAGCAATGCTCTGTTTTTTCGACGCCTCCACTTTGAACGGCCCGGCGGGCCGGCCCTAGGCCCGACGGTTTCGGCCCGGCCCGGAACCGGCGGGCCTAGGGCCGAGCCCGTAACCTAAATTTGCTACAAGGGCCGGGCTAGGTTCAATGCATGTGAGGCCCGCGGCCCGCCGGGCCGGGCCCGAAACCGGCGGGCTCGGCCCGTGGGCAGGTCTAGTCAGGGTTACTGCAAAAGAACAGAAACTATTATCAAATGCAAAGATTACAACAAATTCGAAATCTGAATGAATCATTAGAATATCTAAAAAGAAAAGAAAAAAAACATTGAATTTATGATAATTTTAATAATTTTTTTATATTTGCTATTTTATTTTGATGTTTACACTCACTTATTTACCTTCTTATGGTTCGGTGCTCATAAAATATTTAAAATTTACAATTCTTTAAGAATCTTGCTTATACATGTCTTTTAATTCATCAATGTGATTATATGTTTATAATCAAAATTTTACAAAATAATGTAAAAATAATTAGCAATAAATGTATATATAAATACTATATATATCTATAAGTGTATTTATTTGTAAAATATTTTAGATAAACATAATTATAATCTGTGATCGATATTAATTATCAGGCCACGTGTTCTTAAACCTATCTGATATGAAATGATTAATTATTTCATCATTTTAGTGTTTATTCAAAATATTATACTTGAATTCGAACTTCGTATCACAAAATTGATAAGCATGAAGTTTCCCACATTACATTATATTAGTAGTCACAATCCTTCAGAAAGTTGACCATTATTATCAATGAATTATACATGAAAAAATAAATTATAGCGGGAAATCCATTATTCAATTCAAACCCCTCAATTTACAATAGGTCATATCTATCTATACAACTATGATCTGTTAATTTGCTTTCTTGCGTCTCTCTCTTTCTTTTGATCGAATTCAAGACTATCTCAAGCTCACTATACTACCATATTATATTATATTAGATTATATTATATTATATTATATTATATTGTTACGTGTTAACCTATGTCGGGAATTGCACATTGCATTGCCTCGTCTAGTCTAATTTTCTTCTTTTTATAGTCAATAAGCAAATACAGTATGGGGGAATATATATAATACATAGGTAAGTATATAAATAGGTAATTAGGATCTTGACATTTCAGATAACCCGAAAAGAAATATCTAGAATTTCGGGTATTAAAATATAGTAGTATTAATAATCAACAAATTGTATAATTAAGAAAGATTTAAAACCATGATAGTAAAAAATATAATCGATAAAATGGTAACATATTCGATCAAATAATAGCCAAATTAAGGGAGGTTTAGGGCACTGTGCAGGGTGAGCGATCGCAAAGGGCCCTCGAAAATTTAGTTCTGGCCCATATATGTATCTATAAATTGTTTGTTCATTTCATTTTAATTTTGTTGCTGTAGTTTAGTTGGAAGAATTAGAATGCCTTATTTTTACTTAAATAAATGGATATGAGTTCGATACCCGTGGAAGGGCCGTCTCTTCTTTCATTTAATGCTCTCTCTTTTACAAATGTGTTTTTACCAATGTTTTAAAAACCGGACCGGACCGGCCAATTGAACCGGTTCGACCGGGAACCGGTCACAGTACCGGTCTAGTTTGCACCATAAAACCGGCAGTCCCTTTGACCCGCCTTTGAACCGTCGGAACCGGAGCGACCCGGCCAAAACCGGACAACCCGGCGGACCGGAAGCGGTTATTGATAACCGGCCGAGTCAATGTTTTCACAAAAATTTAAATTTTTGCATGATGGGGTTTCGATCCCCTTGACCTCCCAGATAGCAGTCCAAGGCGCTAACCAACTGTACTAGACGGATTAAGTATAGATTTCTAGATTCAGTTAATTTTATAATTACATTTGATAAAACCATTCATTTCTCTATATCTTTTTAGTTCTCCATTACATATTTTACATATTCTTCTTATATATACTCAACAAATATGCAAAACTTTTATAGTTAAATAAGTTTTGATTATATTTTAATGTTATATTTGTTACGATAGTAATATATTTTAACTTATAGTTATGAACTTTTATGTTTTTAATTTATAAGTATATAACATTTCGGATATTTTTTTTTATATTTATCACATGTATATTATTATTATTATTATTATTAGTATAAATATATATAATATGAATATATATATTTTTGTTATGGATTTTAATTTGTGTTTCTTAAATTTTTATGAACATATACTATATAAATTATGAAATTCTTGATATTTATATGTATATAATAAATATTATAATTATTTTTATTAATTTATTTATTAAACGGTTCAACCATGGTCGGACCCGGTTGAACCGATCGAACCATGACCCGGGAGCCTCACCGGGTCGACCTCCGGTCCGGTTTTTAAAACATTGGTTTTTACGTTTCTTCCTCAAATTGATGTCATTTTTCTTTTTCTTATTTCTTCCTCGAATTGACCGTTTTATTTTCCCTCTTCCTTCATTTAATGGTCTTTTTAGAAATGTGGTTTTTTTTTTTAATTTTTTAATTTATTGTTTCTTCCTAAAATTGAGGGGGTTTTTTTTTTCAATTTTTAATTTTTGTCCTCAAATTGACGTTTTCATTTTCTTAACTCAATAAGCAACAACGTTCTTTCTCTACGTAATCAATAATTTTTCTATAACCACATAATACCAAATGTCATCTAACCCTCTCTATTCTCCCATTTTTTCAAAACGAATTCGAGAAAGAGGATCTCATCCGATTAATAAGTGTGATGACTATTTCTATTTGTGAGCTTTTGACTATTTTTTATCCATAATAAATGAAATGTGCAGAATATTACAATTGATATATATTTTTTTAAATATAATATTACAACTGAATTGATTCCATAGTTAGAATCGCCGCGCATAAACTAGCCAGCTTTAAGAAGAAAATACCGTAAATAGAAGCTTAGTAGCCGACAAAAATCAGCTAATATAATTAATGAGAGGAGACTACGAATCCAATAACATGCTCGTCTATATTATGCTACCTATCTCATAAAGTCATAAAAATAATGTTTATTATTTATCTTTGGCAAGACACATTCTTAAGATCTCTTTATTTTTAATATTTATTTTATTAAGTCTTTGTACCTTTTTTTTTTTGTTAGTTTCTCTGAGTCCTTATATTTCAATATTTGATTTTACAATATCCTATATACTATATTTTGATTTTACAAAGTCTTTATACGGAGTATTTTTTTATTTCAAGAGGCCCTCGTATTATTATATATATTTGATTTAAATAGGTCATTGTACTATTTTTATTTTTATTTTATCAATTGGTATTTACAAAAATCTATAAATTTTTAACTTGGTTTAATAAATATTGTCAGCTTTATTTAAATTTGGTTTTTTCTTTTGTTATTAATTTGGTTTAATTAATATTTTTGAACTGAGGTTTTATTTATGAATATTGAATAGGGGCTTATGATGATGAGGAAGTTGTTTAACAATATATCCCAACAGAATTTCAATAAGTCGGTTGTTTACCTCTAAGCTAAAGGTAATAATGAAATAATTTTAATGCAAAACTTTATATATATTACTCCTATATAATATACTCCTTCTGTTCTCCTCTGTTGACGCGTTGCTTGAATATATTTGAAGTATAAAATAATGAAACACGTCAAACTAGGCAAATCAGAGAGAGTACTACACATCGGTAGATTGGGGCCTTAATTTTCTGGGGTCTTGAGGCGGCCGCATCGCTGGCCTCATGATCTATCTGACCATCCTTGATTGTTTTATATTTTAATACCTTATAAATCAATAATGAAATCATTAAATCTATAAAATTCACAATAATCAAAGCTCGATTTGTTCTTATTTCATAAAACTTCAAAAAAATCAATAATAAGACAAATCTAGCTTTGAATTTTATATATTTTGTAGATTTAATGATTTCAATATTGATTCTTAAGGTACTAAAATATAAAACAATTGAAAATATAATGCTAAAAAGAACAAACGGTGATCGGTGCCCACGAAATTGCTCACGAATTAAGAAGCGACATATCATTTCTCTGCATATACAGTACTCCCTCTGTCCCATTTCAATTGGAATGTTTACTAAATCGTACCGTCTCACACGAATTTGTCTGTTTTTAAAAATGGAAAGAATTAGTCATTAAATGGACCTCTAAGACCACCCCCAACGCGCCGGGATCGCTCGTCGCGCCGCCGCAGCGATCCCGGGATCAGTCTTGTTCCCGCGTTGGGGGTCCCGGGAGCGGACGGAGATGGTGCGGAGGAGCGCACGAAGATCGCTCAGCCTGCTGACGTCAGCAAGGCAATTTATTTTTTTTATTTAAAAAAAAGCCGAATTTCAGCGAAAATAAAAAAAAATATTAAAATCGCATTCAGCCGTTGGGGTAGCCGTTGAGCTCCAAACGGCTACTTCCAATTTTTGCCTATAAATTGCACCCATTTCATCTTCTTTTTCACCCATCTTAAGTGCAATTTCTCCTATTTTGGCTTCAATTCATCCTCATTTTCCCAATTTATACACCTCTTTTTTTTGTTATTATTCATGTCGGATGCGATGGAGTACGAGTTCAACACTTGGTACGGAAATTATGCCGGCAACTACGGAGCGCCGCCGCCGCCGACACCACCACCGATCCCGGAAGAAGCTCCCACTCCGCCGCCGGCACTCGGTTTTGGTGCATACGCCATCGCCCTTGGGGCCTACTCCTCCGGATCCTATCGACCCTCTCCGCCGGATTCTCAACATTTTGCAACGCAAGGCTTGGAGTCGATGAATCTATCCGCCTCCTTCGAGGGTGTCTCCAACGTCCCCGCTCCTTCACCGTCAAAAGGAAAGGGGAAGGCGAAAGTGAAGCCCAAGGCGAAGGCCAATCTTGAAGGCTCCGAAGCCGTCACTCCAACCAATAGGCCCCCGGTCGCCTACTCTCCGGAAGAAACGGCTGCCATCGCGTTCTGTTGGTCGGCCGTGGCTCAAGATCCGAGGAAAGGGATCGACCAAACTGGCGTCCAATTTTGGTGGCGGATCGAGGACATGTACAACACGCAGAAGAAGCCAGAGGAAGCCATAATCGAGACCACGTGCAGCTCAAGTCGCATTTTGGAAGAGCTCAAGCGAAGGTGGCACAATTCAACGGCTTCTACCTTCAATGTAAGGAGCAATGGCCTAGCGGTTAGAGCAACGACGACATCTACGACGCTGCCGCCAAGTTGTATGTAATAGCCGTAAGAATCTGTATTTGGAAAATTGGAATTTCGAAGGAGGAAATAAAATTTTTTGAGTATTTGAGATCGAGCACGGACAAAAATGAGCTTATGGAAATTTTTATAATATGTTGGAATTATTCCAATGAAATCTCAAGAATTTTGAGAATGAAGGAATTATGGCAATGCAAGAAATTACCCGGAATAATTTTCAGAGAATGTTATTCTGTAAATATTTTACGAAAATAAGATGAGATGTGTGTAGAGATATCCGACTAATGGAATAATATTTTATGCTAAATACATGCATCATGATGAGAAGACAAGAACAATACTATAATGTAGGTGTGATTTAGTAGTAAAAGACTATATATTTTTATAATAGTGCAAGTGGGAGGAATTAAAATGAAAAGAAGGAATAAGTGCTAATGTGTGTATGCATGTAAGACAAGAGAAAAAGAGGGTGGTGCCCTTCTCACCACCACTCAAACAAGAAGATTAGCTCCTCACTCCTCATCCACTCATCACCGAAACACACCCCCATTTCCTCCATGATCGACACCCTTTTTTCTCTCTAAAACTCCATTGAAGCTCCAAGCTTCAATCTCCATCTTTCCTTCATCAATCACCTATAAACCTTGGATTTCTTCATCAAATCAACCAAGGAACAAAGCTATGGTGATGGATTCTTGATCAAAGAAAGGGAAGTAGTTCAAGAAAGAGTCGATTTTTTTTGGAAAGATTCAAGCTTCGATTCTTTCATTTCCAATCGGTACAATATCTTCTTCTTAACATATCTAGCACAGATATGAGTTTAGATTTTGAGTTTAAACCTCTAAAAATGATGAATCAATTTCGTTCACACCATAGTCAACTCTATGGATGCTCTTGAAATTGTTGATTTCTTGTTCTATACTTCAAAAGAAAGCCATCCATGTATTATTTGATGAACTTTGATGTGAATATTGTCAAAACCCCTCCTTGATTCTTCAAGCCCGACTCTACAGTCACGTATGTGTGTTTTGGATGAGTGTTCCTCACGTTTCCTTGCTCAAATGATGGTTTAAGATGAGCTAGAGCCGAATCCGTGAGTATTATTTTCGATTCTGGTTCAGGTATTTTATCGAACAGCTCATGTGCAGCACATTTGAGCCATTTATCTTTGTTAAATGTGAAAGGTCTCTAAATGAAAGTTTTAGATCATGTTCTCATCTGTCCATAGCCAAAATTTCATCTTGATCCGAGTTCATATGCATCTGTTATAACAAATTGAAATTCACATCTCATCTCTTTTGAAATCTGGAAAACAGCCCACTTGCGGGCTAAATTGAGAACAACTCGTTTGAAATTCGACATTGATTCTTCTTCCATATTGAAGTACGTTCATTAGACTCCTATTCATATCTTGTTCACTCAAAACGGAGTTCGTATGAATTTACTACGATTTTTCAAAGTTTGTATCTCCAATCTGGAAATTCCGACGAACAACTTCTGTCCCGTTTTTCCAACCACGTTTTGACCACTTTCCTTTGGTCGAATGAACAAAGTTATAAAATGAAAGTTGTTCCTTGTTTTCTGAACTTCAGTTTTGATAGCTCACTCGCCCAATTTGACTAAGAAACGAGTGAGAAATCCTCACTCAAAGTTGGTACCAGAATCTGCCAAATTTCTAATTTCCAGATTCCGAGTTCTGGAAATAAATGATTCAAACTCCCAGCTCACTCATGGGAAAATTCTGAAATTTAAACATATCATAGCCCTATGTGTTATCTTTCCAAAGCAATATCATATGCTCTGTTTTGATTTATAATAAATGAGAAACAATTATTTTCCTAGAGGGTCGCAGAATTTCCAAATTCTCTTAGAATGTTGAACTTGTTTTTCATATGACGGACTTTCTACTGCTTTGTTAAGCGTCTTGATCGAGTCTTGGGACTAGTTTGAATGGAGAAATTGAGTTCTCATTTGAATTAGTCGACTTTAGCTGATTTTAGATAATTTAAAATTATCGAGTAAACTTATCGAATGTCGAAGTCATGCCGAAGTTCTCGAATGGACTTTTCTATCCTCTCGATTAATAATATAATTCTAAGACGCGATACGAACTAGAAGCGGATATGAAATCCTAAAACTCTAATGAGAATTCTAGTAATAATGTATTTCTTCTAAAACGAGATTTTTTCCCTAAAGGTCAAGCAAGGGACGAGAGTCGAGGAACGTGAAGAAGAAACTAGGAACCGATCTATCACTTTGCAATCAGGTGGGTGTTTCTTTCAAAGAAAATATTTATGTTGCTATACGGAAGCATGTTTTTGAAATGAAATGCAAGTTTACTGAAAATTACTCATGCATAAAATGTTTATGGTTTTATGTATGATGCATATCTGTGTTGGTTTGCCAACTTTCTATCTATCGAGCCTGAGTTAGACAAAGGTCGCTAGCCAGGTTATGTGTATGCACAGTCAAAAAAATGTGTGCTCAGAAGGTGAGCCGGTTATGTAGGGATACGTCTGGGAAGGTGGCTACCTTGCCTGGTATAATTACAGATATGGATAATATATTATGGATGCGAAAGGGGCTGTACATCCGAATAATATATTATGGATGCGAAAGGGGTTGTACATCCGAGTAATATGTTATGGATGCGAAAGGGGCTACACACCCGAGTAATTATTATGGATGCGAAAGGGGCTGTACATCCGAGTGAGTCATTATATGGATACGAAAGGGGTTGTACATCCAGATAATACATTATGTATCTGGACATGGGTTGTACTTTCGAATTGTTGTGAAACAAATGATGTTTATTATGCACTAGTTATTTCTCTAAAACTTTGTGCTATATTATGGTGAATGCTTGAATAATAATTGTTTACTATAAAATGTTTTCGGCATAACCCCACAGAGTACATCAAGTACTCAGCCCTACTCGTGTTTTCCCAAGAACTTGCAGGTTGAGCGAGGTGGCAAGGGCGGCAGTGTTGAGAGGAGATTCGTTAATCTTTTGAATTCGGTTCAGAAAGAGATACATATCTTCATATATGTATCTATTTTGTTAAAGACTTCCGCTGTACGTTTAAGCATCATATTTTGATAGCTTCATGAACCAGTAAATTGAGAACTACTTGATTCCTTCATGAATTTTGATTATGTTCGACTCTATAGAGTTACTTCTCTTGGATGATGATGTAACATTTGAGCCTTGAGCTTCTTCGTATCTTTGTTGGTCTTCCAAGTTTCTATTCATCGAGTCTATTCAATTGTTCATTTTGTTAATTACTGAGTTACAAGTCATTTTCCCTTTCTTTCCCACTTCTTATATCCAACCCCTAGTCACGGTTTCCCGTCTTAGCTATCCTTAGTAAAGTGCGGTCGTGACATTGTAATACAAGAAGAACAAAAAGCAACACTTCGTTCTGAAGGATGCTTGGGTTATCTTGCACTCTCTTCCAAAATTTCAAGGCATCGGCTCTGATAAGCAAAAAAAGGGGCTTGACGGATCGTCCTACTCTAGTAGATCCGAGGATGATGCCCCCTTCTTCAGCCGTAAACGGCCAATTGGGAAGGCTGCAGCGAAAGGAAAGAGGAAGGCTACTGCAAACTGCTCCACTACCAGACCTTCCGGAGGGAAAAATCGTCAATCTTCTCGACACCACTGCAGAAGCGAATCGGGATTTCTCGGAGTGGGCAAAGGGTAGATCAGTATACAAAAAAATCAAAGCAATTAAGACGTATGTCAAGCTGAAGGAGAAGGATACGAGCATAATGTCGCCCGAGGATTTGGAGGAACATATTCGCATCTTGGCAATGTTGAAGAAATCACTTGATATTTAGATATTTTATAATTCCAAGTAATTCCTAGTATTTTTTTTTTTAATATTGTAATGTCTACTAGTATTTGAATTTAATAAATAAAATTTGTTTCAAATTTTTTGATTTATATTTAAGTTTAAAAAATTGAAATATTAATTGAAATAAAAAAATAAAAAATAAAAAAAATAAAATAAAAAAAATAAAACTAAAACTAAAATAGGAGAGATCCCGTGCATTGGGGATCTCTACGGGAGTGGGATCTCTCACCGGAAAGTGGGAGAGATCCCACTTTTTGGGTGCATCATTGTGGGTAGCCTAAGCATCTCATCATCTACTCATCTCTCAGCACATATCCCAATATAATTTAAATACTAAAGTTTAAATTATCATAATTTGCTTGTTTGTTCTCTAATTTTAATGTTTTTTATACCAAATTAAAGGTTTTGATATGATCTTTCATTTAAGATCAAACATCAATATGTTTTTATGATTTATGATGCTCTAGTTTTAAAAACAATGAAATGTGCATTAAAATATTAAACATTACATTTTATCTTTACACACAATCTCATAAAATCTCGTGTCGAAAAGAAACAAATCTATTGAAATGGAACGGAAGGAGTATAATATAAATATATAAATATATCGCTTTTATTAATTTGTGAGTATCACTATCTGCTTAAAATACATCTAAATTTGATGACCTTCAGTTCAAAATTGCTTTTGTATCTTTCGAATTACTGTAAAAAGAAAGCTCGAAGTATTTGGTATGGGGACACACTTGGGTCAGCCGGAGGCACCGTGCGGCCGGGCTAAAACAATGACACTTTTATTCATATAGATTGACACTTTTCTGTATAAAGATTGACACTTTTAAAAATTGTCATTTTATTCGTAAAATAATTATGTTAAAGATTGACACTTTTATTCATATAGATTGTCATTTTTCTGTATAAAGATTGACACTTTGAACCCGGCCGCACGGTGCCTCCGGCTGACATAAGTTTTTGTCTTTGGTAGGATAGGAGTAAAACACAATATAAATAATAAGGGCATATATATATATTTGTCCGTGTGTTAATTAATCTATATAATTAAGCAAGAATTTATTTATGATTATTTTTTAATTGAATTTATCTAGTCTTAGTTGTAGCATGGGTGGAGACAACTTCTGTTTTACGACTTGATTGACAGTTACCTTTGCATGTGGTACTTCTTCATCATTTTAGTTAAAAATGAAAAATAAAATATTTGTTGTAAGAGATATGCTTAATTTATTTTATGAATTCTATGGCAATTGTAGCTGAATTCCCATGGTTCGTTTTCTAGCTAATATTTGGTATTTTGGATGTGAATATGACTATTCACTTATTTATTTTGATAATAGTAAAGCTTTAATTGGTAAATATGTCCCATCATTTTCCGGCAAAACTAGATTCTGCATTCAATCTTGTTGCATCGACAATTTGCTAAGGATTCACTTGAGCTTAGTTAAAAATTTAAATAATTTTACAATATAAAAAGTGTGTAATTTTAATCTCAATTTTGAAGAGTTTTAGATATAAAAGACACTACTATAATGTTTCTTGTATCAAAATATATAAAACATACTATAAATTTACTGTAATTAATTAAGGGATGTGGCACAACACTCAAAGTTCCCTTGGAGTGAGGAAGCTGGAGAAATAGGAATGCAGAGAGAGAGAGGCAGGTCCCATAAAAATTTGAACACGCTTCAAAAAAAAAAGAAAAAAAGAGAGAGAGAGAGATATAAAATACGGAGTAAAAGAAAGGCAAGCTATATGGGGTGGACCAATCAATACAAAGCAATTGAGTTGCCCCCAACTTTAACAGTACAAACTCTAACATTAACCTTAAATTTTTCACTCTTTAACTTCACTTCTTCTTCTTCTTCTTCTTCTTCTCTTGTAGTAGTACTCTGTAGTTTGTAAGAAAATCTCTCTCTCAAAAACTCTTCCCCTACTACCAACAAATTAAAACAAACCATCTACCCTCTCATTCCCATAAATTTGATGATGAGTTGAGAAATTTTATAGGATAATAATAATGGGTTGTGCAAGAAAAGTTGCTTTGTCACTTAGCTTTCTCTGCTTCTTGTTGATTGTTTTGAGTTTATTAGTAGATAACTTGAATTTTAGGACAAGGGATACAACTAGTATACAGTCCCATCAACCAAAAGTGTTGGATTCTTGAAAACAATGCAAACGCACAAGAAGAGTGGGTTTTTTCATCACAATCTCAACCTCAATTCTGTCAGCAAAAGAAGAGTTCCCAATGGCCCTGATCCCATTCACAACAGGTATGTATGCAGTGTGTGTGTGTGTGTGTGTGTGTGGCGTGTGGGTGTGTGTGTGTGTGTGTGTGTGTGAGAGAGAGAGAGAGAGAGTTTCATCAAGAATTAATCTCAAACCCTTAACTTTTAT